>OU795043.1:20810002-21396276 GCA_917208275.1 Patella pellucida
CCCCAATACCAACCTTGTTGTAACTGAATATTATTTCCCAATCTTTATTCTGGTCAACAGTTTGTACTATTCTACAATATTTCAATTAATAAATGATACAAATTCAATCTTAACACACCTAATTTTAAAAATTGGAAAAAATTCAACTACATGCTGTAACATGGTTTGAAATGCTTTACGTAAACGCTTCCAAATGTAACTTGGATTTAAACATATTTTCGAACCCTCTGGACAAGATAGGTTGTAATGGATAATTTACACAACAGGTAGGACACTTAAACATGTTGTAGTTAGAATAAGGCTAATTTTTTTCTGGACCTGTCAGGCCAGCAAGAGTGTTATTGTCCCTTTTAAGAATAAAATGTGACATTTATTAGTTATTGTAACATGCTAAGAGTGAGCCTCGCATTTTGATTGGTCAATTAGACACCATCTATTGGACAATAACACCCCTCTGTTTAAGTATTTTCTTTTAAAATCGTAATTAGCATGTTACAATGTCGATAAACACTTCATGTTTTGCATTTAGAGGGGTGTTATTGTCCAATAGACATGTCCTGAGATTTTACATTAGAACCCGCGACGCTACGCGTCTTGGGTCCTAATGATCTCAGGACATGTCTATTGGACAATAACACCCCTCTAAATGCAAAACATGAAGTGTTTATCTCCTAAGTATGCGACATTGTTCCTAAAACTACATATTTTCAGTAAAGCAAATTGTTCCGATTCTGGGATCCGTTTCCCAAAATAACCTTTGTAGTAGATCCAATTTCAATTTACAACTTCAGGATATCGAACAAGCGCGGCTCCCCCAGAATATCAAAATGAAACGTTTTCGCATCTTACCACCCGTGTCGGTGTCTTGCCTGTGTCATATTATGAATAATGCAGCCTGTTTCGTGCCGTTCTGCACCGAGTTATCAATTGAAAATATTTTAATAATGTTATCACCCAAATGTATTTGATACCCTTTCTGAACTAACCGAATTAATAGCTGTAACGATAGCAGTGTACTATGGAGGGAAATGTTGACCGGATAGTTTAGGTTTGATCTTCCTCCAACTTTCAAGATTTCTTTACGCACACGCAAACGTGTAAACATGAACTAGTTTTTTTTGTCTCATCCGATATTGAAAGATGATGTTCTTTGACAGACCGACCATTCTGCCCCAAATGGGGGGGGGGGATGAAAGGTACCGGTGAAATAACTTAGATATCAACGGGTTCACGACGTCCATGTTAATGAGTGCCGCAATACTCATCGACCTTACCGATTCGCCGATTAAATAATACAACGATTTTATTTGAGTGATATGAATTGTATGAAATGGTGTTTAACGCCTTACTGTTGAGTGATAAGCCACACCTACAGATCAAATTGTGTTTCACTGCCCAGAAACTATTCTTGCTTGCTGTAACACATACAAATATCAAATATCAATGATTTACTAAAAGTCGGTTTCACATAAAATCAATATGTCAGATTTTGTATTCTAACTACTAGTTAGAATCGGTTGACTTTGGATTTATCGATAAAATCAATCAATTCTCGTCGATATATAGAGTCTATGGGAAATATATGACAGTTATGACGATATACACTTTCAATCGCTTGTCATTTTTAATCCGTTATCGGAAGTTGTGTTTTCACGCACTGACTTCCGGTACGGAAATATACTGCTGGATAGGTCGTAAAACCGGAAGTATTGAGGATATCATTAAGTGACAGTTGATTGAAGATCGTTTGTTATGTGATGCAGGGGGCGCGGTGGTTGACTCATTGAATATGGAGTTCCCGTGTTCAATCCCGGTGTTAGCCGAGAGAGTTCGACATCATTTTCCAGTGTGTTGTTACCCAAAAGTGAGAACCGGGATTTGGGCAAAATTTTCTTCATAGTACAATGCACTGCGTTTGCCCGTCAGAAAACCAGGACATTAAACCCCATATCATTTTATTGGACAATAACACCCCTCTAAATGCAAAACATGAAGTGTTTATCTCCTAAGTATGCGACATTGTTCCTAAAACTACATATTTTCAGTAAAGCAAATTGTTCCGATTCTGGGATCCGTTTCCCAAAATAACCTTTGTAGTAGATCCAATTTCAATTTACAACTTCAGGATATCGAACAAGCGCGGCTCCCCCAGAATATCAAAATGAAACGTTTTCGCATCTTACCACCCGTGTCGGTGTCTTGCCTGTGTCATATTATGAATAATGCAGCCTGTTTCGTGCCGTTCTGCACCGAGTTATCAATTGAAAATATTTTAATAATGTTATCACCCAAATGTATTTGATACCCTTTCTGAACTAACCGAATTAATAGCTGTAACGATAGCAGTGTACTATGGAGGGAAATGTTGACCGGATAGTTTAGGTTTGATCTTCCTCCAACTTTCAAGATTTCTTTACGCACACGCAAACGTGTAAACATGAACTAGTTTTTTTTGTCTCATCCGATATTGAAAGATGATGTTCTTTGACAGACCGACCATTCTGCCCCAAATGGGGGGGGGGGGAGAAAGGTACCGGTGAAATAACTTAGATATCAACGGGTTCACGACGTCCATGTTAATGAGTGCCGCAATACTCATCGACCTTACCGATTCGCCGATTAAATAATACAACGATTTTATTTGAGTGATATGAATTGTATGAAATGGTGTTTAACGCCTTACTGTTGAGTGATAAGCCACACCTACAGATCAAATTGTGTTTCACTGCCCAGAAACTATTCTTGCTTGCTGTAACACATACAAATATCAAATATCAATGATTTACTAAAAGTCGGTTTCACATAAAATCAATATGTCAGATTTTGTATTCTAACTACTAGTTAGAATCGGTTGACTTTGGATTTATCGATAAAATCAATCAATTCTCGTCGATATATAGAGTCTATGGGAAATATATGACAGTTATGACGATATACACTTTCAATCGCTTGTCATTTTTAATCCGTTATCGGAAGTTGTGTTTTCACGCACTGACTTCCGGTACGGAAATATACTGCTGGATAGGTCGTAAAACCGGAAGTATTGAGGATATCATTAAGTGACAGTTGATTGAAGATCGTTTGTTATGTGATGCAGGGGGCGCGGTGGTTGACTCATTGAATATGGAGTTCCCGTGTTCAATCCCGGTGTTAGCCGAGAGAGTTCGACATCATTTTCCAGTGTGTTGTTACCCAAAAGTGAGAACCGGGATTTGGGCAAAATTTTCTTCATAGTACAATGCACTGCGTTTGCCCGTCAGAAAACCAGGACATTAAACCCCATATCATTTTATTTAAACGTTTTTATACTGAATAGGAAACGTATTTAAAACCTGGTTGTCTGTCTCGTTGCCAACAAACAAATCCAATTCTGTATTTGACACAGTTCTTATAAAGTTGAGGTACAGATTTTTATTTCGAATTTTGTTCGTAATTTTACATTCATAGATGTCGTATTTTGTAAGGAGGATGAGGTTATTTACAAATAACCATTCATGTTTGTCATTAAACAGTTCTATATTATTTACTCCTAGATGTATTGATTCTTGATAGATTATGATTTTAATATTGATTTTTAATATGATTTCAGACATTATGTATTTTATAAACCCAGTTTATCATTTATAACAACGATTGTAATGTTGTATGTGACTAAAAAAGGTGTTCTTGTTTAGGAATCGAATCATTCGAATAGGCCCCGTTGTAATAGTTATGTTTTGCGTGTAGTGCAGTCCTCCTGCATTTACTATAATAGTTTATTATAGTGTCAACTTGACACCAGCCAGTTCATTTCGGAATTAACTTGCATAATCCACTTGGGATTTAAAACACATCTTGGTCAGGCAGCCGAAGAGGGCACATCATTTGAGTGTTCCCATTCCTATATATTCAGTGGTTTTGGTCTTATTTAAATATTTCAAATTTTCATAAACATTGAATACGCAAAGGTTTCACAAAAATGTCAATGTGGGCGCTAGCCCTTTTTTATTTAACTACAAATATTTATGTAGTGATGCTTGCTTCATCCGTGGTCTAATCGCCTTCGCGTTCTTATCTACCCGTCTTTTCTTCTTCACTTCTGGTGTATAGTTCGTTCGGGTCATCGGAATCAGTCGTTCATTGTTAGAATCATCCATTCATTGTTGGAATGAGACGTTCAAGACCGTAACTTTATGAAGCTGGCTGGCTGGATGACATCGCGCTTGGTACGTTCGTGCATTTTTATGCGCGAACTCTTAGTTTTTCTATTACTGGCACGTGCACGGGCACTATTTCTTTTTGTTTAACAGGTACCAAAATCTGGGATTTCGCGCGTAGGTACTTTTGAGGTATTAGGTCTGTTTAGCATAACACTTGCCACTGTACCTGTGTATCACTAATTATAAACCGAATGTTTGAAGACCGTTCATATTGATTACGCACTTAATTTTCAGTACAGTGTTGATCCATGCTCCAACTGTTGCTAAGCAAACAAACGGGATTATTTTCTCAACAGTGTATGAACTTATTCATAGCAATAATATCCTTACACCAAGAGAAAGTATCTAGTCTCGGTGAATAGTAGTCTCGGTGAATAGAACCATGGTTGTCTGGTAGAAAATTACTTTTGTATTTATGGGAACGGTAAACAGTGTTTTTAGAAGCAAACTAACCTGCCGTACATGACGAAGTCATTATACTAATAATAAAAAGGCGAAAACTCTTTTTGTAGCGGAGGCTTATCACCGAGTAATAGGTCACAAACTATCATTTATGACTAATAGGAAGACTATAGAAGACGCGTGCAGACAGTCAGCAGGTTATACACTATACTTTTGTGTCGAGATTACTCGCTTTCAGTTTACTCTGTTGTCACCGATAACCAATTATGTGAGAAATACCATACTGACATTCGGTTTTTAAAGTTGTACGCCGCCCTAGCTGTCTTCGTCAGCTACTTTCACAATGGCGTACAGCCAGTGGCGGTGATAAAAGACGACAATAAAATCAGAAATATGTTATTTATTATTGTCGGACTTACGGTATTTATTAATAGGCTACATGTATATCTAAAGAATACTGGCATTCATGTTTGATACGACTCCTCGGTCTCAAGTAAAAGGAAGGAGTCGAATTTACATTTGACTATTTCACATTTGTTGGAAATGTAGGTATCATTATGAATTATGACCACAAAACTAAAAACCATAGCCAATATAAAAAATGTTGTTGAAATTTGCCCCCCCCCCCTGTATATACTTCGTCTCCCCTTTTACTTATTTTAACAGATATTATGATTATTTAACATTCTATCTGTATAGAACTTGTACATATCCCAATATGTTAAACAACACCAAGAATATTTCCATATTGTGACAATTTCTGAAGAACCTCTACAACTGCCCCCCCCCCCTCGCTTTGCGAATGACGGCCCTCCAAATAATGTCACCTCCACCATAATAAACTTTAAAACGCCCCTGACTATCACAGTAATTACTACTGCTGTGTACAATTTTTATATTAACATATCAAGGGTATAGAACATCATTGTGATAAGTCAAAAATAACCCCAAAAAATATTCTATTAAAATGAAGCGCTTGTAATTCTTTTTCTATTGGTATATAAATCAATACCATCGCTCATTTCAAAATGTCTGAACATATCGATAAAATATATTAATAAATGAAATTTGGGTAGTGAATCAAAAGTTTAAATTGCAATTTTCTCAAAATCAGGCATTTTGACTTATCACAAGTGTGTTCTAAACCCTCGATATGTAACAGTCATTATGTAACGTCTGAATTCGGCACCCCCTAACTTAAACATGATACACGTTGTATGGGCCTATTCATTGCACCTTCATGGCATGTCAAAGGTTAATCGGGGATAGATGATAAAAACACCAATTGAAGCGTCTATAAATCAAAACACGGTTGATTCAACAACACGAATTCATTGGTTATTGAATACGTCGTTAACCCTGAATAACCTTTAACACGTCCAATCACAATATCGTGCAATAGGTGTATTAATTTGATTTTTAGGTTTAACCCCGCAAACAATGCCAAAATAGTGTTTTTACTGCTCATGACTGGCACATACTGTCAACATAGTATATTTTTCCGTTTCCGCCCTTCACCCCACAATATATATTTCACAGCTACGTTGCGACGGTACCAGCACACCCAGTTGTTGACACCCATTAAATCACTCCTGTCCAACAAATCATAAAGCTGTGGTGTTACGGTGGCGGCATAGTATTTCACCGTAACACCACAGCCACTCTAACCATTCATAATACATCTAACTGTCGCTTTACAGCACTTACTCCCTATACATTTCCCCTAGTCCTACTTTCCCAAACGTCAACAACACATCTCATACATTCAGTTCACTGATTAACACTTGTACCACGTCTACTGGATTTATTCTAGATGTAGACGAACTTGTATTATATGATCTGGCTAGTAACTTTCAGGAATAAATCTATAGACCATTATTGTTTAAAAGTAAATTGGATAAAAAGCTGATTTAATTACACGCACATTGTACATTATATTATATTATAATCAAATCATTATGGTATTGGATATTAGAATGTTTAATTGACTTATTTGGTATTGATTATACTGACCTATAACAAGCTTCTTAGAATGACAAGTAATACACCAATCCTGGACTAGAATCAGACGTTCGTGACCGCAACTTGTAGAAGACTAAGGTAACAGGAAATCAACTGGCTGTTCTAGAAATCTTATTATTTAGCGTCCTACTTTTCTGCTCCTTAACTGGGCTAATGAAGATGGGCATACACCATACAGTGCGCTATGAGGGAAATTTTGCCAAGGCAGCGGCGCTACGGCCTACTCTCAAATCGAATTCCATCTGCCAAGGGATCATTTACGTGTATGCCAATGTGTAGACAGAACCTCAATTTTTCGTCCCATCCGAACTAATAGACAGCTGTCCTTGTCAGAATTTAAAGGGTATTGGTATGGGTTTATTGCTGATTGTTGTTCAAGAGCACTCTTTCAAAAATGTAATGTCATATTCTTCCCTTAGAGGCTTAGACGGTATTGCTATTATATAGAAACTCGCATTGCTTTCTTATGTGATTATTTTATTTCCCGTGACAAATTATTTCTCATTTATAACTATTTTATTTCATCCCCAGAAGTTTTGTACGGTCTATTCTATAATCTTATCAAGCACTCGTCATGACTCAAATCATTTCTCAACCTCCCCACACTCCACATTCTCGATTTGGTCGATTCGCTACAAACCTGGAACTAAATTTAATCAGCAAAACGACTTTAATTCAATAGACGTCAATTTTTATACGAAACTATCCCCATGATGTTTACATATCGTGTTGTTTCAAGATTTTCCACTCTTGAGACTGAAACAATACTAATTACATTACTCCTTACACTTCATTGAAATCTGATTCTAAAACATTAGTGGGCAAATAAATCATGACTTGCCAGGCATCGAAACATATACAAGTCTACGTCTTCCATACAAAGTATTATCGCATGGGACTCAATATTGATAGGGTGGAGATGATTTTAAATGAAGTGGAGGTAAATACGTTTTATTGTGCTATCCAAAGAACTAGACAATTATCCTTGTAAACCCGCCTCCGTTCTCCACTGACAAGCTGGAAAATCCCCAAGAATGGCAATCGGGACCCTCATATCAGTGTGCGTGTGTGTGTTGGTGTGGGGGCTTTTAGAATAATTGGTTTCTTACGATCAATACTGTTTCGTTTTTGTTTTTGTTTTTTTCTTAACGTAAAAAACTTGAGATCCTTTTATCTAATATGTACGACGTTTTGTACTCTATGAAAATAATGGTTCCGAGGGCCATTTGTAATGATCAAAGAAAACCATATCCCAGAAGACAATGCCGTCGTAATTGAATTAACTGATTAACAAATGATTGGATGATAATATAAATACAAAACGTGTAGAATGGACTAAATAGGAGCGGTTTAATCTCACTGTGCCCCCTAATCAACTGGTGTTATAGGCTAGTGGTGTGAAAACTTAAGTAAACAAAGGATTATAGACTGTATCCTTATTAGTACTGTGCATCTAGTTAAGATTTAATTATTTTAATGATTAAAATATATAAGTTAAGTTCACGTGTCATAGGTTAACGAGTATCTTAAATATTATTCACCTACCTTCTATTCAGACAACTAACCACGTTGAGGGATAGCACAGTAAAATGAAAAAGACCAGAACAAGCGACCCAAATATTTTTAAATTTATAAACATTGTGTCGAATGAGCAGACTTTAATCGAAAATACAGTACTTCAATTGGACAACAGGGGTGGGGGAGGGCGATTGGCCCCTAAAAGGCGGAAATATATAAGTGTAGAAGACTCTATTAATAATCTAAAAACTATTAAATGGAGTAAAAAGTGCAATTGAATACACTGACGCCATATCACATTTAGTAGGGTTCTGAATTATGTTTGATACATGTATTTGTTGTTACATTATTTGTTAACTAGTTTAATGCTAGTAGTTTTTTAAAATGGACTATATCTTTAACACCATTGTATTCGATAATCCCCTTGCTTGATTAATCCCCATATGAGAACAATAGCAGGGGGCACAGTGAGATGTTCCCATAGGAGCAAACGACTGATGTTCAATTTTGAGTGTTCACGTATATCACCGAACGTAATTCATTATAGATTACAATTAAAAAATCAAAAATTGAATGCTAATTCCTTTCTATAATAATATATAGCAATGCTGTGTGATTTTAGACAACTTGTCGTCTATTTGTACATGTATACTATAAGTACAGCGTAAATTCAACTCTTCGCTTTGAATATTCCTCAGAGCTTACCATTTACGTACACTGTAACGCCAACACAGGACCTGGGTTTTTGATGCCATACGAAGGACTAGAAACTGTTCTTTGTCAGACCCGCGGACCTGCACCATTGATACGTGAAACGATACCGGAAATCCCGAGGAACATTCTCGGCCAATACCGTGACTTAACCAAGGTCTTCCGTGATAGTGTGCCAGCGTCATACTCACTGAACCAATGATGGCCACGTTATTATTATGCGTTTGCTCTTATTATTTAAAATATCACTCGTATGTCTGAGGAAATAGTTATATTCGATGTAAATATAGACAGTTTTTCTTATGTAAATGTCTTTTGGAAGATGATCACATGCTATTCATATCTTGGTGTGTATTTAGAACTCGTCATTAGTCCACATGTCGATAACAGATCTAACAGAACATCTTATATATTATAATAACATTTGATTATAGTTCATCATCATTCTTAGTTTACAGACTAGAACTAACACGTTATTATCATCGTTACAGAGTTACACTTATATCAAATAATATATTTAAAGGGCTAGTATCACTTCGAATATGATACGTGCTCGATAGACATGAAACTTGAGCGGCTTGTTCATTGGACCACTGCGCACCGGTTTGCAGCCTATAGTTGTTTATATGATGTCATAATTACATTTTACCGGTTTAATATAGACATATATTTTGGTTTAAAATTTCAGGTTGGGGTTGCCATATTTTTGCATCTTTTGTTTTAGAGTTAAGCTTAGGCTATATTGTAGTAGACGTCAGACGCTTGGATTGTCAATATTATAAAAGTTGGGGATTATTTTGAATATGATATTGATTTTACTTGATTAAAGTCACAATACCTCTTTAAATAAAGATTTAAATACATTTTAAATCGCCAGTTTCTTTCAAAAAATGTCGTCAGAATATTGATCGGATTCGTTTTGATGTTGAAAAGAGAGCCTAAGAGTCTTTTAAGTTGATTTTAAGAAATCTGTAATAACTGAATTCAGACTATAATTACCAAGTAAACATTCGTTTGACGAGATTTATTTTAACAAAATTGCCCACAGAACGATTTACTTTAAAACATTATACCTCTATTGAAAAGGGCAATTTCACTAATGTAATCGATTAAAATAGAAATGTTCATTCGGATCGTGTTCGGTATTCGCTATATTTTTGGAATGTCTTGGAATCTTAATGCTGTATAATATACACAACGTCTGTTATCTGAGATTCTTCATACATGTTTCCTTGTAACGACCCTGATCATCACGCGACGCCATTTGGACTGGAAATTTATTAAGAGACTCAAATATCTCGTTTTCAACGTGAAAAACTGAACTATTGACAATACCCTGAGCGTTGCGTCAACACGGCGCCTCCTTTCTTATGACCTGCATGTTATGTTGGATCGAATTGAGACAGTCGCCTTTTTCTGTTGTTTCCCTTGGGTTCCACAGAATCCTGTAAATGTACGCTTTTGACAGAGGTGAGTTAGCCCTGTCTAATAATATTGCAACTTAAAATATTCTCGTCTAGTTGATTAAGCTCAGGTCACATCAATTTACTTCTCTGTTCAAAATATTTAACTTTCGAAATTTTAACAATATAAAGAATCGTGTACCTTATTTATTGATTGATTAAGACCTAGAAGGAACATCTATTCAAATCGGTCTGGGCTAACAAATAAACTGGCTGAAATATTTAGTAGCCTTATTCCGTTTCAAGAACCCTTTGTGTCATTCACAGAAGCACGTTATAATGTAGCTTGACATGTAAAACTTAAAGCTGCATATACAGTTTAGTTATCCGACAAGAACCCATTGGGTCATTCACAGAACACGTTATAATGTTTTAAGTAACATTGAAGTGGCTGCGTCTCTTTATTTTAGGTCAAAAGGGTCCGATGTACATGTATAATTTCGATTAATGGCGAAAGAATTAAATTACTAGTTGCTTAGTCGGCTTTTAATGATTTTGATTTAGTGTATCGACGCGTGAACACAAAATCGGGTATACCTTAACATGGGCTTTTTAAAAAAGACAGAGGGTCTCACACACCTTCTGTTATCACAAAATCCAGTTTGATCGACATTGATTTTTCATTCTAACGAAAACTGGATCTTTTAATGCTAACGAAAATTGGTTCTTTTCATGCTAACGAAAACTGGTTCTTTTCATGCTAACGAAAACTGGTTCTTTTCATGCATAGGCTTCTGGAGAGTAATTTATATAGTATTGCCACACGAAAAATAAGACAACAAAAAACAAAACATGTAGAACGCAGCTTTAAGGATCCCAAAAAGACCCAATTTTAATTAACGAGTAATACATTCTACTAATCTTCCTCAGACTATAATTGACAATATCAATAAACAGGGGAGGGTGTTATATTGAATTTTACTACATCCTACGAGCACCATTTCTAGTTATTATGAAACAAGTGATCTCCCTTGAGCATATCTTCTTGCTTTTATGTAATAAGTGGTGCGTATTTACAAAGAACTTGGTAATACCCGTGAGTGGTAATAAAGATCGTTCAATATGAATTACGTCTGATCTATTATTAAAACACCCATATTTCTAGATGAAATAACAGTGGTTTTTCCTTGTTGTATTAATGCATACGTGGGAAAGAAGTCAAGGTTACTTTATTTAATATCTGGATTATTAAATATAACATACTTTGTATTGACGAAAATTGGTAAGGTTTCTGGGTCTTATATGTAAAGACACTTGTTACATTGCACACAAGACACAGCCGTTTCTGACTTTATTCTATAATGTAAGGGAAGAAATGGACTAGGAAAATACTTTCATGTTAGGTTTCCATTATCACGATTCGTGCTGCGATTGAAATCGTGGAGTAATCGTGGGGCTCATATCAGGTCTTATCATAATATTAAGGCTAGTCGTACCAATTTTGTTGAGAGTACCTAAACGTTTTCGAACGTAGCGGCACATAGCAGATCTTGGACTCAATAGGGACAGTCCTTTAGTGTTTTTATTAATTGTACACGTGCTTTTCTTAATTTCAGAAGACATTCTTACTTATAGCTTAAAGGAAATGGAATGGGGTTTAACGTCCTACTGTTTTGGACCTAAACTGGGTCAATGAAGACTTGTGAAAATCTAATCTAAACTATCGGTTTATTGCATAGTTTTAGTTATAATTACACTGGACATTATGCTGCGGTAACTTTTGGGTGATTTACATATATATGTAAGATATTCACGTGGCAATAATACTAATAATATGAAGAAGACAATAGCTTGTGTAGGTGATTTGTTTTGGTTTAGAATTTCAGGTTGGGGTAGCCATATTTTTGCATCTTTTGTTTTAGAGTAAAGCTTAGGCTATTATTGTAGTAGACGGCAGACGCAGTTCATGTAATCATTTACAGGCTTACCTGATCAGAAATTTTGCAATATTCAATAATTTGGTATACTGTTGGGAAAATAGAGCAATCAGTGAAGCGTATGTAGAGAATAAAACCGGATGTGTACAGCTGCGGCCGACAAGAATCGGCTAATCTTTCCAGGTCATATAAGCCTCCATGTCCGCCATATTTATTTCACAAATTAGAAACAAGAATGGCGGCTTGGGGGCGTTAATATTTTACAATTTTATCATTAGGTATTTTTGTAACCGGAGTTCAGCTTTACCCAATAGCCCTTCGGGTTCAGTGAACATACACATTTGAAGTTGTTCTTATACCCTGGTCTTCCAGCAGCGTGGACGAAAACACTGGAAGTTGATAATGTTGTTCTTGTTCAAAGTTTTCTTTGTTGTGTCCTGTATTGTTAAATGTATTTCACAAGATGTTAGATTTGTATCTACGGGACTCTATAAATGTATAACTACGTTCATTGCGCACTATATAACTGACTTATTTAACCGCATGTACGGTCATGTCACCATCCTGTCTATTGAAATACAATTACCACTAAAAATAAGTCAATGATAATCGGAGGTTGACGGGTCGTTAATTGTAGTGAGGAAGTGGACTCTACAATATTGTCAGTGAGTAAATCATGTTTAATCAATCTAATATTGAATGATATCGCCATGACCTTTTGAAATCAACGAGAACAATCACGCCGCCTTTCCTTATATGAAATCTATATTGATTATTGAAAAACAATTTGGCACCCTGCTTTCTTCAAATAAATTAAATATCCATGAAATACGATTTAGATTGCATTTTTGTAAACACCGGGACACGGATTCGCATGTGTTCGACTTTTTAATAATCGTGAAGTTTTTGAGATTTCGATTCTTTGTTCATCCTTTGCAGTGTTCGCCCAATACCTATAATTATTATTCCATGCCACAAGATACTCCAATTGATTATCTAAAATTATATAAAGAAAACGAAATAAAAATACCAAAGGTAGATAACCTCTCATTGGGATTCATTCTGATTTAACGAGGCCCAACAAAACATCAGTTGGTTTTCCCGGATTCCTCTCACTCCTAAAGACCCATAAGCGAATTATTGATATAAAATGGAACCAAATGTTAGTCGCAAAATGACCTAGTGGACGGTTACAACTCCCCCACCCTCCCTCAACATATCAATTACTGTGGATATCTTGGAAATGAAATGGAATGAGGTTTAATGTAGTACTTTTCTGCATAAACCAGGATGATGGCGACTGTCATCATGAGATACATTTTACCGAAATATTAATAATGGTATCACCCAATTGTCTTTGATAAACTTTCTGAACTAACCGAGTTAATAGCTGTAATGATAGCAGTGTGCTATGGTGGGAAATGTTGTCCGAATAGTTTAGGTCTGATCTTTCTCCATATTTCAAGATTTCTTTACGTACACGCCAACGTGTAAACATGAACTAGTTTTATATTGTCTCATCCGATATTGCAAGATGATGTTCTTTGACAGACCGACCATTCTGCCCAAAGTGGAAACCATGCTGAAAGGTACCGGGGAAATGTCTTAGACATCAACGGGTTCAAGACGTACATGTTAATGTGTGCCGCAATTCCTATCGACCTTACCGTTTCGCCGATTAAATAATACAACGATTTTATTTGAGTGATATGAATTGTATGAGATGGTGTTTAACGCCTTACTATTAAGTGATAAGCCACACCTACTGATCAAATTGTGTTTCATTGCCCAGAAACTATTCTTGCTCGCTGTAATACACAAAAATATCAATGATTTATGAAAAGTCGGTTTCACATAAAATCAATATGTCAGATTTTGTATTTAAACTACTAGTTAGAATCGGTTGACTTTGGATTTATCGATAAAATCAATCAATTCTCGTCGATATATAGAGTCTATGGGAAATATATGACAGTTATGACGATTTACACTTTCAATCGCTTGTCATTTTTAATCCGTCTTCGGAAGTTGTGTTTTCACGCACTGACTTCCGGTACGGAAATATACTGCTGGATAGGTCGTAAAACCGGAAGTATTGAGGATATCATTAAGTGACAGTTGATTGAAGATCGTTTGTTATGTGATGCAGGGGGCGCGGTGGCTGGCTCATTGGATATGGAGTTCACGTGTTCAATCCCGGTGTTAGCTTAGAAAGTTCGACATCATTTTCCAGCGTGTTCTGTTACCCCACAGTGACGCAGGACAACATTCCTGACACGGTAAAAGGTACAATGTACAGTCGTTCGACTGACAACCGGGATTTGGGCAAAATTTTCTTCATAGTACATTGAATTGCGTATCCCCGTCAGAAAACCAGGACGTTAAACCCCATACCATTTTATTTAATCGTTTTTATACTGAATAGGAAACGTATTTAAAACCTGGTTGTCTGTTTAATATACATACAATGTATGTTTTTCAATGTTTTTTTCCTCTTCTTTTTTAGTTGTTTTCTTATTTTATAATTAAATTTCATTATTGTCTCGTTGCCAACAAACAAATCCAATGCTGTCTTTGCCACAGTTCTTATAAAGTTGAGGTACCGATCTTTATTTCGAAAATTTTTTGTAATTTTACATTCATGTTTGTCATTAAACATTTCTATATTATTTACTCCTAGGTGTAAAGATTCTTGACAGATTATGATTTTAATGTCATTTTTATTAGTATTTCAGACATTAGGTATTTTATAAACCCAGTTTATCATTTATAACAACTATTGTGATGTTGTATGTGACTAAAAATGGTGTTCTTGTGAAGTAATCGAATCTTTCCAATACGCCCCGTTGTAATAGTTATCTTTTATAGTTTATTATAGTGTCAACTCGACACCAGCCAGGTCATTTCAGAACTAACTTGCATAATTCGCTTGGAATATGAAACCTACGAACTTGGTCAGGCAGCCGAAGAGGGCTCATCATTTGAGTGTCCCTTTCATAAACATTGAATACGCAAAGGTTTCACAAATATGTCAATGTGGACGCCAGCCCTTTTTTAACTACATATATTTATGTGGTGATGCTTGCTTCATCCGTGGTTTAATCGCCTTCGCGTTCCTATCTACCCGTCTTTTCTTCTTCACTTCTGGTGTATAGTTCGTTCGCGCAATCGGAAGCAATCGTTCATTGTTAAGCAAGGCTGACACTTGCACGATTCCGTGGCACGCTCCCAGTTCGTGACCAAAAATGGCACGACGTGCCACGACAAAATCGTGGCCAAAAGTCGTGCAAGTGTCAGCCTGGCTTTAGAATCAACCAACCATTCATTGTTGGAATCAGACGTTGAAGACAGTAACTTGATGAAGCTGGCTGGCTGAATTTATTCTAGATGTAGACGAACTTGTATTATATGATCTGGCTAGTAACTTCCAGGAATAAATCTATAGACCATTATTGTTTAAAAGTAAATTGGATAAAAAGCTGATTTCATTACACGCACATTGTACATTATATTATATTATAATCAAATCATTGATTTACTAAAGGAGGTTAAGAAATCTTCATTTTCTGGTATTGGATATTAGAGTGTTTAGTTGTCTTATTTGGTATTAATTATTAACAATACTGACCCATAACAAGCATCTTAGAATGACAAGTAACACATCAGTCCTGGAATCAGACGTTCATGGCCGCAACTGGCAAAGATTAAGCTAACAGGAAATCAACTGGTTGTTCTTGAAAACTTATTATTTAACGTCCTACTGTTCTGCTCCTAAACTGGGCTAATGAAGATGGGCATACACCATACAGTGATATATGAGAGAAATTTTGCCTGGGCAGCGGCGCTACAGCGTACTCTTAAATCGAATTCCAACTGCCAAGGGATCTTTTACGTGCACGCCATTGTAAAGACGGGACCTCGATTTTCGTCCCATCCGAACTACTAGACAACTGTTCTTGTCAAAATTTAAAGGGTTTGGGTATGGGTTTATTGCTGATTGTTGTTCAAGAACACTCTTTCAAAAATGTTATGTCACATTCTTCCCTTAGACGGTATTGCTATTATATAGAAACTCGCATTGCTTTCTGATGTGATTATTTTATTTCCCGTGACAAATTATATCTCTTTTAAAAATGTAATGTCACATTCTTCCCTTAGACGGTATTGCTATTATACTCGTATTGCTTTCTTATGTGATTATTTTATTTCCCGTGACATATTATATCTCTTTTATAACTATTTTATTTCATTCCCAGAAGTTTTGTACGGTCTATTCTATAATCTTATCAATCACTCGTCTCCACTCAAATCATTTCTCAACCTCCCCACACTCCACATTCTCGATTTGGTCGATTCGCTAGAAACCTGGAACTAAATTTAATCAGCAAAACGACTTTAATTCAATAGACGTCAATTTTTATACGAAACTATCCCCATGATGTTTACATTTCGTGTTGTTTCAAGATTTTACACTCTTGAGACTGAAACAATACTAATAACATTACTCCTAACACTTCATTTAAATCTGATTCTAAAACATTTAGTGGGCAAATAAATCATGACTTGCCAGGCATCGAAACATATACAAGTCTACGTCTTCCATACAAAGTATTATCGCACGGGACTCAATATTGATAGGGTGATGATTTTAAATGAAGTGGAGGTAACTACGTTTTATTGTGCTATCCAAAGCACTAGACAATTATCCTTGTAAACCCGCCTCCGTTCTCCACTGACAAGCTGGAAAATCCCCAAGAATGGCAATCGGGACCCTCATATCAGTGTGCGTGTGTGTGTATGGTGTGGGGGGCTTTTAGAATAATTGGTTTCTTACGATCAATACTGTTTTGTTTTTGTTTTTTGTTTTTTTCTTACTGTAAAAATACTTGAGATCCTATTATCCAATATGTACGACGTTTTCTACTCTATGAAAATAATGCTTCCGGGGGCCATTTGTAATGATCAAAGAAAACCATATCCCAGGAGACAATGCCGTCGTAATTGAATTAACTGATTTACAAACGATTGAATGATAATATAAATACAAAACGTGTAGAATGGACTAAACAGGAGCAAACGACTGATGTTCAATTTTGACTGTTTATTATAAATTTCAATTAAAAAATCAAAAATTGAATGCTAATTCCTTTCTATACTAATATATAGCAATGATGTGTGATTTTAGACCCCTTGTCGTCTATTTGTACATGTATATTATAAGTACAGCGTAAATTCAACTCTTCGGTTTGAATATTCCTCAGAGCTTACCATTTACTTACACTATAACCCCAGCACAGGACCTTGGTTTTTGATGCCATACGAAGGACAAGAAACTGTTCTTTGTCAGACCCGCGGACCTGCACCATTGATACGTGAAACGATACCGGAAATCCCGAGGAACATTCTCGGCCAATACCGTGACTGAACCAAGGTCTTCCGTGATAGTGTGCCAGCGTTATACTCACTGAACCAGTGATGGCCACATTATTAATATGCATTTGCTCTTATTATTTAAAATATCACTCGTATGTCTGAGGAAAGAGTTATATTCGATGTAAATATAGACAGTTTTCTTATGTAAATGTTTTATGGAAGATGTTAATATGCTATTCATATCTTGATGTGTATTTAGAACTCGTCATTAGTCCACATGTCGATAACAGATCTAACAGAGCATCTTATATAATAACATTTGATTATAGTTCATCATCATTCTTAGTTTACAGACTAGAACTCACTCGTTATTATCATCGTTACAGAGTTACACTTATATCAAATAATATATTTAAAGGGCTAGTATCACTTCACTTCGAACATGATTCGTGCTTGATAGACATGAAACTTGATCGGCTTGTTCATTGGACTACTGCGCACCGGTTTGCAGCCTTTGGTTGTTGATATGTTGTCATAGTTCCAAGTTACCGGTTTAATATAGACATATTTACAGCTCTATCAAAATTATAGACCAACTCACTGTCGGTATAACTTCACTTAAATTGACTAAACACTGCAACTCTATTTTGATCAAAATTGGAAATTGATGACTGCCTTTTTCATTTTTTTTCGGGGAGTGTAGTAAACGAATGTTTTAGCGCGTATCTGGAGATAAATGAAATGATTATTTGCCGAGATATAGACGTTTCAAAATTTAATTCACTAGTCTTCGATGTTTTACATAATAACTGACTCACATTACACCATTGCTTGGATTGTCAATATTATAGAAGTTGAGGATTATTTTGAATATGATATTAATTTTACTTGATTAAAGTCACAATACCTCTTTAAACAAAGATTTAAATACATTTCAAATCGCCAGTTTCTTTCAAAAGATGTCGTAAGAATATTGATCGGAATCGTTTTGATGCTGAAAAGAGAGCCGAAGAGTCTTTTAAGTTGATTTTAAGAAATCTGTAATAACTGAATTCAGACTATAATTACAAAGTAAACATTCGTTTGACGAGATGTATTTTAACAAAATTCCCCACAGAACGATTTACTTTAAAACATTACACCTCTATTGAAAAGGGCAATTTCACTAATGTATCGATTAAAATAGAAATGTTCATTCGGATCGTGTTCGGTATTCGCTATATATTTTTGGAATGTCTTGGAATCTTAATGCTGTATAATATACATAACGTCTGTTATCTGAGATTCTTCATACATGTTTTCCTTTTAACATAAAACGACCCTGATCATCACGCTACGCCATTTGGACTGGAAATAAATTTATAAATTCAAATATCTCATTTTCAACGTGAACAGCTGAACCATTGACAATACCGTGAGCGTTGCGACAACATGGCACCTCCTTTCTTATGACCTGCATGTTATGTTGGATCAAATTGAGACAGTCGCCTTTTCCTGTTGTTTCCCTTGGATTCCACAGAATCCTGTAAATGTACGCTTTTGACAGAGGTGAGTTAGCCCTGTCTAATAATATTGCAGCTTAGTATATTCTCGTCTAGTTGATAAGCTCAGGTCACATCAATTTAATTCTCTGTTCTTGGTGATAACTTTTAAAAATAATGACTGTTAATATTCCAACATAGAATATCCTCGTCTAGTTGATTAAACACAGGCTACATCAATTTGAATTACTTTTGTTTTTTCTGTCTCTAATTTCTTGACGAAAAAAAACCTATTCTAAAAATTAAACGCTTTTTAGTTCAAAATATTAAGCTTTTGAAATTTTAACAAAATAAGAATCGAGTAGGATAGTGATTAATTAAGACCGAGAAGGAAGATAAATTCAAATTGGTCTGGCCTCCTGGATAAACTGGCTAGAATTTTTAGTAACCTTATACTATCGTTTTAAGAACCCTCTGTGTCATTCACAGAACACGTTATAATGTTTTAAGTAGTTGTGGATATGTAAACTTAAAGATGCATATACAGTTTAGTTATTCGACAAGAACCCATCGGGTCCTTCACAGAAACACGGTATAATGTTTAAGTGTCCGCGTCTCTTTATTTTAGCTCAAAGGGGCCCCGATGTAAAATTTCGATTAATGGCAAATGTCTTAAATTACTAGTTACTTAGTCGGCTTTAAATGAATTTTGATTTAGTGTGTCGACAACTGAACACAAAATCGGTTATATCTTAACATTGGCTGTTTAACAAAGGCAGAGGGTCTCATACAACTTCTGCTTTCCAGTTTGATCGACATTGATTTTTCATGCAAAAGAAAACTGGGGTTTTTTTTCATGCTAACGAAAAATGGTTCTTTTCATGCTAACGAAAACGGGTACTTTTCATGCTAACGAAAACGGGTTCTTTTCATGCTAACGAAAACGGGTTCATTTCATGCTAACGAAAACTGGTTCTTTTCATCCTAACGAAAACTGGTTCTTTTCATGCATGGGCTTCTGGGGAGTAATTTATATAGTATTGCCATACGAAATATAAAACAACAACAAAAAACATGAATAACGCAGCTTTAAGGATCCCAAAAGACCAAATTTTAATTAACGAGTAATACATTCCACTAATCTTCCTCAGACTATAATTGACAATATCAATAAACAGGGGAGGGTGTTATAAAGAATTTACTACGTCCTATGAGCACCATTTCTAGTTATTATGAAACAAGTGATATCCCTTGAGCACATCTTCTTGCCTTTATGTAATAAGTGGCGCGTATTTACCAAGGACATAATAATACCCGAGAGTGGTAATAAAGATCGTTCAATATGAATTACGTCTGATCTATTATTAAAACTCCCATATTTCTAGATGAAATAACAGTGGCCATCCTTATAGTATTAATACATACGTGGGAAAGCAGTCAAGGTTACTTTATTTAATATCTGGATTATTAAATATAACATACTCTGTATTTGGTACTGACGAAAATCGGTTAGGTTTCTGGTTCTTATATGTAGACACTAGTGCTGGACTGGTGGGCCAAAGGCCCACTTACAAAACCTGTGACAAGGCCCACGAGCGAATGGCGGGTGAAGCCTGCCAACGAGCGCCGACGGCGCGATCGCTCGAGGAGGGTCGGGGGGGGGGGGTTCTCCCCCACGCTCGAGGAGGGTCTAGGGGGGGGGGTTCTCCCCCCAGGAAATTTTGAAAAATAGACAGCCGCAAACCCATTTTCCAAGCACCTCAAGCCAGAGCAGTGGATGGAGATATATGGTGACCTGCGAGCACTTTAATCACACATTCTCGAATACGAATAGAGAAATCAAATTTGTCATATTCAAGAATTCACAGAATTTGTCATATTCAACAGTACAGATAGTATGATAGATATTCACTGTTCAGAAAATTAGTATGATAGATATTCACTGTTCCTTTCCTTTTCCCTGTTTCCTCTCCTCCCCTCTTTTACTACCTTTTCTTTTTTTTTCTTTTTTCTTTTTCTTTTTTTCTTTGAGGCTTAGGAACATATTTGTTTTCGGCTTAGGCCCACTTGCCATTGGTGAGTGGGCAAGTGGGCCCAGTCCGGCACTGGTAGACACACATGTTAGATTGCACAAAAGTGCGCTATTAATGCCCCCGTCAGACCGAGTGGCGTCCTTACTGCGCTGCTGTGACTAGAAAATTTACAAGGTCGCCGGTAAACGTAAACACAACGCGAAAAAATTTTCAAAAAATTTACAAACTTGAAGGAAGTCGCGTTCTTTATACCGTTAGACCGGGTTGGCGATTTTACTGCGCTGCTACAGCGATGGCATTTGGCCCCAGAACCCGTCAAGATCGCCATAAACGTGGTAAAGCGTGATGGAAACGCCAGATATCGCGCATTGGTCTCGATGGTCGCAAATGATCGCCGAGTCACGGCGTTTGTTTTGAGCATGTTCAAAACAAACGCCAAAGTTCTGCGATCTGCACTGGAAAGACTATGTGAAAACACAATTATTTTTTTTTACGTTGTGCATTGTTTTCGTACGTTGTGCATTTTCTGATCGCCGTACGGTCGCTGCAGCGCAGTAAGGACGCCACCCGATCTCACGGTGACTAGACGATCATTTACGATCATGGAGACCACAACACGGTATCTGCCGTTTCCACCACGATTTTACCGCGTTTATGGCGATCTTGACGGGCTCTGCGGTCATTTTCCGTCGCCGTAGCGTCGCAGTAAGGACGCCACCACAGTTTGAAGGGGGTATTAGATCGGAGAACCTTGGCGTTTGTTTTGAACATGCTCAAAATAAACGCCGTGACTCGACGATCAATGGCGACCACGGTGACCACAGCACGATAGCTGGCGTCTCCATCACACTAATGGCGATCTTGATGCACTCTAAACTCATTTTCCATCGCCGTAGCAACGAAGTAAGGTCGCCACCCCGGTCTGACGGGGGTATAAGGCACAACTGTTTCAGACAATAAAATAAAAACCAAGTACGAACAATCCAATCCATAAGACATAATTCGAAGTCCTAAAAACGTTATAGTCAAAATAGTGTATTCAAGCAAAATAGTGTAATCAGCGTGGACTGCTCCTCGTGTACAAAAATACACGACAAGCAGTGGTAACAGGTGTCCAGAAGAGTAAGCTTACCCTGCCTAGCGCCACACCCGCCATATTCTATAATGTAAGTGAAGGTATGGACCTTGAAAAAATTAAATAATTGTATGCTAGGTTTCCAATATCACGATTCGTGGAGTAATCGTGGTGCTCATATCAGGTCTTATCATAATTTATTAATATTGAGGCTAGTCGTAGCAATTTTGTTCAGACGTATTCGAACGAATCGGCACATAGCAGATCGTGGACTCAATAGGGACAGCCCTTTCCTGTTTTTATTAATTGTACATGTGCTTGTTTTATTTCAGAAAGTATTCTTACTTATAGCTTAAAGGAAATGAAATTAATGGTGTTTAACGTCCTACTGTTTTGCTCCTAAACTGGGTCAATGAAGACTTGTGAAAATCTAATCTAAACTATCGGTTTATTGCATAGTTTTAGTTATAATTACACTGGACATTATGCTGCGATAACTTTTGGGTGATTTATATATATATGTGTAAGATATTCACGTGGCAATAATACTAATAATATGGAGAGAACAATAGTTTGTGTAGGTGATTTGTTTTGGTTTAGAATTTCAGGTTGGGGTAGCCATAGTTTTGCATCTTTTGTTTTAGAGTTAAGCTTAGGCTATTATTGTAGTAGACGGCAGACGCAGTTCAAATAATCATTTACAGGCTTACCTGATCAGACATTTTGCAATATTCAATAATTTGGTATACTGTTGGGAAAATAGAGCAATCAGTGAAGCGTATGTAGAGAATAAAACCGGATGTGTACAGCTGCGGCCGACAAGAATCAAACTGGAAGTAAGATCGGCTAATCTTTCCAGGTCATTATAAGCCTCCATGTCCGCCATGTTTATTTCACAAATTAGAAACAATAATGGCGGCTTGGGGGCGTTAACTTTTTAAAATTTAATTATTAGGTATTTTTGTAACCGGAGTTCAGCTTTAATCAATCTAGCACTTCAGGTGCAGTGAACATACAGATTTGAAGTTGTTCTTATACACTGGTCTTTCCGCAGCGTGAACGATAACACTGGAAGTTGGTAATGTTGTTCTTGTTTAAAGTTTTCTTTGTTGTGTCCTTATTTGTTAATGTATTTCACAAGATGTTAGATTTGTATCTACGTGACTCTATAAATGTATTACCACGCTCATTGCGCACTATATAACTGACTTATGTAACCACAGGTACGGTCATGTCACCATCCTGTCTATTGAAATAAAATTACCACGAAAAATAAGTCAATGATAATCGGAGGTGGATGGGTCGTTAATTGTAGTGAGGAAGTTGACTCTACAATATTGTCAGTGAGTAAATCATGTTTAATCAATCTAATATTGAATGATATCGCCATGATCTTTTGAAATCAACGAGAACAATCACGCCGCCTTTCCTCATATTAAATCAATATTGATTATTGAAAAACAATTTGGCACCCTGCTTTCTTCAAATAAATTAAATATCCATGAAATACGATTTAGATAGCATTTTTGTGAACACCGGGACACGGATTCGCATGTGTTCGACTTTTTAATAATCGTAAAGTGTGTGAGATTTCGATTCTTTGTTCATCCTTTGCAGTGTTCACCCAATACCTATAATTATTATTCCACGCCACAAGATACTCCAATTGATTATCTAAAATTATATAAAGAAAACGAAATAAAAATACCAAAGGTAGATAACCTCCCATTGGGATTCATTCGGATTTAACGAGGCCCAACAAAACAGCAGTTGGTTTTCCCCGGATTCCTCTTACTGCTAAAGACCCATAAGCGAATTATTGATATAAAATGGAACCATATGAAAGTCGCAAAATGACCTAGTGGACGGTTACAACTCCCCCACCCTCCCTAAACATATCAATTACTGTGGATATATTGGAAATGAAATGGAATGGGGTTTAATGTAGTACTTTTCTGCATAAACCAGGATGATGGCGACTGTCATCATGAGATACATTTTACCGAAAATATTAATAATGGTATCTTTGATAAACTTTTTGAACTAACCAAGTTGATAGCTGTAACGATAGCAGTTTGCTATGGTGGGAAATTTTGTCCGAATAGTTTAGGTCTGATCTTTCTCCATATTTCAAGATTTTTTTTACGCACACGCCAACGTGTAAACATGAACTAGTTTTATTTTTGTCTCATCCGATATTGCAAGATGATGTTCTTTGACAGACCGACCATTCTGCCCAAAGGGGGGGGGGGGTGAAAGGTACCGGTGATACATGTATATCTTAGATATCAACGGGTTCACGACGTCCATGTTAATGAGTGCCGCAATACTCATCGACCTTACCGTTTCGCCGATTAAATAATACAACGATTTTATTTGAGTGACATGCATTGTATGAAATGGTGTTTAGCGCCTTACTGTTGAGTGATAAGCCACACCTACTGATTAAATTGTGTTTTACTGCCCAGAGACTATTCTTGCTCGCTGTAACACACAAAAATATCAATATGTCAGTTTTTTTATTTTAACTACTAGTTAGAATCGGTTGACTTTGGATTTATCGATAAAATCAATCAATTCTCGTCGATATTATAGAGTCTATGGGAAATATATGACAGTTATGACGATATACACTTTCAATCGCTTGTCATTTTTAATCCGTCATCGGAAGTTGTGTTTTCACGCACTGACGTCCGTTACGGAAATATACTGCTGGATAGGTCGTAAAACCGGAAGTATTGAGGATATCATTAAGTGACAGTTGATTGAAGATCGTTTGTTATGTGATGCAGGGGGCGCGGTGGCTGACTCATTGAATATGGAGTTCATACCGGTGTTAGCCTAGAAAGTTCGACATCATTTTCCAGTGTGTTCTGTTACCCAAAAGTGATGCAGGATACGGTACAAGGTACAATGTGCAGTCGTTCAACTGAGAACCGGGATTTGTGCAAAATTTTCTTCATAGTACATTGAATTGCGTATGCCCGTCAGAAAACCTAAGATAAAATCCGATTTTAGTAATTCGATTGGATAGTATTAGATTGATTTTAGCGCTTAGCCAATCAGATTTAAGTATGTACTAAAATTTGGATTTTATCTTAAGTTAAAATTTCGTGAAACAGGCCCCAGGACGTTAAACCCCATACCATTATATTTAATCGTTTGTATACTGAATAGGAAATGTATTTAAAACCTGATTGTCTGCTTAATACACATACTATGTATGTTTTCAATGTTTTTTTCCTCTTCTTTTTTAGTTTGTTTTCTTATTTTATAATTAAATTTCATTATTGTCTCGTTGCCAACAAACAAATCCAATTCTCTCTCTGCCACAGTTCTTATAAAGTTGAGGTACAGATCTTTATTTCGAAATTTTTTTGTAATTTAACATTCATGTTTGTCATTAAACATTTCTATATTATATACTCCTAGGTGTAAAGATTCTTGACAGATTATGATTTTAATATTGTTTTTATTAGTATTTCAGACATTAGGTATTTTATAAACCCAGTTTATCATTTATAACAACTATTGTAATGTTGTATGTGACTAAAAAAGGTGTTCTTGTTTAGGAATCGAATCTTTCCAATACGCCCCGTTGTAATAGTTATGTTTTATAGTTTATTATAGTGTCAACTCGACACCAGCCAGGTCATTTCAGAACTAACTTGCATAATTCGCTTGGAATATGAAACCTACGAACTTGGTCAGGCAGCCGAAGAGGGCTAATCATTTGAGTGTCCCTTTCCTATATACCCAGTGGTTTTGGTCTTATTTAAATATTTCAAATTTTCATAAACATTGAATACGCAAAGGTTTCACAAAAACGTCAATGTGGACGCAAGCCCTTTTTTAACTACATATATTTTTGTAGTGATGCTTGATTCATCCGTGGTCTAATCACCTCGCGTTACCATTTACCCGTCTTTTCTTTTTCACTTCTGGTGTATAGTTCGTTCGCGCCATCGGAATCAGTCGTTCATTGTTGGAATCAGACGTTCAATACCGTAACTTGAAGCTGGCTGGCTGGATTTATTCTAGATGTAGACGAACTTGTATTATATGATCTGGCTAGTAACTTCCAGGAATAAATATATAGACCATTATTGTTTAAAAGTAAATTGGATAAAAAGCTGATTTAATTACACGCACATTGTACATTATATTATAATCAAATCATTGATTTACTAAAGGAGGTTAAGAAATCTTCATTTTCTGGTATTGGATATTAGAGTGTTTAGTTGTCTTATTTGGTATTAATTATTAACAATACTGACCCATAACAAGCTTCTTAGAATGACAAGTAACACATCAGTTCTGGAATCAGATGTTCATGGCCGCAACTGGCAAAGATTAAGCTAACAGGAAATCAACTGGTTGTTCTAGAAAACTTATTATTTAACGTCCTACTGTTCTGCTCCTAAACTGGGCTAATGAAGATGGGCATACACCATACAGTGCGCTATGAGAGAAATTTTGCCTGGGCAGCGGCGCTACAGCGTACTCTTAAATCGAATTCCAACTGCCAAGGGATCTTTAACGTGCACGCCATTGTAAAGACGGGACCTCGATTTTCGTCCCATCTGAACTACTAGACAACTGTTCTTGTCAAAATTTAAAGGGTTTGGGTATGGGTTTATTGCTGATTGTTGTTCAAGAACACTCTTTCAAAAATGTTATGTCATATTCTTCCCTTAGACGGTATTGCTATTATATAGAAACTCGCATTGCTTTCTGATGTGATTATTTTATTTCCCCTAACAAATTATATCTTTTTTAAAAATGTTATGTCATATTCTTCCCTTAGACGGTATTGCTATTATACTCGTATTGCTTTCTTATGTGATTATTTTATTTCCCGTGACAAATTATGTCTCTTTTATAACTATTTTATTTCATTCCCAGAAGTTTTGTACGGTCTATTCTATAATCTTATCAATCACTCGTCTCCACTCAAATCATTTCTCAACCTCCCTACACTCCACATTCTCGATTTGGTCGATTCGCTAGAAACCTGGAACTAAATTTAATCAGCAAAACGACTTTAATTCAATAAACGTCAATTTTTATACGAAACTATCCCCATGATGTTTACATATCGTGTTGTTTTAAGATTTTCCACTCTTGAGACTGAAACAATACTAATTACATTACTCCTTACACTTCATTGAAATCTGATTCTAAAACAGTAGTGGGCAAATAAATCATGACTTGCCAGGCATCGAAACATATACAAGTCTACGTCTTCCATACAAAGTATTATCGCATGGGACTCAATATTGATAGGGTGGAGATGATTTTAAATGAAGTGGAGGTAAATACGTTTTATTGTGATATTCAAAGAACTAGACAATTATCCTTGTAAACCCGTCTCCGTTCTCCACTGACAAGCTGGAAAATCACCAAGAATGGCAATCGGGACCCTCATATCAGTGTGCGTGTGTGTGTATGTGTGTTGGTGTGGGGGGCTTTTAGAATAATTGGTTTCTTACGATCAATACTGTTTTGTTTTTGTTTTTGTTTTTTTTCTTACCGTAAAAAACTTGAGATACTATTATCTAATATGTACGACGTTTTGTACTCTATGAAAATAATGCTTCCGAGGGCCATTTGTAATGATCAAAGAAAACCATATCCCAGAAGACAATGCCGTCGTAATTGAATTAACTGATTAACAAACGATTGAATGATAATATAAATGCAAAACGTGTATAATGGACGTGTATAATGAAGCAAACGACCGATGTTCAATTTTGAGTGTTCACGTAAATCACCAAACGTAATTCATTATAGATTACAATTAAAAAATCAAAAATTGAATGCTAATTCCTTTCTATACCAAATATAGCAATGCTGTGTGATTTTAGACACCTTGTCGTCTATTTGTACATGTATACTATAAGTACAGCGTAAACACAACTCTTCGCTTTGAATGTTCCTCAGATCTTACCATTAACTTACACTGTAACGCCAACACAGGACCTGGGTTTTTGATGCCATACGAAGGACTAGAAACTGTTCTTTGTCAGACCCACGGACCTGCACCACTGACACGTGGAACGATACCGGAAATCCCGAGGAACCTTCTCGGCTAACACCGTGACTGAACAAAGGTCTTCCGTGATAGTGTGCCAGCGTCATACTAACTGAACCAGTGATGGCCACATTATTAATATGCATTTGCTCTTATTATTTAAAATATCACTCGTATGTCTGAGGAAAGAGTTATATTCGATGTAAATACAGACAGTTTTTCTTATGTAAATGTCTTATGGAAGATGATCATATGCTATTCATATCTTAAAGTGTATTTAGAACTCGTCATTAGTCCACATGTCGATAAAAGATCTAACAGAACATCTCATATAATAACATTTGATTATAGTTCATCATCATTCTTAGTTTACAGACTAGAACTAACTCGTTATTATCATCGTTACAGAGTTACACTTATATCAAATAAAATATTTAAAGGGCTAGTATCACTTCGAATATGATCCGAGCTCGATCGACATGAACATTGATCCACTGCGTACCGGTTTACAGTTGTTAATATGATGTCATAATTCCAAGATAATAGTTTAATATAGACATATTCACAGCTCTATCAAAATTATAGACCAACTCAATGTCGGTATAATTTCACTTAAATTAACTAAACATTGCAACTCCATTTTGATCAAAATTAGAAATTGATGACTGCTTTTTAGTGGTATTTTTGAGGGATGTCAGTAAACGAATGTTTATTTGCCGAGATATAGACGTTGCTAGAATTGTCAATATTATAGAAGTTGAGGATTATTTTGAATATGATATTGATTTTACTTGATTAAAGTCACAATACCTCTTTAAACAAAGATTTAAATACATTTGAAATCGCCAGTTTCTTTCAATAGATGTCGTCAGAATATTGATCGGATTCGTTTTGATGTTGAAAAGAGAGCCGAAGAGTCTTTTAAGTTGATTTTAAAGAAATCTGTAATAACTGAATTCAGACTATAATTATAAAGTAAACATTCGTTTGACGAGATGTATTTTAACAAAATTCCCCACAGAACGATTTACTTTAAAACATTATACCTCTATTGAAAAGGGCAAATTCACTAATGTATCGATTAAAATAGAAATGTTCATTCGGATCGTGTTCGGTATTCGCTATATTTTTGGAATGTCTCGGAATCTTAATGCTGTATAATATACATAACGTCTGTTATCTGAGATTCTTCATACATGTTTCCTTTTAACGACCCTGATCATCATGCGACGCCATTTGGACTGGAAATAAATTTATAAATTCAAATATCTCATTTTCAACCTAAAAAACTGAACTATTGACAATACCGTGAGCGTTGCGCCAACACGGCACCTCCTTTCTTATGACCTGCATGTTATGTTGGATCTAATTGAGACAGTCGCCTTTTTCTGTTGTTTTCCCTTGAGTTCAACAGAATCCTGTAAATGTACGCTTTTGACAGAGGTGACTTAGCCCTGTCTAATTATCGTCTAGTTGATTAAGCTCAGGTCACATCAATTTAAATCTCTGTTCTTTGTGATAACTTTTAAAAATAATGACTGTTAATATTCCAACTTAGAATATCCTCGTCTAGTTGATTAAACACAGATACATCAATTTGAATTACTTTTGTTTTTTCTGTCTCTAATTTCTTGACGAAAAAAAACCTATTCTAAAAATTAAACGCTTTTTAGTTCAAAATATTAAGCTTTTGAAATTTTAACAAAATAAGAATCGAGTAGGATATTGATTGATTAAGACCGAGAAGGAAGATAAATTCAAATTGGTCTGGCCTCATGGATAAACTGGCTAGAATTTTTAGTAACCTTATACTATCGTTTTAAGAACCATCTGTGTCATTCACAGAACACGTTATTATGTTATAAGTAGCTTGATATGTAAACTTAAAGATGCATATACAGTTTAGTTATTCGACAAGAACCCATCGGGTCCTTCACAGAAACACGGTATAACGTTTAAGTGGCCGCGTCTCTTTATTTTAGGCGAAAGGGGCCCGATGTAAAATTTCGATTAATGGCAAATGTCTTAAATTACTAGGTACTTAGTCGGCTTTAAATGAATTTTGATTTAGTGTGTCGACAACTGAACACAAAATCGGTTATATCTTAACATTGGCTGTTTAACGAAGACAGAGGGTCTCATACATCTTCTGCTTTCCAGTTTGATCGACATTGATTTTTCATGCAAAAGAAAACTGTTTTTTTTTTCATGCTAACGAAAAATGGTTCTTTTCATGCTAACGAAAACGGGTACTTTTCATGCTAAGGAAAACGGGTACTTTTCATGCTAACGAAAACGGGTACTTTTCATCCTAACGAAAACTGGTTCTTTTCATCCTAACGAAAACTGGTTCTTTACATGCATAGGCTTCTGGGGAGTAATTTATATAGTATTGCCATACGAAATATAAAACAACAACAAAAAACATGAATAACGCAGCTTTAAGGATCCCTAAAGACCAAATTTTAATTAACGAGTAATACATTCTACTAATCTTCTTCAGACTATAATTGACAATATCAATAAACAGGGGAGGGTGTTATAAAGAATTTACTACGTCCTATGAGCACCATTTCTAGTTATTATGAAACAAGTGATATCCCTTGAGCACATCTTCTTGCCTTTATGTAATAAGTGGCGCGTATTTACCAAGGACATAATAATACCCGAGAGTGGTAATAAAGATCCTTCAATATGAATTACGTCTGATCTATTATTAAAACACCCATATTTCTAGATGAAATAACAGTGGTTATTCTTGTTGTATTTATACATACGTGGGAAAGCAGTCAAGGTTACTTTATTTAATATCTGGATTATTAAATATAACATACTCTGTATTTGGTACTGACGAAAATCGGTTAGGTTTCTGGGTCTTATATGTAGACACCAGTGCTGGACTGGTTGACCGAAGGCCCACTTACCATACCTGTGACAAGGCCCATGAGCAAATGGCGGGCGAAGCCTGCCTACGAGGGCCGACGACGCGAGCGCTCGAGGGGGGTCTAGGGGGGGGGTTCTCCCCCCAGGAAATTTTGAAAAATAGAGAGCCGCAAACCCATTTTCCAAGCACCTCAGGCCAGAGCAGCGGATGGAGATATATGGTGACCTGCGAGCACTTTAATCACACATTCTCGAATACGAATAGAGAAATCAAATTTGTCTTAGTCAAGAAATCACAGAAATTGTCATATTCAAGAATTCACAGAATTTGTCATATTCAACAGTACAGATAGTATAATAGATATTCACTGTTCAGAAAATTAGTATGATAGATATTCACTGTTCCTTTCCTTTCCCTGTTTCCTCCAACCCTCTTTTACTACCTTTTCTTTTTCTTTTTTTTTTCTTTTTTCTTTTTTCTTTTTTTCTTTGAGGCTTAGGCCCATATTTTTTTTCGGCTTAGGCCCAATTGGCAAGTGGGCAAGTGGGCCCAGTCCGGCACTGGTAGACACACATGTTAGATTGCAAATAAGTGCGCTATTAATGCCCCCGTCAGATCGAGTGGCGTCCTTACTGCGCTGCTGTGACTAGAAAATTTACAAGGTCGCCGGTAAACGTAAACACAACGCGAAAAAATGTCCAAAAAATTTACAAACTTGAAGGAAGTCGCGTTCTTTATCCCGTCAGACCGGTTTGGCGATTTTACTGCGCTGCTACAGCGATGGAATTTGGCCCCAGAACTCGTCAAGATCGCCATAAACGTGGTAAAGCGTGATGGAAACGCAAGATATCGCGCTGTGGTCTCGATGGTCGCAAATGATCGCCGAGTCACGGCGTTTGTTTTGAGCATGTTCAAAACAAACGCCAAAGTTCTGCGATCTGCACTGGAAAGACTATGTTAAAACACAATTATTTTTTTTAAAGTTTGGTATATTGTGGGACATTTTCGTACGTTGTGCATTTTCTGATCGCCGTACCGTCGCTCCAGCACAGTAAGGACGCCACCCGATCTCACGGTGACTAGGCGATCATTTACGATCATGGAGACCACAACACAGTATCTGCCGTTTCCACCACGATTTTACCGCGTTTATGGCGATCTATACGGGCTCTGCGGTCATTTTCCGTCGCCGTAGCGTCGCAGTAAGGACGCCACCACAGTTTGAAGGGGGTATTAGATCGGAGAACCTTGGCGTTTGTTTTGAACATGCTCAAAATAAACGCCGTGACTCGACGATCATTGGCGACCACGGTGACCACAGCACGATAGCTGGCGTCTCCATCACACTAATGGCGATCTTGATGCACCCTAAACTCATTTTCCATCGCCGTAGCAACGAAGTAAGGTCGCAACCCCGGTCTGACGGGGGTATAAGGCACAAGTGTTTCAGACAATAAAATAAAAACCAAGTACGAACAATCCAAACCATAAGACATAATTCGAAGTCCTGAAAACGTTATAGGCAAAATATTGTATTCAAGCAAAATAGTGTAATCAGCAAATGCCCAGAAGAGTAAGCTTACCCTGCCTAGCGCCACACCCGCCATATGCTATAATGTAAGTGAAGGTATGGACCCTGAAAATATGCTAGGTTTGTATGCTAGGTTTCCAATATCACGATTCGTGGAGTAGTCGTGGCGCTCATATCAGGTCTTATCATAATTTATTAATATTGAGGCTTGTCGTAGCAATTTTGTTCAGACGTTTTCGAACGTATCGGCACATAGCAGACCGTGAACACAATGAGGACAGTCCTTTCCTGTTTTTATTAATTGTACATTTGCTTGTTTTATTTCAGAAAACATTCTTACTTATATCTTAAAGGAAATGAAATAAATGATGTTTAACGTCCTACTGTTTTGCTCCTAAACTGGGACAATGAAGACTTGATAAAATCTAATCTAAACTATCGGTTTATTGCATAGTATTAATTATAATTACACTGGGCATTATGCTGCGATAGCTTTTGGGTGATTACATATAATGTGTAATATATTCACGTGGCAATAATAATGATAATATTAAGAAGACAATAGTTTATGTAGGTGATTTGTTTTGGTTTAAAATTTCAGGTTGGGGTAGCCATATTTTTGCATCTTTTGTTTTAGAGTAAAGCTAAGGCTATATTGTAGTAGACGTCAGATGCGGTTCATATTATCATTTACGGGCTCACCTGATCAGACATTTGCAATATTTAATAATTTGGTAAACTTTTGGGAAAATAGAGCAATCAGTGAAGCGTGTGTATAGAAAAAAACCTGACGTGTACAGCTGCGGCCAACAAGAATCAAACTGAAGGTAACATCGGCTAATCTTTCCAGGTCATTAGCCCCCATGTCCGCCATATTTATTTCACAAATTAGAAAAAAGTATGGCGGCTTGGGGGCGTTAACTCTTTAAAATTTAATTATTAGGTATTTTTTGACCAGATTTTAGCTTTACTCAATCTAGCCCTTCAGGTGCAGTAAACATACACATTTGAAGTTGTTCTTATACACTGGTCTTTCCGCAGCGTGAAACGAAAACACTGGAAGTTGGTAATGTTGTTCTTGTTCAAAGTTTTGTTTGTTGTGTCCTGTATTGTTAAATTTATTTCACAAGATGTTAGATTTGTATCTACGTGCATTGCGCATACTGTATAACTGATTTATTTAACATCAGGTACGGTCATGTCACCATCCTGTCTATTGAAATAAAATTACCACTAAAAATAAGTCAATGATAATCGGAGGTGGATGGGTCGTTAATTGTAGGGAGGAAGTAAATCATGTTTAATGAATCTAATATTGAATGATATCGCCATGACCTTTTGAAATCCACGAGAACAATCACGCCGCCTTTCCTTATATGAAATCTATATTGATTATTGAAAAACAATTTGGCTCCCTGCTTTCTTCAAATAAATTAAATTTACGTGAAATGCGATTTAGATTGCATTTTTGTGAACACCGGGACACGGATTTGCATCTGTTCGACTTTTTAATAATCGTGAAGTGTGAGAGATTTCGATTTTAAAATCTCTGTTCATCATTTGCAGTGTTCGTTCAATACCTATAATTATTAGTCCACGCCACAAGATACTCCAATAAAATTGATTATTTAAAATTATATGAAGAAAACGAAATAAATGTACCAAAGGTAGATAACCTCCCATTGTGATTTAGTCGGGTTTAACGAGGCCCATCAAAACATTTTGGGGTTATTATAGGTAGCAGTTAGTATTCCTCAGCTTTCTCTCACTGCTAAAGACCCCTAAGCAAATTATTGATATAAAATGGAACCATGTTAGTCGCAAAATGACCTAGTGGACGGTTTCAACGCCCCTATTCTCCCTCAACATATCAATTACTGTGGATATATTGGAAATGAAATGGAATGGGGTTTAATGTAGTCCTTTTCTGCATAAACCAGGATAATGGCGACTGTCATCATACAGTATGTACTATGAGATATATTTTGAGTTAAAGTTTGCCCGAATAGCGCGGCTATGCCTATTACGCTTATCTTGAATTATAACTGCCAAGTGTTCTTTAACATGACCAATGTACATCGACGTTTTCACATAAACCATTTTTGGGTCCCGTCCGAACGATCACAAGCTGTTTCGTACCAGGGCCCTTCGTCTAGCATCATTGACACGGTAACTACGGCAGGAAATCAGGAGAAACCTTCTCGGCCAACACCGAAAGTGAACAAGAGACGTTTGGCACCGAACCACTACTGAACCACAACATCTCCTGGAAGCGAATTTGAGAATCCCTGGTTAGCAATCAGCATTGTTTTGAGCCACCAGGTCTCCCGGCAGGACCGGAAAGTATATTGATATAAAAGCTAGTATTATAAACCAGCTGATCTAGATTAAATCATTAGTTAGATTTACGTCAGTTACCATTTCTGTAACAAGAGCAAAACTAATAATATCCACAATATTAAATCAAGAACGACATTAACCGTCTCACGGAAACGGATTCTTATCGGTGCATAGAAAGTATTATAACACATTTTAGTGTGATCAATGACTTTGAGGGCTTTTAGTCTTATCGACCCGTTCAAATGACTGGCCAATAACATATAGTACAGCTAGCAATAAGATTTAAATATTACATGCTACAACTTCTGTAATAGTCTCTTCCGCAAGCCGAGAGTGTTTTATATCAAACGTAAGATATTTATACAGTTAACCGGCGGTGTTAAATATGTCAGTTATTAATTCTAATATGAAAATATTTGGGACCGGGGTTCACTGTCGAGTCACGATTGCTCAGTCGAATCACCATCGGGTATAAATAAATATTAGCATAGTTCCGGTTGACCCGGCGTCAAGTGGCACAACAAACCCACCCAAAACCTTCCTTCAAATTCTCGTCGGGAATAAATTAAAATCAAGCATAGTTCCGTTTGACCTGGCGTCGAGAGGCACAACAAACCCACCCAAAACCTTCCTTACTGACAACGGCTACAGTGGATGCTACAATGGAAGCCGAATGTGGGTTCGTGACATTATAATAACCCCCCCCCCCCTCCTCTTCCTTTTGAATTCGTTTTGGAAATAGTTTGAATTTAATTTGCTGCTAAATTTTGGCTATAGGATTAAAATGTGGTATGCAAGGGACTACATCCGAATGGATGTTATCAAGTCTCCTCGACTTTAAGAGGAAGCAAACAGAAAGTTCTTTTTGGTGGGATAAACATCAATATCAGTAAATGTGATACGTATACAAGATAATTTTATAATTATTTTGCACTTCCAGGTGTTGGCCGAATTATTGGACGATCCGACAATCTTATAGTTGGAGGGATGTAGTGGAGAGGTGTATTTATTATGGTCCCCATGTTCACCCAGATACAATTATTCTTAAAGCTGTGTCAGCGTGTATTTTCTGGAGGTTACTAATGATTATTATACATGCATTTTATTTCATTTAACCGATGCCCCTGAACGCTTATCCTGGGAAGATAAGGGAGACTCAGGTCGAGTCTGGGAGATCTATAAGGTAATGGGTCAAATCTTATTCTGTCAGCAAACTACAGACAGCAAGTCTTAATGAAATGTAAACCCGTGGATTTATTTTAGGAATAATAAAAGTCCAAAAACAAACAGCATGAAGTAATAAATACACATAATGAATTAAATAAAACATATTCTCTTCGGTGCTGTCAGATTTTCGTATTGTTTTACAATAAAATGATAAAATATTAAATGAATGAGAACCTGGAGGAAACCAAGTTATGCGTTTTGTCTACATGTAGCAATGATGACTGTAAGATTTATAGATTTGTTCCTGGAACTCTGGATGTATCAATAACCGTTGGTCGTCCGGACATGATTGTTGTAAAGATTTATCTACTTAACGTTACCCAAACCAGACAAATCATTATGGCAACGTAGACACGAGAACAACCGCAACCCCATTTGTACATTTAATATGGTATAGAGACTAGCATCATTGATACTCTGATATCTGACGTTAATGGGGTTCGTGTTTATATTCATAGATATTTTAATTTGATTCCAAAATCAATTGGACCAGTTCAATTATTTACGTTTTAATTTTTCAAACATATTATAGGTATGGGCTTCCGTAGTTGTAAGGAATACAAAGAAAGAGAGAGAGATGAGGTTTAACGTCCACTAGACACAAACTAGGTCATTTCAGGAGTAACATATAGTTTAATTTTATTTCAATAATTCGCTTGCGCGAAGTGATATATAGCTTCTTTAAGATTAAAATGGGTTTATTTTACTTCAATAATTCGCATGTGCGTAGATGTTTTTGGCAACGAGAGAAAACAATTGGATCTGGCGAAAACTCAGAAGGTTGGACAGGCGACCATATTCCCTGCCACGTACAAGCGGGTAATCGAAACTTCGCTACTCAAGGACAGACTGTATCACCAAACGCGCATGCGTTAAACCGAATACCCTGTATATTTTAAGACTGATTAAGTCTTGATGAGCTAGATATTGCGAGAACAACGAATGACGGTAAAACACAATTAGATTTTTAGATGTGAAACCGGAAGTGGTAGAAGTGGTAGTAAAACGCCAGCAGCCTTACGGACAGAGCTGCCTTTATACCTATATTGTCAGCCCCGGGAAAGCCCTAGTGTAGCCGACAAATCCATGCAGACTGATAAAATACCGAGCAAGAAATCATTTCTTTAAAATTATGCCGTTTTCGATATGGCATTGTTAATTATAATGTTTCTTTATTACCGAACAATGTCATTATGCCTTAAATAGTTGGGAAATGTTCCACCAAGCCCGACGAATTGAGTAAGAACACATATACACGTTAGTACATGAACACAGTCTAGATATTAATAAAATAGTTTAAAACTGCGCCGTTTTCTATATGTCATTGTTAATTATTATGTTTCTTCATTACCGAACAATATCATATCCTCAAAAAAAATATAGGCATTGTTCCATCGGTTCCGTTGGGAAAATATCCAAAACATCAATAGTTTTTAGCTTGACTTGTGTAATAATTCAAATCTATCATGGCGTCCAGGTCAGACATACAGACAATCATATCTGATTAAATAGATCCAGTCAATGTGTTATGGCAGTTTATTAGTTTTTGTTTTGTTCAGACTGATATATTAATGTATATCCTGATATTTTGTCAGAGCGACCTCCAGAATCTGATATTTATAGGCGTGGGTCTAACAAGGTCTTATATTTATGGTACCGTTAAGACAAGAGTATAATCAATTAACGCTGGTGAAAAAGCTGTACATCGGAATCTATTCTGTCAAATGGTCATTACCATGATAATTTCTTATCGAACTGCTACTTCGGTTGATATATTATTAACGCACATTAGCCGAGGATATTTGTGCGGAACATTTGCGATGCTATTATATGTTGTTTCTCATTTGAGAGATCTAAATTGCATTCTTAGATTCTTCAGGTCGGGGTATAACACGGGAAATAGAAGCAGAGGCTAGAGGTTATGGATACTTTGATCAACATTGGTGTCATAAACAAGATTGCAATAAATTGGAAGGTAGTACTTCAGTAAGATTACGATATATTTGTTATGTTTGCTTGATATTATTCCGAAAAACAGCTACTTTTGATTTTGCAAAATTTTAGATCTGAGCAAACGTTTTAATTATTTTTACCTACACACAGGTAAGGTTGGAGCTCAACTGTATTTACTCATGATGGAGAAAAGGAAATGTTAAAGGGACAGTCCCGATTTGAACAGGGTCTGAAAAAAAAGTCCGAGAATGTATGAAATTTAAACGCCAAAATATAGAGGGGTGGTGTATTTACCGTTTCCCAAAATTTCAGCTCAGAATATTGAATCGTTTGGACGTGAATGTCAAAACTACTTATCCGGACACGTAACCTTTTTAAGATTTCGGGTCAATTTTGGGGTTGGGTGGCCTGCTAATCAACTCCGTTCCTTAAGAAGTATATACCGTGAATGGCCAATGTGCTGTACTTGAGAACAAAAGGTAACTTTCGACTACACATTTTTTAAAAATAAAGTAACATTCTGGTTTTATCCAGACACTGTATTGTACAGCTTAGGACACCTGTCTCCATTTCCGGATGAGGTCTGACGGGTTTAAGTTGTTTTGAAACGTATAACAACTATTGACTTAGTTGCTCTGCCCTGAGGTAGATGATTTGAAGGAATTTTAACCCAAAATTAAGCAGTTTTATTCCCCAAACTATTAACGGGATTGGCCCTTTAACACCGATTAGCCCCTTTTCGTCACATTAAGCCTTTTGATAAATTAATATATATGTATCTATATAATGTCTCATTTACTGTTGACAGTGCGGATTCCTGGACTACAAAATAAAACAATGATTAAAGGGGGATAATACATTATACTATTGGTCAAAGACTCGTAATTGTAATTATGTATTATTAAGGAAACGGTACCTCTTGTACTTTTAGCTTCTTATTTTTAGAGTAAATTGAAGCTATGTAGGCGTAATATTTGAAAAAAAAATTTGGTATGATGAGAAATATGATTCCTAAGATTAATGATAAATATAGAGTTTTAGACCATAACCACCTAGAACACTTTTGTTTATCAATTTCGGTGGACATTTAACACTGAGAATTCGTTCATTTTTCGTAGAGTTTTTAATTAAAATGTGAATGCGCCTTTTCTGTCCTTAACATTGATCTCAGATGTGTAATGTTACATTCGAGCCGCTTCTCTCCGCATTAAGACAAACGTAGCCATTTGTATACGGTAACTGGGTGTCTGGATATTCGCGTAAGCAGTTTCTGTTTGTAACAAACAATTCTGCTTATTTCAAATACATTTTCCTCTGTAGCTTAAATTAAGATGTTTGTGCTGAAACCCACGTTAATGGCCTCCTTTCCGTGTAATATTCTGAAGAGAATAGAAAATAATGGTGAATACCTGTACTAATATTCGTGACTGTCGTTTGGTTGTCTGTCTGTCTGTTTGTTTGTTTGGGGTTGGCGGCTATACCAGAACTGTTCTGGGGCTTGAATTTTATGTATAGGGTAACATGGACCGGGGAGTAGCATAGACCTAGGGGGCATGGTCTACCACTTCCGGTTTCGGATGTAAGCTCCTCCCGGTTTATGGCTATGCCTGTGTTAAGTCGGGTCAACTGTAAGTATTAAAATAACATGAACTATATTTTTATATAATTTTAAATGATACAGATATACACGTACCTCATAAAATATTTTAAAAAACAGAAACTATAATACAGAACTGCCTTAAATCAAAGTTATGTTCGTTACTTGCATAAAATTATAATATACATTCGTTATGAATTTAACAAAGGGTATTTGCTAAAGATTATGAATACAATAGGTGCACGCATTGATACATATATATAAATAGCATATTAACAATAAGCAACATACATAACAGCTTTTCGAATATTTTACACAAAAGAATATTTCTTTAGGAAACATTTGATATACATTTTTTTATTCAAAATATTATTATACAAATACCATTTTTCTGCATACGTAAATTCGAACTATTAAGACGAATTACCTTATTGATCTAATAGTAAGTGTAGGAGGACCGCACTTCACGCAAAGCGAAAATCTACAAGATAAACCTGCGGACAAGACAGAAAATAGACATTAAAAAAAATAAACAATTATCAAATCAAGTATTTCAAGGATATCCAATTTGAGCAACACAAATAAAGGGGATTTCGAACTATTTCACTTTAGTGTTTGTCAATTTGAGATCCATGGTACCGTTAATATTCATGTACAATTTCCAGGAAGGATCACAGCAAATATTTATTTTAAAATACTGATGAATTGCGTGCTAGTCTACTGTTCAACATTCACTAAAGGCAATATTTTAATACTCTAAGTACAAAATGTGACGTATAAGTACTCAATGTGACACTGTGTGACATATAAGTCTAAATAGTGAGGTATGTACATTAGTCAACCATTCAATGTGATCTAAATAGTGGGGTATGAGATGTTTAATGTGATATATAAATCTTAATAGTGGGTAAGTACATTGGTCAATCAATATGATATGTAAATCTAAATACATCGGGAATATACATTGGCCATTAATTCACTATGAACAATGTAATACAATAACAGTTAAAGCATTTATTTACAAAAATGGTGTCGAGTTATGCAGTAGCGGATTATCAACGAGGCTGATGAGGCTGCAGCCTCAGGCCCAAAGATTTGTTTAAAAACAAATGTTTTAGACTTGTCTGATACGCATAGACAATGAATGTAAGGGGGTGGGGTTTAGGCCCAACGCGAATCAACATAGGCCCTGGCCCGAAATTAATTAGGCCCACGCCATTTTAAATAGGCCTTGGCTCTCACTTTAAAAACTAAATAGGCCCTCCAGCATCTGCCGCCTCAGGCCTTGGGCGAGCTTAATCCGCCACTGGAGTTATGCATATTCAATTGCGTTTCTTTTAATTTTTTAGCTGTTGTCCATAAAGATCTAACACATTTTGTTTTAAAGTTGACCAATAAACGTATGAAATGTGTGAATTCGAAGTATCTGACAGGGCTTGTGATGGGTTTTGTGTATGCTTACTCTTTACTCTTTCTAGAACATTTGATGCCACATCTAATTTAAATAAGGATTTTAGAGTCAACAATTGTCTCATTTTCTTTGTATTCAAACGTCTCGATCAAATTTGCGCAATCGGGGACTATATACCACCCATAAATAGTTCTTCACCAAAGGTGGTTAAATAATACGTCCAATAAACTATATTAAACGTTATAAATATAAATGGGAAGAGGAATCGTGAAATGTTATCCATCAGCTGGGCCCATTGTAAACCCGATATCCTCTTTATTGCTTTCTTCTCTTCTTCAGCAAATCTGACTCCACCCCCAATCATAACCATCGTCTGAAAGACAATAATACATAAATCACAGAGCTTCATATTTGTTAATAACAATTCCTCGACTCACATGGTTTTATGGTTTCGATTCCATGGGTCATCGGTATACGCTTAATTTAACCCGGGCTATTTTGGCAATATAAATACACCTATTGGCTAGTACTAATGAGTATCGCAATCAAAGAATCCCTATACTCCTTTCTACTAAATACCACAGAGCTTATATGTGAGAGAGGGGATATCCAGGTGACAGCCGTCGGTCAATTCTGGAACTTCATCAATTGATTTGCATGTTGTTGTAAAGGTTTTTGCCGCACATGTGGGCATTTTGGATTGTCCGTGATTCGATTGTGGCAATTTGTCATGGGCAAGCCACCACCTAGGAGGAAGCGACAATATCACATGCAGTTTGAGTATATAGTACACAAGCCTCGCGTACACTCAATTGACATCTTTCGATTTCGGGACGTTCACCGAGTAGCCGCCATGAGTAAATGTACTTAAGTTATTTCAAGAACTCGAAACTGGCAAGCCCAAGTAATCGGACAGCAATAGATATCAAAATAGACAGGTTTATGTTCTCGAGACATTGTTTATCATTGTCTGGCAAGAATTAAACAGTATATATACATATACTCACCTCATTCATAAAAGGTCCATTTTCAAGCTTAGCTCCAATTTGTTCTGTTGTGCTGTTCGTTTCGGTAGATTCTTTATTTCGGCTTAAAACATTTACAACAGCAAACTCAATCAAAGCACCGAAAACAAACAGCAAACACGTTGACATCCAAATATCTATAGCCTTGGTGTACGATACACGGGGTAACGAGGCGTTGACCCCTGAACTCTGTGTGGTCATCGTCAGAACGGTTAAAACGCCCAATGAGATTCTTCCTGCCACTGACGTCACAGTTAACCAAAACGAGATCCAGGAAATGACGACGATTAGGATGCTAGGTATATACATCTGTATGATGTAATAACCAATATTTCTCTCCAGATGGAACTTGGCTTCTAAACAACTATGGTTACCTGGAACGAATATGTGTTTATTAGTAAGATTTGTAATACAAATATGGTTTATTTAACCATGCTAGTTGCGTGGCCGCCCACGTAATTGAAAAATGATATGAGACGACCCAAAAGAGTAATCTAAACTTGCAAGACACCCTTTATTAACGCATAATTAAAGATTTCTAAATTATGTTTGAATAGATGCGTGTCGTGCACAAAATATCATAATTTCACTTTAAAATGCAGAGGGGTGGGGGTGTCGCTTTAGATATGAAGGCGTGGTTTCGATCCCAAGCATGACAAGAAGTTGGGTCCCCACTGCTCAAGATCCCTACCCCCCCCCCCCTCAGCCCCAGTGAGACTGGCCAGTCATCACTGTTCAGACCAGCACCTGCAGCCAGCAACGTATACAATTGGTTTCGGAATGAGGCCGCGACAAAGGCTCTAATGCATGCGGCACTCTGATGATTACCCTTTGCTCCGTTGTATGCCACCCCCCCCCCCCCCTCGACAAAATCCTGGATCCGGTCCTGCTAGCATGCAGTCATATATCCCATCACAAAGTCCCTAACTATATATACCTAATAATAACAGATGGCGAAATAGACGGATCTGGAAACTAAAAATAACTTTCCGTTCTACGATGGGGGATGGCATACCTCTACATATTGATAATATAAAGCAATCTTGGTTTTAATCGCTTCAAGTAGATGTGTAATCTGTCTTTCTGGTAAAGGCAATTCAATCAGTGATTGAAGACAATTAGTATTCCATACGTGGATTTCACACAGTGTTAAAATGAAATGTTGACAACGACCTTACCTAGTCGCGGATGTGATTTGGCACAAAGACCGCTTTCATTCCTAACCACTTCAAATTGTGGTAGAATAATATGATCGTTGATAGCTACTGGTGTTTCATTCTTAGCCCATTCAAGTAATACTTTTTCTCTATCAAAACCAACTGAAAAACACAACCAGAAACAATATTTTAATGTTTGGATGTAGCACATCGTAACATAGAATTGCCAACCTCCCCGTCAGAAAAATAGCTGGCTAGCACAAGTTAGAAGCTAAATCTGACTCTATATATTTGGAATTCCGAATAATGCCTGCATAACCACATATATAACAGTTCGATGCTATGAATAAAATATTCAAGAATAAAATGTTTAAAGCATAGCGTTTGACCTTTGCTTGGCGTCTCTCATCCTTGTGAAGTCACATAATTATGTCTTGGGAAAACCACCACGCCCCCCCCCCCCCCCCAATCAACGGGGTACTTTTTACCGGATACACCAGTTTTTATTGTTTGGGAATGTTCGCTTGAATGTTGATAGGGTACAAAAATTATGACAAAATATGTATTACCATACATTTCTAACAAACCTCTTTAACCATCACCTCTTCAGATATACTCCCATCCCCCAATTGGTGTAGGCTACTTATCTTAATCAATTACAAATATAGCACTAAAATATAAAGTTTTTTTAGTGCTCTGTACAAAAGACTCGAAATTTGCTAAACCGACATTGTAACAGATTTTGTGCAGTGTCGGGTTAGTAAAGTATTACTGTCGTTAATTTAAGTAATATACTTACAGCTTTCTAACTGTAGGGCACATATTTGTTTATCAAATGGATATTTTCGTAGATTCATTGGACACGACATAGTTAATGATAACCTGGATAAGATAACAGTAATTATATTGTAAGATAAGAGGCCACGTTCTATAAGAACAAAAAAAAACCAACAAAAAAAGCCAAGACTCCAAGAAATATCTCGGCAATCAGAGACAGACATGAATATATTGACGACCTGATGTTTTTGTAGGGATGGTAATATCTGTCAAATTATTTAGAAAATATGGACTTCTTGAATGTGCGAATATCCAAGCTATCAGATGCACCTATGAATAATATTTATGATATTAAAATTTATCTGGTATAGCTGCCACAATATTCAGAAATTAAGAATACTGTATTATTCTTATACTCAAACAGAATACAACGTAAAATGCGAATTCGGTCGTTCCATATTCTTTAGATTCTTATCAACATGTACTAACAATACAGTTTCCACAAAGCAGACGCCGATAGACAGATCATTTCTCTCTTCATCAAATAATTAAGACGCCGGACAGGGCGTTAACAGGGTAACTGTAGTCGTGATTTAATAGCTGTTCTTTGTACTCTGTAAACACGTGGCTTTAGATGAATACATACACAGAGAGGCAGGACCGTATGTAGTGGGGGTGCAGCAGAGAGGTGACCTTAAAACCGACCGAGTGATCAGTGCCTTAAGAGCATTACTGTGTGATCATAATCAACTGTGTTAATATATAATTGAAAGATTGTCAAATTATTTTGGGGGATGGTGGTTTTTTTTTCTGGGGGTGTAATGTACCCCTGCACCCTCGCTAAATACGACCCTGCAAAGAGGTGAAACAGCATCTTTGTCCGTATCAGATGGCAGCTACTATGGTTAGATTAAACAAATTGATATTTTTTTAATTAAAGGCTAATATATTTTTATACTTCAGGTTGAACATTGTTAAAACTATTTCAATACCATAAAGAAACTAAAACGGCTAGGATTTTCCTTTAATTAATCAATATACCTTGCATAGAATGACAATCGCCCATCAGCGTACAATCTGACTACTTTATTTGGTGTCATTATTTTATGGAATGCGGCAATCTTCTCATTGGGGAAATAAATGTCTGGTAACCATATCTGTTCCATGTGTTTATTGTCAATTTCAAAATAATCCACCTCAAAACTATAAGATAGGTCAGGCTGTATCCACGAGAGCTCCATCAGGATACTAACTGAATAATCCTAGAAAATTACCACACATAAAATACAGTTTTATCACCCAACCAAATGTACAATAAAATAGTATCATTCCAGACTGAATTGTCTATATATTGGAAATACCATGGCATTAATGTGGAAATGTTCTATTGCATGCACTGCGGGCTGATTTTTTTAAGGATAAATCAGCCCTTTTATTTGGAACCTTAAAATAAATTAAAATTGGTGAAACAACGCATATTAATTTAACATGAATGCACATATATATAAAATTATTATTTTCTTCTTCACACATTTATTGTAACTTATAATGCATTATGTTCGGTGAAATACGTGAGCAGTGTAACAGAGCAGACCTAATACGTACATTCTACACAGTTTTTTTAAATTGTTTTTTAATCAGACATTACTAATTATTTCCACATTGTCTTGTCTTGTAGGGTATTTTTTTCTTTTTTCTTTATAAATGGCATCCGACACCATAGACAACACGACTCGTGTACTCATTTTGAAATATTCATTGTGTCTTAAATATTGGATATTAAGATCCCATGTTTTCATGGCAAGAAAACAGCATCAATATTGAACCAATATTAAATTCCAAATCGTGTTTGTAGTTTGAAAATATTGACTTAGAGGTTTAGCGCCTTTAAATGATCTACCAGAGTCAAGGAACGAATGAATAAACTAGTGCGTAACTATTAGCAAATTACGATATAATCATGTTTTACGTGCACTTCATTGTATGTTCGGTGTCCTGTCGCTTCTAACATGTCATGTTATAATGAGCATGAAAATCCCAGTCCTATTAATAAACGAGCTTTCATTTTGTCAATTTTAATTATCCATCATTAAGTCAATATTCTAAGAAAACATTTAAATTTGAGATATTTGTAAACTGTATCAATAACATGTTTCCTTGTCGGTCATTTTTTTCCAATATTTTGGGTGATATTAACCAGAAGTCTTGTCGGTGATTATTAGAACCATGCGAATCCCGAACACTTTTAAAGATGCCCTTAGTGTACAATAAATCCATGGGATATTTAATATTTATTAGAACCGCTTTCCAAATTAGGCATTCATACAAAAACCACAAACATGAATGATACATGACTTACCATTGCTGCCTCACTAACAGAATCAAAACTGTCCACAAAAATCTGACATTGAATAACTGTAGGTAAATCTGAAAGCAGATGTTTGTGTAAATAGTCGTATAGACAGTTTTAGATTATATCTAAATGAAGGGGTTTAAATGACTTTCTTTTTATATATAATCTATATTGCACTAATTGGAAAAGTTATTGTATCTTTCCATAGACGGCAGAACCAGATTTTCGGCGTAGTGTTCCGTAAATGAAATAAAATGGCGTTCATGACAAGCAAGCACCAGCTGGACTTTATAGCTCTAATGAATTTCCCATAAGCACGGGCATCTCGAATGCATCAACTAATGACGTATATTAGCAAACCAGTGACCAATAATGTGGTGGCGCATTTGTAAGGAAAGCATAATAGTCGGTACATCAAACCACTGCTCACAAGAAGGAGTCCCTGTGACCATAATATTAAATGAGACACAGAAACAATCCGAGCTATCGAAATGTAAGACGGCCTATAAGTGTAATCTTTAAATGGCATTCAGCGATTCGAAATACATTAACACAACACAATTTTTATAGGAAATGATCACAGGTTTTATTCTAAAAGAACGACGTTTCGACAAGTGGATCATCTGGGATAATACAATTAATTACCGCCAATTGAGCTACCGTTCTTTTAACACAATAATTCAAATGCCTATAACAATTTTATTACTATGTAATCCAATAAAAAAATGGCCTTTGATTTTCTTACACATAGGTCATGTGCATTATAGGGGTTAAGAGGTTCTGTATATAACCCTCTGATTCATAATTACAATTATTTCACACAGGATGTTACTCCTTAAACCTGGTAGTTCTAGGGGAATTAAGCGCTGCGGAAGACATTAACAAAGTCGTTTCGTTTGGAAGAGAGAAATTAGTTTGAAGTTAAAACCCATGTGGTATAACCTGGATATTGAACTTGCGAACAAATATCATTATCTAAGTCATGGCGTTCTGAAAAAAAGAAACTAGGCCACATTTTTAGTTTGAAGTAAATGCACATGTAGCCCATTATCAGTCTATCATACGGTCTCGCGGACGTCTTCAATTAACCGATGTAGCTAGCAGTGTTAGCTGGATATTGACTTTGAGAAAAACTATTAGATCATGAGGTCTGGAGAGGAAGATAGGTAGAGAGAGGTGGGGTTTAACGTCTACTCGACACAAACTAGGTCATTTCATGACTAACATATCTTTTTTATTTTAATAATTCGATAAAGCGTAGGTGTCTTTTTTTAGCAGTGGAAGGAAACCGGAGGACCCGGATAAAACCCTCGAGGTTGAACAGGCGACCCTACAACCGGGGATTAGAAACCACGCCAGTTGACTCAATGACAGGCTTCATACTACAGCGCGCGCGTGCTATCCATTCGGCCATCCACCCCACCCCCCAGGTCTGGAGGAAGTCGATTAATTAACTGTATATAAGAACTGTTTCTTACCATTATCAAAGTTAGGAGGCACCCTGCTGTCTTTACCTTCAAGTTTCCGCAATATACCCGTTAACATATCAGACCTAAAACGAAAGCAAATACTGATAAGAATTGATTGATGTTTTTCTAAATATATAAGATATTAGAAGATATTGACTTTTCTCGAGATTTCATCCTACCAAATAATATCGGTTTCTTCCAAACATCGCTCTAAATCAGCGCTCCAAATATCTTTGCTGGGTTTAAAAACGAGGTTTCTGTCTTTCTAGAATATATCAGCTTAAAATTGACAAATGTAATCGATAACTAGGGACGGATATCAGGCCATGCATGAGGCAGAATTTGCTTCCATATCAGGCATTTAGACAGGTTTGGCGCCTAGATGGAAACATTGTGTGCGTTGTAGATACGCGGGGAGGGGGGAATGCATGAAGTGAGAAAGTTAAAACTTTGTTAAATGAAAATGTTATCTCGTTATTTCCCATGAACTTTAAAATGGGTTAATTCTAGTTCTTCTCTTTGTATTCCATGAGGTTGATCCCAGATCACTAATTGTATTCATGGGTGTCATATCTAGGTCTTGTGTTTTGTTCTCCCAAGTTCAAAACACAATTAAAACCACGTGTTATCCTTACTGCCAGAAACGTTATACTGTATGTATACCCCTTGAGAGGTTCAAATGGATCATTAAGTCTCGCATACCACGTACATTCTTTTTCATTTGTTTATTAAAAATATAAACAGATTGCATAAAATGTATTGACAATTTAATGGCAACTACATGTACATAAACCCTTTGTTGTGGTAAAATGGGACATTAAGTCTTGGCGTATGTCAAAGACCCCAGGTATCTAATATGTCATTTATTTATTGGTCGAAATTCCAAATATAAACACCTTTTCTAGAATAATATTTGAAATTGATACTATATGTATAAACGCTCTGAGAAGGTCTAACAGAACGTCCCGGCGCATGTCAAACATCATAATATCTATATTCTACGCTCAGTTAAAGGGACAATCCCGTATTATTCATGGGCACAAAAATCAAAGTCTGAGAATGTATGAAAATAAAACGCCAAAATATAGGGGAATGGTGTATTTACCTTGTCTCAAAATTTCAACTCAACATATTGAGTCGTTTGGACGTGAACGCCAAAACTGCTTATCCGGACACGTAACCCTTTTAAGATTTCGGGTCAATTGTTTCGTTGGGTGACCTTATAACCGATTACGGTTACTTGAGAGGGTTTTGCAGTGAATAACCCATGTGCCGTACTTGATAGAGAAGGGCAAATTTCAACTACACATTATTTTTATAAAAAAAATGTTTGGTTTAATCCAGATACCACAAAATACACCTTGGGGCACCGGTCTCAAATTCCGGATGAAGACTGATGGATTTAAGTCGTTTGAAAACGTATCATAAATACTGAAGTAATTGCTCGGCCCTTGACTCGAATATTTTAAGGGATTTTAACACAAAATTAAGCAGTTTTATTCCCAAAACAAATATCAGGATTAGCCCTTTAAACATACGTTATTCAAGAGCTAAATCTGCCTATTGTAGGTCTTTCTTTAGGCTTTACGTTATATAAACTATTAATTCGACGTTTATTAACAAAACAAGACCATAATCAACGTTCGATGGCATCGGATAATCGAGATTTCAACTAGATTAAATCGGTTCGCCTTTTATAAATTGGAAAGCGAGACTAAGTCTTTAATATACCAGTGCCCTGTTTACCACTATGCACACATTTGTCAAAACTACAAACGGTGATGTGGCACAGAATGAAGTAATTTAAATGAAATCTTAATTTTACATCATCTATTTTTGAGCTATTATAGCAAGAATGGCAAGCTCTTTATCTAAATCTTACATATCTTTAATTATTGTATGCTCAAAATATAAGCACATTTTATAAAATAATATTTACAATTTATACTATGTATATATAAACGCTCTGAGAAGGTCAAATGGAACATTGTCAAACTTCCCATCTATCTTTTACGCCATTTAGTTATTGGTCGCTATTCCAAATATTTTATATTTCATAAACTAATAATGGCAATTTATACTATATAATATATAAACGCTCTGAGATGGGGAAATAAAACATTAAGTTTCGGCTTGTTAAATATCCTATGTATCTTCTACCTCATTTAGTCATTGGTTGCTCGCCATTCCAAGTATAAATCCATTTCATAAACTGATATTGACAATTTATACTATACATGTATATATCTAGTCTTGTGGGTGTTAAAATGGCGCGTGTCAAACTTTCTATATATCATTTATTTCGTCTAGTTAATGGTTGCTATTCAAACCAGAAGGAGAGAGAGAGAGAGAGAGAGAGAGAGAGAGAGAGAAGGGGGGGATATCACATAATACTAGTGTGGTTAAATAATTCGCTTGCTCGCAAGATTCTTTAGCCGTGGGAGGAGACAAGGTGTCAGGTTTAATTAAGCAGATGTATACAAAACGTCTTTGGAGATCAAAGTCGTTTCCACACAACAAAAATTAAGACAATGAAATGGTAAATGGGAAACACATTGTGAGATCTTTACGCTGGAGTTTCTACTTCTTGGACATATCTATCGATATATTTTTATACGCCCACATTTTCATGTGGACGTATATTATTGTTGCCCCTGTCCGTCCGTCCACAGAGATCATGGTTCCTTTCGATAATTGCGCCCATCGGAACGTAGCTGAATTATGACCCTTGATTAGGGTGACCACCCGTCCAGCATTTCGCGGGACAGTCCCACAAAATGTTTCCAAGTCCCGCGTCTCGCAAATCAGCCAACATCTTCTAAAATCTCCAACTATCAACTTACAACATCGAAACCGTGCTTTGTCCTATGCTAGACCTTTTCTATGTAATAAACAACCAAAGTCAATCATTGTCAGTGGACCATTTCAAACTTAAAACAGTCGAGGGACAGAGAGAAGAGATAGAAAAGTTAAAGATGCATTACGTAAGATTTAGATAAAGTACCGGAGATTCTGGCAATAATAGTTTTAAAAATGGATAATGTCAGTCAAATTACTTTATTCTGAGAGGAGACGTTTACAGAACTTACAGTGAAGTGTCGATTGTCATTTTTAAATTAAATCATAAATCAAAACCATCAGAAGTTCTAGAAAGTTAATTATTGGCCTGGTATGAAAACAATGGTCGCATATATTATTTATATAACATTTTGAGTTCAAAGGAAAGATCTGATAAGGCCCATTTAGCTCTTAAATAATGCATATTTAACCAGCATACATCCTTTATACTCAGTTATTAAAAATAACATTGTACTTACGTTCGGCATGATTTCATTTATGATATAAATTTACACGCACTATTTCAAACGGTAAGGTCGCGCAAATTAATAATTTATGTTGTTTGAAGGGAAAGAAAGGTATTTTTACAACAACCAAAAGAAATTGTGTTCGGTTATTTAAATGCAAGATGATACTGGCATACGAATACACAATACGCAGATATGAATAGTATATATCTTGAAATTATATTGATTGTTGCTATGTATTATTATCCTAAAACATTTGTGGTAAGCATCATATGACATACGAATACAAACCAAGCTTGCGTGTATATTTCATAGTTTGACTTTCTATCGTTACTATGTCAAAAAGTGAAGTAAATATTATATCAACATTGTTATACATACTGCCTCAGTTTAAAAAAAAAAAAAAAGATAATGTCCAGCAAAATGATAATAATAATCGCGTCACTTTACAAGGGTATCAAATTAGGCCTGAGGCCTTTTTCAAATTTGGCCCTTGGCACAGATCAAGCAAAGGTGGTCACCCTACCCTTGATTGTCCGTAAAATCGCATTATTTAACTTGTGGTCACTCTGGAGGTCTGATTATATCACCGTTGCAACGTAAGGAAGGTTAAGTTCGAATTTCGTGAAAATCGGACCAAAATAGTCTGACGAAATGGCCGCCGTTTGTACGCGAATAGTGTAAAAATATGGTATATCAAGGTTGTGGACCCTATAGAGGTCACAATTTTGAACCGATTTTGATGAAACTAGACATGTATATTTATATTTATAACCCAAAGATCTAGGTTCCTTTTAATATTTGCGCCCATAGGAACGTAACTTTCTGAATTATGGCCCCTGATTGTCCAAAAAATCGCCTATTATAGCTTGTGGTCCCCTCTGGAGGTCACAATTATTATCCGATTTAAAAAAACGTTTGACTCCTACGCAAGGTTGAGTCCGAATTTCGAGAAAATATGCTGTCTTGTCGGCGGGTTTATCTTGTAGATATTTTGTTTTGCGCGTAAAGTGGTCCTCCTGCACTTACTAATAGATACATAATTCAGTATCTTCCTATCCACAAATATATATATTTTTCAGGACCTACTATCAACAGTTCGGCATATCATCTAATCCAGCATCTACCTATCCACAAATATATCACTAATTAAGTATGCATCTATCTATATATACATTAGACAAACTATATAAAAAAATAATCATTTACATATCCACAAACTATTTAAATCAAAATATATATACACAAAATATATAATCTATCAATCCACAAAGTATTTACTTATCCACAAACTATATAAATAATTAAGCATCCACCAACTTAAAATACTTTAATTTATCCACAACCAGGATCTACATAACCGCAATTAGACTATGTATATAATTCAGCAAGTACCTACCACAAACTATATAAATAATTAAGTATTTACACATCCACAAACTTTATAAAAAATCAAGCATTTATCCACAAACTATATAAATAATCAAGCATTTATCTACCTATTCACAAAGTATATGAATAATTAAGCATCTACTTATCCACAAACTATATATATAATTAACCTGTTGTTGATCGACTAAGTTACATTGCAGTTATGTAGGACGAATGGCCCTGCAAGGAACAACTTCCAGAAAAGGCACCATCTCGCTGCAGGACCTATATGTAGTGATTACCATTGAGAATACAGCTATAATATTAGCTGGAAAATTACCCATCAGGCCCATTATAATGTAATAAGATATCTGTATTTCTACCAAATTAATTAGTATCTGATATATCGATGATATAATAGTACGCCACAGGGCTTGTTGTCATCATAACTATAATTTGCACTGTATCAATTATGGTTTTATACAGCCACTTGGAAGTGAAATAAATCAAATTGTTAATACTCTTCAAGCTAAAATGTGGTCCTGATATTCACAACCTATGTTATAATGAACTTGGTAAGCGAAACTACATTAATAAAGGACCAAAATTATATAAGCTTGCTGATAGTTGAAAATAATGAAAATTGGTAATTATTACTGTTCTGCCATGTTAGGAATTGTCCGTCTGACCTTATTTAATCCATGTCTTAGTACATTAAATACTACGAACTATAAGATTATCACTTCATCGAAAAATAAAGTTCAGAAAAAGGTATGTAGGTCTTGGAGAGATAAAAGTAAAGGTTTTTCTAGAACATGTAGACATACCATTGATTCTTCCAATGATAACCTAAAATATTTATAACCAAAGAGATTGGCAGCCCTGATAGGCAGTATACAAATTAATATGTTATTAAACGAAAAATTAATTAAAAAGTTCTCCTTCAGAAAAGTTTCACGTTGACCCCCTTTTAATTCATTCATTCATAGTGGATCAATTTGACTGAAATTTTCAGCAAACTGCCTTTACATTATCTTACTTTTAACTATTATAGTGAGAATTTAAACCTCGTCAACTAATCTCCCATAATGTATCTTTAAGTAACACCGATGTTAATAATGTCATTTGTCTCAGTGGGTGTAGCCGTTTAGAAAATATTCACTGCTGATCAGCTCCGTTTTAAATAGACAGTAGATTAATTTTTAAACGAAGGCCGTTTCCTTGATCTAAAAATTAAAATTAAAAATCTATAATGTTTTTTAATCCGGGTGGTGCTTGAAAACTATAAGAGAATACTTGTTGAAACGTCGTGGTGTATAGGTTTATAAACTAGTGATTTGGTTTTCATATAAATTGTGTTGTGTTTTTCTAAAAGTTTTCTGGGTTCCACGAGTTTGGGATTTGAATTTTTATGTCAAAAATGTTCACGGTACTATACTGAGATGCTCTCAATGTTTAATGAATTTTGTTCTGCCATATGTGCCCGCAAGAACCAAAGTGGGGCACATAACATTGTATATAGTGCTTTATTCTAACATTGTTTATTCAAAAAATATTTACATTCAATATAAGAATACAATATATATAAATTTATCTTATTATCATTATCATTACTTCATATAACATTTTCAGGGGCACTTTACAAAGTGACAATGGAAGCATAAATAAACAACAAGATTATGAACATGTTAACAATTGTATACAGAGTTAGTTAAAAGCCTATATTTAACAGTGCTTATACTGGAATTCCTGTAGTAAAATCAATTCTTCCAACATACTGGTAAATGTGTTTACTTTAAAAACCTTAAGATATCTTGCTTTTAGATGTTAGTTTATGAAACTTGCTTAAATTAGTTTGGCTTTTGACTCGGATCTATAAATTAAAGGGTTGCCAGACTAGTTGAGAGAAACATTCACAGATATAGCAGACAAATGTTTACTCAATAATGGGTCGAAGAAAATAAAATGAAATGAAATGGGATTTAACAACCTTCTGTTCTTCTCCGACGGGGCTAATGAAGACGGTTATACCTCATACCACAGTGTGCTGAGAGAAATTGTGTCCGGTCAGGCCTACTCTTCTATCGGGTATTACGTATACCCGTCTTTATTAGCCCAAATGGGGCAGAACAGAAGGAATGTAAATCCCATTTCATTTCATTTCGTTTATACCATCAGCAACACGTTGAATATCTCCTGACAGTTGGGATTCGAAACAAGACTTGGTCGTGTAGCACCACTGTAAAATAAAACACATTCCTCCGGCTACACTAATTGGTGTTTATCCATTCGCAAATGCATGGGACGCTAAACCCCATTTCATTTCATTCCATTTTTTTCATTTCATTCAATTCCATAGAACGTTTAACAGTTTGTCGACTTCCGTGGTGATTTAAATTTGTTTTGAGAACTGAAAGCTAAATCTATTTTTTTAAAAATGGTGGACAGATTCTAATATCTAGTTATGCATTTGATGTTATATTCATACTACCAAAGAGACTGGAAGGCGCATGAAAAGAATCAATAACTCTTTGATGTCCATAATTCTAGAAGCGATGATAAAACACTAATTTTCACCGGTGTGGTGGTTTGATTCGCTTTATTTAGCATGACATGGAGTGAATGGAATGAAATACGTCTTGTTAATGCATACGTCGGTAATTTCAAGTTTAAGGTTCCCCGACAATCTCATCGAATTCCACTGTTCTTTCAAAGGTGGGCTTAGCAATCGCCAGAGTCCATCCTCTTTTTAAAAAAAAAGAACAAGGATCGGTTAATAGATGGGTTCTTCCTCTCAAGACGCCAATGCTTCACATCGCATTTTTAAAAAAAATCAGTTAAAACTGTAGCCTCTATCGCGTTAACAAGGTTTTCAGCAAGTCTATCGCGTTAACAAGGTTTTCAGTGAGTCATTATCGCGTTAACAAGGTTTTCAGTAATTCATGCTAAGATATGGAGATGAAAGTTACCTGGACAGTATCTGCAAACGTTCCATCGAATTCAACTGTTTTTCGTGTGCACGGGTGGGTCTATGCTTTTTGATCAACCCGACTAGGCCAACTATACTGATCAACCAGGATTTGAATTCGCCCTCCGCTCGCTAACCGCTATGTCAGGCGCTCGAATGGTACTGCATTGTTGACATTATCTGTTTCGTGGACCTTTTTGGCTCTTGTTTTATTGCAGCATAGAATCTATTTTTCTCGTGTACTCAATAACCACAACTTATATCTTTTATTATATATGTATTTGGCCAGACATACGTTATTATTAGGTCTACTGATATATATTTATTGATAGACCCGCCATTAAAAAATAACAATATTGATGTTTTTGATCGTCATATGGAATCGCTTGTAAAATGCTATATTTTAAAAGTTCAATCTCTTGTGCTATTTTTGTTTATATGTGCTATTTGGTGCATCTATTCTATTTTGGTTTTGTTTCTTAATTAAATGGTAAATAAACAATTACATTTTAGTTGTGGAATATCTTATTGCCCGAATAATGCAAATAGCTTCCAGTGGTTTTACGAACCCGAAAAACTATCGAGATGCTTGTTTATAGCACTGGTAGAAATCGTCGAAGCATCCTTAACTGATCTTTTCTGAGTAAACATTCAATGAATCGGTTATTTGTTTGAATTGTGGCCAACATTTGACATAACTTGACTAATATTATATGATTGACGGTCATGATTGATAACCATGGTGCCCTGGAGAACATTCTATTTAATCTTATTATTGATTAAGTCCTAGTTACAGACTCCTAACTTTGAACCAACATGATCGTTTTACAGCGGCGCGTTGAAAACGTTTTATGTATTTTTGTTTCCGATTCACGAGGAATTCAAGTCGTTATTTTTGTATTTTATGGGTTACATAGATTTGTTTTCCCTAGACTTGATCCATCTGATTTGATTTTCATACTGGTATGTCAAGACTCATTCAAACAAATGCCGATAAATGGATGGGGTGTCGATCTGACATCAATGGCCATTTCATCAATAGAAGAATTGCGATGCGACTGTGATTGTAAGACATTTCGTACAAATATAACGAAAATTAGTCGGTTATGGAATATTCTGGTCCCACTAATCACTGACAAGGGAGGGGGGTGTAGATGAGTTGTCCGCCGCTAGGAGACCCGGTTTATACCACGGCGTACGCCTGTCAGGTAACCGTATCGAATCAATCATAATATTAAACAAAAAAAAGACATATTTTAATCAAAAACAATATTCCTATAAGTATGAATATCAGTAAGTGACCGCAAAATATTATTATAAGTGATATTACTGAGAAAAAATAAATGGCATATGAACAAATGGTTTTGCGAAGCTTTAATTCAACTTCGAAACATATGGTTTAATTTCAACGCTTTTGGCATTCCCATACACTATATAAACAACATTCTAACTCGTTCACATGTTCGCTATCTTGTGACGGTGTTCGCCGCTTCCGTCAAAGCGTACGCCAGTAGTCAAACATTCGCCGACTTTAAACTTCCGGTTAAATAAAGTGGCCTTGCAGTGGCGACTGTCGAACTATGATCCGCCGGTATGCGCAGCTATAGACAAATCAAGCAGGGCCGATGTGTATTGAATATTTACAACATATCTTTACGTGTCGGGCATGACAAAAAAGAACCCTGACTAATTGTGCATGCCCTTTCCATGTTTACAAACGTAAGGCAGTGACCACGTGACAGCTGCACCCATCTCTAGGGTACTTGCTACCACTTCTCATAACACATATTTATTGTACTTCTGTATTAAGCAGCAAGATAAAGATAAAGAGATTTTAAAAGTTAAGCATTTTTGTATGTATATTACTATTTTATGGCCTGGTGGAATTAAAGCCGGGTTTCCCCTTGTAAGTGATGCGGGGCGGAAATGTCTGATAAGGAAAAACCTTTAGTTGTTGGCATCATGTTAAATAGACCCCTTAACAACTGGAAACCGAGTAAATCAGGTCAGGACACTGAGGGGGGGGGGGACGTCGACCTGTGAGCAGCTGTACAGATGAGCTGAGCAGGCGTGATTTGGTGCATTCTGACTTTTCTCGTGTATCAAATGTCATCTTTATACTAAGCTCCACCCGCTAAATAACCAGAGCCAGAAATTATGATAAGAATAGATGAGTAAATAATGTATTATGACACCTGTAACTTGGCTCATCAGTTTTGGATGATTTGGGTGGATTGGTGTGTTAAATCATTGGACTGATGTGCATGGTTTGCCCATGGTGAAAAATTGTTTTTATTCAGATTGTTGAATATCCCCACGTAACATCCGTTTCGTTTCAGATCCTTTCAACAACACCTTAATCACCGGAAATCAATTTATTCTTAAATTGAGTTGGAATCTAAAGTGATATGGTCGATTTCATTGAATTATTGATATTGATCTTGTTTTGTGGGGTTACAATTTGTCTTCTATAATCGATTTATAGATAAAGTCAATGTTGAGCTGTATCCGATTACGTTTTCTACGTTGTCACGGTAAGACAGACATGTAACTCATAATATTAGTTAAAAAAAAGCAGGCATCCTCGAAATCTTTCCATCACTAACCGACATAACACTAACCAGTAATTTATTTTGATCTCAATTTAAAGAGGGTTTGCTCGTTTAAACAAACACAAATCTTCACGGAATACGTAAAACGTGTACTGGCTGATTTGCTACAAAATGAACTTTATATACTGATCCGGATAGCTATTTTAAATAAAAACCTAATGTCCCAATTTATCCAGTGAACATGGATATATGACAATGTTGCCGGGGAAACATAAAACGTGTACTGTCTGCTTTTGCTACAGATGGAACTTTTCTACTTTGGTCTCGAACCAAAACGGTTGATTGTTCTCAAGTAAACACCTAATGTACACAATTAATCAAGGACTACGGATAGATAAGTTACCAATGGCTTAATATAACGTATGTTACGTAAATATACTACTAAATGGAACTTTTTTTTAAATACTTACCGTTTCTTTGAATACGTTTTAACAACACCTGGGTTACTGGATAGACAGCGGCTAATTGTTAGAATGATTAACCAGCCTATAGATAATGAAAACCCTTGTATTAAAGTCATGATTGTAGGTTCGGGGTTCTGTTTGGTATTATTTCACAATACCGTTCCAAGAATAACTTCAGAATTCATAAATGACCAAAGTATTATTACTGTATATTATGATCCACCTTTAAATATCCTCAAATGACAACAACAATTATCGTTATGGCGTAATTGTATTTCGATCAGAATAGTTCCGCATTATATTTATTTTAGACAAATCGAGCTGTAGCAAATTCACGCTAAACAAAGCTAGGATCGGTTTATCTGTATTAAGCCACCAGAGAACGTCGAAAACGAAATATAGCTTGATTTAAGTGGATGAATATATACGCTATTTAACACGAAGTGCAGACGAATTTACATAGACAATTTCCAGTTAATTTAATCAAGAATCGTACTTGGCAAAATCGCAAAACCCGCGACTTTTTTAGTTATATTATTATTATAATCCCAGCACACAATCACAAAAAAACAGATAACGAGCATACGAGTCTTAATGTTGTCGTAATATCAATCCGTTTCCAGGAATCTTTCAAAATCACGTTACAACATCAGCTGAGTTAATCCAACATGAAAATATCTAGCCATAAATACGAGCTTTGTACATGTGATTTATATTGGTAGAGTTGATCCGTGTACATCCCTAGCTAATACTTTCTGTTAGTTTCAAACATATATCTGTGTGCCGCTCACTCATCTTCCGCGGTCTAACCGCCATCGATTTCATATATTGAGTTCTTATAACGGGTAATTGTGCGAAGACTTTATTTTCAGGAATAACCAGAGAGGTGCCAGTAGAACTCGTTAGCATTTAATTTGCTTATAAACCAACAACGGATTGTTTGAACTGGGCGATTGAAACGAGAAGTGAAAAGCTAACAGCTTTTTTAGATAAAGAAGAGGTTTTACCTTTTTGATGTACAGAGAAAGCGAGAGAGGGAGGGAGAGAGAGAGGGAGAGAGAAATTTGGTTTAATGTTTACTCAACACAAACTAACTCATTTCGGGACTAACATATGGTTAATTTATTCCAATAATTCGCTTGCGCGTATGGGTCTTTAGCAGTGGAAGGAAACCACCGGAGGACCCGGAGAAAACCCACGAAGTAGGACATGCGATCTTACTCCTTGCCACGTACAGCCAGGGATTCAAAACCACGCTTGTTGACTCAATGACAACCGGGGATTCAAAACCACGCTTGTTGACTCAATGACAGTGACAGGATTTCTGATACAGCGCGCACTTGCTAAGACACAACGTAGGTAATTTCGGGACTAATAACGACTACGTGTATCGGTCATTAGCAGTGACAGGAAAACATGGTATACGGAGGAAACCCACGAGGTCCGGCAGGCGACCCTCTTCCTTGTCGTGTTCAAGGCCGGGATTGAAACCACGTCACTTTACTCAATGGCAGATCTAATGATCCAAAAGAAATGTATTTTAAAAAGACAGCAAACAAAAAAATATAAAAATAAGGCGGGCTTTGATCTATTTTAGAGCATTGCTAATTAGTAGAATTTACGAGATAAGCCTGTCTGAAAAATGCATTTAATTAAAATGATGGTCTCTCATTTTTGCCAGTTATTCCGCATTTAGTTTAAATTGGCTTACTTGATTGAATCTGTTGATTGTAATAATCAAAAGGTTATATTAAACTTCCTCTAATTGTGTTAGTTGAATGTCATGGAATTTAGTAAAAACGTTCATTATTGCATGAAACTGTGGGTAACTGGGAAAAAAAACATGGCGTCTAGAAAAAAAACCCAACTTAATCTGGGGATTTTTATTTCATTAAAAGATAACTGTCAGGCTAATAAACATTAGCCTTATTTAGAATTAACAAAATCTTTTATGATTTTAATTTGGACTGATAAAACATTTTGTAGACTTTTAACTCAATATTGGTGCTTTGATCCTTTATTGGTAGAAAATTCGAGTCTTTGGTATCGCCCGTTCGAGTGACCAGATCAGTGCGGCGTGGACTCTTTATAGTATGACTATTAGACTTGCAGGGCGTCTTGTACAATAGGGTCATTGGTAATTGCTGCCGGGGCATAATCCCCCCCATAGCTCACTAGATGACATATGCCCATCTTCATTATCCCGGTTAATTTTTAATAATAATCGTAGGACGTTAAAGCCACATTTCATATATTATAAAAGATCATAGATCCATTGAAATCAAGCAAACAGACTTAAATTGTATATTGCTGACAAAATAAGATCGGCAGTAAATTATGTTTATTTCTGACAAAATAAGGTATGCAGTAAATCACGTTATCTGAAGTTAAAAGATCAAACATGTTTATCGGTGTTTTAGTGAAAGGCGGCCAGTTTCAATGACTCGAAACCCCTCCATCAATAAAATGATATATAGCCGCATGTGGTAAGATACGTATTGGCGAATTTCATGTTCTTGGCTTTTAAGTTAAAGTACACTAAATTTAAATTTAACATCCCCAACAACGTCTATGTTTTCTCAAAGACATACCTCATGTTGGACATAATAGATATTGCGCATGCAATGTATAGCAGTTCAGAATGATGTTTAAAACCTACCCCAGAGTCCACTATTTAAGTAGGCAAGTCGCTAATTCAATATTATCCACAGTCTTCAACATTGCAAACACGACTTATTGGCCAATTTAAATCAACATTGATGTTGTTATCTCACCGTGAAAAGATGGGCTTTTTATATTCAACTTTCAAGACACAAGTTCCAGAAAGCTTTAGAGCGCCATTGGTAATGAAGCTACTCGACGGACGAGGCTCAACATACGCCTCGGGCGAATACTACTGGACTGGACAAATATATAGCTGATTATAAATTACAGTAAAAACAGAAACGATTGAATGCAAATTCACATTACATTATTATATGCGTTGCTACCCATGTATCTCCATGCATTTCTACGTGTCAAAGAATAGGGATGTAGGTTCTTTAAGGCAATGTCTAAGGCAATGGCACCAAAAAGAATTTAAAACTGTTAAATAGCAATATAGGTTTGCGTGAACGATAAGGTAACCAAGAAGCACAAATAAAATAAAAACGCATCATCATTTCTCCAGGAGGGTGTGGTAAATCAAGTGGTCGGGGCACTTGGGCGATCGACATGAATAACCCGGTGTTCACCTTAATCCGTGGACTACTAAGAGCTATGGTATTTCTGCGCGATTGTCTTGCGGATGAGTGAAAAAGCCGTGGCCCGGCAGATGGAATTATAAACAGAACAGTTCCAGATCGACTGAAGTTTGTGTTGGTTAGACGTTCAATTCAATTCAAAAAGCAGAATCCCCTTAAAGTGCATTGCAAATGTCTTCATTTGCCCAGGTGGTACAGAAAATTGGAACATTGCCCGATTTCATTTCAATATCTGCAGACAAAATGCCACCAGACAAATTTATCGCTAAGTACCCATTTTCATCGCAATGATACCTGACAGAGAGTTTCCTGTGTACATTTCAATGTTCAACCAATTTCAATTCAATGGCTAATTAAATCTCACCAGAAAAAAAAATCTTGAAACAACCGGATTCTTTTATCTCCCAGGATTAAATACACCCAAATTTAACCTAATCATTAACATGGATCACTGTAACTAGATACATCGGTCTAATCGATATAATAGTAAAATTATTCTATTGGTTGAAGTAAAGAAAATGATTAAATCGCCGTGTGCGGAGGAATCAAATAAATCGTTGATATATATTAACCTCGACCAGCGTCTGACGTTTCGTCAATAGTTTTATTACCAATGCACCATCATCATATTTGGGTTGAATCAATTTAATCCAAATATAGAATTGTATTGGTACTAAGTTCAGAAGTTGACTCGGTGCCTCTTAGACTAAGTTTATTTCTGTCGGCTTAATTACGGGCACTTGTTGCGACCGTTAGATTGGAACCGATTCTAGTCAAGTGTTATCTCAAACGTGGTTAATTCTCTTGCTTCGTTTTAAAAGGTTTGAGATGTTAAAGCTGTATTTATATCCATAGAACTTGATATTATTTGAAGATGCCTACCTCAGGATCAATTGATGATCTAATTTGATTTCGTCTTAGATATGTGATATCTCTGTATTGCCACTTAATATGGTGGAGATACACTTAATTAACTTCTTCAGGGAGATAAATCACTTTTACACGGCTCACTCAAATTATATCATATCTCTAATGCAGCTTAAAATTGCTTTCACATCTTCATGACAAATATCAGCAAAATAATAAATTAAACGGCAGTGAGCCATTGTGATTTTTGAGACACACCAAATTGGAAAGGGGGTAATACTATACATGGTTTATTTTTATTTCTCATTTTAGAAATGAAAAATAAAAGTGATAGCTTAACAACGTTTCCTCCTTTTATTAACTAGTAAACAGACGGCCATTTAAAAAAAAATACTCATTTTAGAAAAAATATATAATATATTTTATTAAACATCAATTATGCAAGAGCTAAATCATGATACTGTAGGTCTTTATAATTAGACATGAATTAACTGATCCAGGTCACAATCAACGCTCGATGGCATCGGATATTTCCGATATTAAACATATTAGAACGGCTTCTTGATTAATTTAAAATTGGAGGAGCGAGACTTAGTTTCGAACAACCATGATGGTAGTTGGAATTATCGCACAGATCTTGTCCTTGTCAAAGCTTCTAAGGATAATATCTTCCCTCACAATAAAATAATTTGAATTAAAAAATTTTTCAAATTATTCATTTGATATTATCTATTTTCGAACTATTATAACAAGAATGACCAACTCTTTATTAAACTAATGTATCTTTAAATGACAAAACTCAACTGCCGCGAGCAACTGGGAAAGTTCAAGATATACAAAGCACGATAAAAGAGGGGATATTCAAATTGGTGAAATAATCAATAGTTTTATCAAAGATACATTGTAGGAGATTAGATAGTTCAAAACTAGATAATGTAAAGGACTTAATTTTTTGAAAAGCTTCGATCATCATTACTAAGGCCGGTACGATAAAACACATAGTCTCGATTATCCATTTAGTGATAAAATCATTAATGAAAGTTAATTTAAGGTTATTTAGGTCTAAATAATAATAATAAAAAAAATAGATAATATTCCAGGCCTAAAGAAAACCCTGCAGATTTGGCTCTTGCATAATTTATGTTTAAATGATAGTAAACAAAGTTTGTTTTCATTGTAGAAATGATAAATAGTTTCATTAATTTAATAGTAGTAAACATGTCATTTTTCTCATTGTAGATATGGTCAGTCAGTATTATTGAACAGTTTTTGCTATTTTTTATAATAATGTATTAAATGATAATAAACATGCCTAATTTCTCGTTTTAGAAATGGCCCATCAGTAGTTTAAAGTAGTTTTATTATCCGGACACATATAATCGTTATTAAAATTTTTTTTAAATTAACATATCTAAAATGTCATTCAAATTACTTTAGTATTGAGCGCCGTTACATCGCTGATCTGTTATAGATAGTAAACCGTGATTCTAGATGTCATTTAACGCATTGAACTCTTTAAGTTATTTTGACTTCAAATGGCATTTTCCCCATAAACAACGTATCCCCGGACAGGTATTTATCAACGGATACCCCTCCTCTCCCTGCCCATCATACCCCTCTGCCCAATATAACATAACCACTCCTGCTTATGTGAACCATTTAGCTAGTTGCTGCGGGAAATGTTCGGTCATTATTCTTTGTTTCTAAATAATATTTAATGTTATGTATGCCATTTTTACATATAATTCATCTGGCCCTTGCCATCTGCACTCCAACCCTGCCTATGTGAACCAAAGGGGGAAGTGTGTGGCCAATACTCTTATGTTCTGTACACCATTTATATATAATATTCATCATACCAGTCAATAACACATATTCATATTTCTTTAGCTGACCATTGGGATTCAATGGATAAAACGATGGTCAATCGATGGCCACTTGATTGGATTAAATAACTTTTTAACTCGTAACAGGACAACACAACATTAACCAATTTACTTAAAATGAAGGAAAATATTGGTATTCTACTGCTAAATAACCAGAGCCAGAAATTATGATAAGAATAGATGAGTAAATAATGTATTATGACACCTGTAACTTGGCTCATCAGTTTTGGATGATTTGGGTGGATTGGTGTGTTAAATCATTGGACTGATGTGCATGGTTTGCCCATGGTGAAAAATTGTTTTTATTCAGATTGTTGAATATCCCCACGTAACATCCGTTTCGTTTCAGATCCTTTCAACAACACCTTAATCACCGGAAATCAATTTATTCTTAAATTGAGTTGGAATCTAAAGTGATATGGTCGATTTCATTGAATTATTGATATTGATCTTGTTTTGTGGGGTTACAATTTGTCTTCTATAATCGATTTATAGATAAAGTCAATGTTGAGCTGTATCCGATTACGTTTTCTACGTTGTCACGGTAAGACAGACATGTAACTCATAATATTAGTTAAAAAAAAGCAGGCATCCTCGAAATCTTTCCATCACTAACCGACATAACACTAACCAGTAATTTATTTTGATCTCAATTTAAAGAGGGTTTGCTCGTTTAAACAAACACAAATCTTCACGGAATACGTAAAACGTGTACTGGCTGATTTGCTACAAAATGAACTTTATATACTGATCCGGATAGCTATTTTAAATAAAAACCTAATGTCCCAATTTATCCAGTGAACATGGATATATGACAATGTTGCCGGGGAAACATAAAACGTGTACTGTCTGCTTTTGCTACAGATGGAACTTTTCTACTTTGGTCTCGAACCAAAACGGTTGATTGTTCTCAAGTAAACACCTAATGTACACAATTAATCAAGGACTACGGATAGATAAGTTACCAATGGCTTAATATAACGTATGTTACGTAAATATACTACTAAATGGAACTTTTTTTTAAATACTTACCGTTTCTTTGAATACGTTTTAACAACACCTGGGTTACTGGATAGACAGCGGCTAATTGTTAGAATGATTAACCAGCCTATAGATAATGAAAACCCTTGTATTAAAGTCATGATTGTAGGTTCGGGGTTCTGTTTGGTATTATTTCACAATACCGTTCCAAGAATAACTTCAGAATTCATAAATGACCAAAGTATTATTACTGTATATTATGATCCACCTTTAAATATCCTCAAATGACAACAACAATTATCGTTATGGCGTAATTGTATTTCGATCAGAATAGTTCCGCATTATATTTATTTTAGACAAATCGAGCTGTAGCAAATTCACGCTAAACAAAGCTAGGATCGGTTTATCTGTATTAAGCCACCAGAGAACGTCGAAAACGAAATATAGCTTGATTTAAGTGGATGAATATATACGCTATTTAACACGAAGTGCAGACGAATTTACATAGACAATTTCCAGTTAATTTAATCAAGAATCGTACTTGGCAAAATCGCAAAACCCGCGACTTTTTTAGTTATATTATTATTATAATCCCAGCACACAATCACAAAAAAACAGATAACGAGCATACGAGTCTTAATGTTGTCGTAATATCAATCCGTTTCCAGGAATCTTTCAAAATCACGTTACAACATCAGCTGAGTTAATCCAACATGAAAATATCTAGCCATAAATACGAGCTTTGTACATGTGATTTATATTGGTAGAGTTGATCCGTGTACATCCCTAGCTAATACTTTCTGTTAGTTTCAAACATATATCTGTGTGCCGCTCACTCATCTTCCGCGGTCTAACCGCCATCGATTTCATATATTGAGTTCTTATAACGGGTAATTGTGCGAAGACTTTATTTTCAGGAATAACCAGAGAGGTGCCAGTAGAACTCGTTAGCATTTAATTTGCTTATAAACCAACAACGGATTGTTTGAACTGGGCGATTGAAACGAGAAGTGAAAAGCTAACAGCTTTTTTAGATAAAGAAGAGGTTTTACCTTTTTGATGTACAGAGAAAGCGAGAGAGGGAGGGAGAGAGAGAGGGAGAGAGAAATTTGGTTTAATGTTTACTCAACACAAACTAACTCATTTCGGGACTAACATATGGTTAATTTATTCCAATAATTCGCTTGCGCGTATGGGTCTTTAGCAGTGGAAGGAAACCACCGGAGGACCCGGAGAAAACCCACGAAGTAGGACATGCGATCTTACTCCTTGCCACGTACAGCCAGGGATTCAAAACCACGCTTGTTGACTCAATGACAACCGGGGATTCAAAACCACGCTTGTTGACTCAATGACAGTGACAGGATTTCTGATACAGCGCGCACTTGCTAAGACACAACGTAGGTAATTTCGGGACTAATAACGACTACGTGTATCGGTCATTAGCAGTGACAGGAAAACATGGTATACGGAGGAAACCCACGAGGTCCGGCAGGCGACCCTCTTCCTTGTCGTGTTCAAGGCCGGGATTGAAACCACGTCACTTTACTCAATGGCAGATCTAATGATCCAAAAGAAATGTATTTTAAAAAGACAGCAAACAAAAAAATATAAAAATAAGGCGGGCTTTGATCTATTTTAGAGCATTGCTAATTAGTAGAATTTACGAGATAAGCCTGTCTGAAAAATGCATTTAATTAAAATGATGGTCTCTCATTTTTGCCAGTTATTCCGCATTTAGTTTAAATTGGCTTACTTGATTGAATCTGTTGATTGTAATAATCAAAAGGTTATATTAAACTTCCTCTAATTGTGTTAGTTGAATGTCATGGAATTTAGTAAAAACGTTCATTATTGCATGAAACTGTGGGTAACTGGGAAAAAAAACATGGCGTCTAGAAAAAAACCCCAACTTAATCTGGGGATTTTTATTTCATTAAAAGATAACTGTCAGGCTAATAAACATTAGCCTTATTTAGAATTAACAAAATCTTTTATGATTTTAATTTGGACTGATAAAACATTTTGTAGACTTTTAACTCAATATTGGTGCTTTGATCCTTTATTGGTAGAAAATTCGAGTCTTTGGTATCGCCCGTTCGAGTGACCAGATCAGTGCGGCGTGGACTCTTTATAGTATGACTATTAGACTTGCAGGGCGTCTTGTACAATAGGGTCATTGGTAATTGCTGCCGGGGCATAATCCCCCCCATAGCTCACTAGATGACATATGCCCATCTTCATTATCCCGGTTAATTTTTAATAATAATCGTAGGACGTTAAAGCCACATTTCATATATTATAAAAGATCATAGATCCATTGAAATCAAGCAAACAGACTTAAATTGTATATTGCTGACAAAATAAGATCGGCAGTAAATTATGTTTATTTCTGACAAAATAAGGTATGCAGTAAATCACGTTATCTGAAGTTAAAAGATCAAACATGTTTATCGGTGTTTTAGTGAAAGGCGGCCAGTTTCAATGACTCGAAACCCCTCCATCAATAAAATGATATATAGCCGCATGTGGTAAGATACGTATTGGCGAATTTCATGTTCTTGGCTTTTAAGTTAAAGTACACTAAATTTAAATTTAACATCCCCAACAACGTCTATGTTTTCTCAAAGACATACCTCATGTTGGACATAATAGATATTGCGCATGCAATGTATAGCAGTTCAGAATGATGTTTAAAACCTACCCCAGAGTCCACTATTTAAGTAGGCAAGTCGCTAATTCAATATTATCCACAGTCTTCAACATTGCAAACACGACTTATTGGCCAATTTAAATCAACATTGATGTTGTTATCTCACCGTGAAAAGATGGGCTTTTTATATTCAACTTTCAAGACACAAGTTCCAGAAAGCTTTAGAGCGCCATTGGTAATGAAGCTACTCGACGGACGAGGCTCAACATACGCCTCGGGCGAATACTACTGGACTGGACAAATATATAGCTGATTATAAATTACAGTAAAAACAGAAACGATTGAATGCAAATTCACATTACATTATTATATGCGTTGCTACCCATGTATCTCCATGCATTTCTACGTGTCAAAGAATAGGGATGTAGGTTCTTTAAGGCAATGTCTAAGGCAATGGCACCAAAAAGAATTTAAAACTGTTAAATAGCAATATAGGTTTGCGTGAACGATAAGGTAACCAAGAAGCACAAATAAAATAAAAACGCATCATCATTTCTCCAGGAGGGTGTGGTAAATCAAGTGGTCGGGGCACTTGGGCGATCGACATGAATAACCCGGTGTTCACCTTAATCCGTGGACTACTAAGAGCTATGGTATTTCTGCGCGATTGTCTTGCGGATGAGTGAAAAAGCCGTGGCCCGGCAGATGGAATTATAAACAGAACAGTTCCAGATCGACTGAAGTTTGTGTTGGTTAGACGTTCAATTCAATTCAAAAAGCAGAATCCCCTTAAAGTGCATTGCAAATGTCTTCATTTGCCCAGGTGGTACAGAAAATTGGAACATTGCCCGATTTCATTTCAATATCTGCAGACAAAATGCCACCAGACAAATTTATCGCTAAGTACCCATTTTCATCGCAATGATACCTGACAGAGAGTTTCCTGTGTACATTTCAATGTTCAACCAATTTCAATTCAATGGCTAATTAAATCTCACCAGAAAAAAAAATCTTGAAACAACCGGATTCTTTTATCTCCCAGGATTAAATACACCCAAATTTAACCTAATCATTAACATGGATCACTGTAACTAGATACATCGGTCTAATCGATATAATAGTAAAATTATTCTATTGGTTGAAGTAAAGAAAATGATTAAATCGCCGTGTGCGGAGGAATCAAATAAATCGTTGATATATATTAACCTCGACCAGCGTCTGACGTTTCGTCAATAGTTTTATTACCAATGCACCATCATCATATTTGGGTTGAATCAATTTAATCCAAATATAGAATTGTATTGGTACTAAGTTCAGAAGTTGACTCGGTGCCTCTTAGACTAAGTTTATTTCTGTCGGCTTAATTACGGGCACTTGTTGCGACCGTTAGATTGGAACCGATTCTAGTCAAGTGTTATCTCAAACGTGGTTAATTCTCTTGCTTCGTTTTAAAAGGTTTGAGATGTTAAAGCTGTATTTATATCCATAGAACTTGATATTATTTGAAGATGCCTACCTCAGGATCAATTGATGATCTAATTTGATTTCGTCTTAGATATGTGATATCTCTGTATTGCCACTTAATATGGTGGAGATACACTTAATTAACTTCTTCAGGGAGATAAATCACTTTTACACGGCTCACTCAAATTATATCATATCTCTAATGCAGCTTAAAATTGCTTTCACATCTTCATGACAAATATCAGCAAAATAATAAATTAAACGGCAGTGAGCCATTGTGATTTTTGAGACACACCAAATTGGAAAGGGGGTAATACTATACATGGTTTATTTTTATTTCTCATTTTAGAAATGAAAAATAAAAGTGATAGCTTAACAACGTTTCCTCCTTTTATTAACTAGTAAACAGACGGCCATTTAAAAAAAAATACTCATTTTAGAAAAAATATATAATATATTTTATTAAACATCAATTATGCAAGAGCTAAATCATGATACTGTAGGTCTTTATAATTAGACATGAATTAACTGATCCAGGTCACAATCAACGCTCGATGGCATCGGATATTTCCGATATTAAACATATTAGAACGGCTTCTTGATTAATTTAAAATTGGAGGAGCGAGACTTAGTTTCGAACAACCATGATGGTAGTTGGAATTATCGCACAGATCTTGTCCTTGTCAAAGCTTCTAAGGATAATATCTTCCCTCACAATAAAATAATTTGAATTAAAAAATTTTTCAAATTATTCATTTGATATTATCTATTTTCGAACTATTATAACAAGAATGACCAACTCTTTATTAAACTAATGTATCTTTAAATGACAAAACTCAACTGCCGCGAGCAACTGGGAAAGTTCAAGATATACAAAGCACGATAAAAGAGGGGATATTCAAATTGGTGAAATAATCAATAGTTTTATCAAAGATACATTGTAGGAGATTAGATAGTTCAAAACTAGATAATGTAAAGGACTTAATTTTTTGAAAAGCTTCGATCATCATTACTAAGGCCGGTACGATAAAACACATAGTCTCGATTATCCATTTAGTGATAAAATCATTAATGAAAGTTAATTTAAGGTTATTTAGGTCTAAATAATAATAATAAAAAAAATAGATAATATTCCAGGCCTAAAGAAAACCCTGCAGATTTGGCTCTTGCATAATTTATGTTTAAATGATAGTAAACAAAGTTTGTTTTCATTGTAGAAATGATAAATAGTTTCATTAATTTAATAGTAGTAAACATGTCATTTTTCTCATTGTAGATATGGTCAGTCAGTATTATTGAACAGTTTTTGCTATTTTTTATAATAATGTATTAAATGATAATAAACATGCCTAATTTCTCGTTTTAGAAATGGCCCATCAGTAGTTTAAAGTAGTTTTATTATCCGGACACATATAATCGTTATTAAAATTTTTTTTAAATTAACATATCTAAAATGTCATTCAAATTACTTTAGTATTGAGCGCCGTTACATCGCTGATCTGTTATAGATAGTAAACCGTGATTCTAGATGTCATTTAACGCATTGAACTCTTTAAGTTATTTTGACTTCAAATGGCATTTTCCCCATAAACAACGTATCCCCGGACAGGTATTTATCAACGGATACCCCTCCTCTCCCTGCCCATCATACCCCTCTGCCCAATATAACATAACCACTCCTGCTTATGTGAACCATTTAGCTAGTTGCTGCGGGAAATGTTCGGTCATTATTCTTTGTTTCTAAATAATATTTAATGTTATGTATGCCATTTTTACATATAATTCATCTGGCCCTTGCCATCTGCACTCCAACCCTGCCTATGTGAACCAAAGGGGGAAGTGTGTGGCCAATACTCTTATGTTCTGTACACCATTTATATATAATATTCATCATACCAGTCAATAACACATATTCATATTTCTTTAGCTGACCATTGGGATTCAATGGATAAAACGATGGTCAATCGATGGCCACTTGATTGGATTAAATAACTTTTTAACTCGTAACAGGACAACACAACATTAACCAATTTACTTAAAATGAAGGAAAATATTGGTATTCTACTGATAATAGTATAAATAATCCAACTAAACGATAAAGGTTATAATATGTGATCAATAATAATAATAATGTGATGGTATTTGTATAGATCGACACTCTACCACTCACGACTATTTCCAGGGGTATAGTGGGATTTTATGACTCTTTGGTAATCCTATGTTAACAGTGATGGATGCAGACATAATTATTCATCTTTCAACAAGTAGCAAGTGATGAAACGGCTCCTATCCTGCATGGGCTGGCTCGTATCTGTGGGTGGCTGTGTGTGGTGGTGGGGTGGGGCCGTGGGGGTTCACGGTGTAATAATTGCTATAAAACATAGTCGGTTCAGTAAAGAGTACTATACGGAGATAAATCCCTTCTCGTAAATAGCCTACTATCCAGACAAGAGGTTTCAATGGGTTGGAGCAAGAATGTCGTAAATGGCAAACATTGCGATTTCCATGTTACAATATATTATTGATAGTTGGTGACCAACTATTCAGATGAGCATGGTTTTCCGCGTTATGTTGTCATGGAAACAGGAAATCTTGTCTGTGCAAAAATGTCGTAAGTGAAAAGTTGACCAAATTCTTGGAGCAAAAATGGCGTAAGTGACATTTTTCATTACCAGAAGTGAGAAGTATAAATTACCAGTATGATTTTATATTGTTCGTATTTCTCAAAAATGGGATATTATAATATTTATATCAATTCTTATATTAAAATGTATCTGGTCGAGTCTATGTTTTTTTTTTATGTGGTCAATATGAGTTTTTGGTTACTTTCTGCACTTACGACAATATTGCACCAAACATCTAGGCCGAAATATATTAATAGATTTTATATTGTTCATATTTCCCAAAAATGGGATATTATAATATTTATATTTATTCTTAACAATAAAATATATTTAGTCGAGTCTATTTATCTTTTATTTATTGAGTTCAGCGTGAGTTTTTGGTTACTTCCTGCACTTACGACAATTTTGCACCAAACTTCTATTGTTGGAGTAAAAATGTCGTAAAGGAATTTTGTCTATGAGCCAAACATTTATTCAAGGCCCAGACAACACTCAATCACTCAAAATGTATTATAAATCAGAGATATGAAGCTCTTTAGCGAATAAATGATGACAAGGAATCGTCATTTGTATTTAAATCTTAAAATGCAATTTTCTCCATTTTCTCAAAATGTCACTTACGGCATTCTTGCTCCAAGCCACTATGTGTATTATATGAAGACTGTTCGTAACACACTGTATGGAATATTATGACTGTATGGTCAGGGGCGTTTTAAGGTTTATCATGGCGGAAGCTTTACCATTTTGAGGGCCCTTTTTCGAGGGGGGGGGGCGTGTCTGCCCCCGGCCACCGAAGGTCGAGGAACATTTTGGTGCATTCTTACATATCCTCGAGGCCTGTTTATTCTGAGGTCCAGGCCTAATCCGATACTTGTCTGAAGCCTGAATGCGAAACAAATCCCTTGTTCGTACCATGCCGGGAGCTCAATCAAATAATAATAAATGGAATATGGTGGATTTCAAACAATATTTGACCAAAGTTCAAGGACGTTACATCTTCCAGTTACACGACATCCTTCTTTCTAGCCTTGCGGCTCGCGAAAGTTTTGATGATCTCATCCAAATTAATCGAATCCAGAAGATTAGCTTCAATGCACAATAAAGCTAGTGCACCCATGCGATCTTGCCCCATAGTTGAACGCAAGTGATTTTTTATCCGCGCTAAGGCGGAAAAAGAACGCTCACCCGAGCAATTGGTGACCATGATCGGCAAATAAATACGCAATGTCGTATATATGTTCGGAAAAGTCGATATTAACGCTGTTCCAGCATTTGTCTCTGAATCGAACATTTTTAGAATCTGGAGCTCGTAAATTCTATCCTTAATGAAAATTTTGTCCTTTGTGACGTTTACGAATTGCTGCAGTTCGTTCTCGAAATGTTCGTCTAGATCGTCTGTGTAGATGGCCAACAATGTAGATGCTGCTTCCTTCAGTTTATCGCAGCTTAGATTCCCGAGTTTACCGAGAAATCCAAACCTTTGGCTTAGAAATATAAGCATTTTGCCGTTTTGTCAGAGCAGCCGACAGCTGATCGATCATTATTATGAATGTCTGGGTTCGGAAATTTTCTCGAAGCGACAAAATTGTCTCTTCCCCATCAACACTTATTGACCTATTTTTTAATAACTATTTGATTAATAAATATTAATCTTGATTCCTTCCAGGAGTACCAACCGTCCACCAACTGCTTGAAATGTACGATCTCATATGCAATTCACTTGATAATAAAGAATCTATAGCTTTCATATTTTGTGATATATCGAAAGCTTTTGACAAAGTGTCTCATAGGGGCCTGTTACATAAATTATCTAATTACAGTATCACTGGTAAATTACATGATCTCATTTCTTCTTATCTCTCAAATCCTCATCAGCTTTTAGGTATACAAATTCTGGGGTTACACAAGGTTCAATCCGCGGACCTTTATTATTTCTTATTGACATTAACGATATTTCTGATGGTTTATTTGGAATCACGCGTTTATTCGCCGACGATACGTCTTTGTCTTCTTCTTCAAAATGTTTTGAAAAGAATGAATCTGAATTAAACTTTAATTTATCCAAATGGTCTTAAAATGGTTACTGACTTTTAATCCAGAAAAGACAAAACTAATGATCTTCAGTTGTCAAAAATTTTGTTATCCGCTTAATATTAAATATAACACGAATATATTAGATACGTCGGTACATAAACACCTAGGGGTGTTTCTTCAGATTTTTTTTAATTTCTCAGGATTCACTTAATAAACTCTATAATTGTTTTATTTTGCCTATAATTGAATACTGTTGTGGAGTTTTGGATGACTGTAGTAGTTATAATTCAGATAAATTTTAAATTTTTCAGATGAAAGCAGCTCGCTTTGTTACAGTAAATACAATTTACACCTCCAGACAATCTTTATATTTTGAAACTGCATGGTCAAATTACATGAAAGAAGAAAGATTAGACGTTTGAATCAGTTACATAAAATAATCCATGTAATCTGTCCCGTGTATTTTACTAATACTATACATTTTGTAAACAAATCCCAAGCACCTTACAATTTACGAAACTGCAATATTCGGGTATCCCGTTGTCGTGTTAGTATCAGACAAAATCATTCTTTTCGAAAACTATTCGTGAATATAAAAATTTATCAAAAGATTTGAAAGGCATTGCAAACGTTAAAGAATTTAAACAATCTCTAAAACCTAAAATAAAGCCACCAAAATTTAGAAGTATTGGTTCTAGGCCATTCTCTATATACAACAATCGTATTCGACGTGGATGTAGTAGTTTACATTTTGATCTATTTCGTTCAAATATAATTGAAAATCGATACTGTAGTTGTAATGCTATATCTGTCGATAATTCGTATCATTATTGTTTGAATGCCTTTTTCAGTAAATTGACATGACTGGGAAATATTCCTTTCACTGAATTACACGAAATATTTCTACATGGTTCGTCGCTACTACCCAAAACATTAAATACAATGTTAGTTTTACTTATGCAAAGGTATATCAAGGACTCGAAACGTTTTACATATAATTATAAACAAATACTATAATAATGTAACAATAGGTAAACGTATTAGTATTCATTAGCTAATATAATTTATAAGGAAGTTTTGTAAATAGGTGTACGCATGTTTATGTTTGTTGAATAAAAAATAAGTTCGCCATACTATTTTTGTATAAAAATTTGATTGATATGTTCGGAGAATGTAAAGAATATTTTTGAATTAAAATATGTTTTAGTTAAAAACCCAGGCCACATTTCTTTCCTGAATAGCTTATTAGTAGGGTTTCAGAAAAGGTGATTTCTTGATTGATGATTTGCATGCCAATGCAATGACTGCATTCTCATGTATTAGTGGATTCAACAGTATTAGTGTATAAAACGATTGACTCTGACTCAGGGCCCTTTCCCATGGTCAGGGGGGCCATTTTGTCAGACGTGGGGCCTTTTTTCAAACGTGGGGCCATTTCCCATGGTCAGGGGGGCCCTTTTGTCAGACGTGGGGCCCTTTTGTCTGCCTTGAGGGCCCTCCCTAACTAGGGTACATTTCATTTTTCTCATCGGTTTTAGCATTTTTCTCCCGTTTTATTTTTTCAACTTCTTTGATTTTTTTCGCGAGGAGGCTGGCGCCTCCAGCGCCTCAATGATAAAACGCTACTGTGTATGGTATATTATGACTGTTCATAACACACTGTATGGAGTATTATGACTGTATGGTATATTATGACTGTTCATAACACACTGTATGGAGTATTATGACTGTGTGTGTGTGTGTTATATTACGATTGTCCGTAACACATTGTATCGAATATTATGACTGTATGGTATATTATGACTGCTCTGTAATGAATAAGTTTACAGTCCATGGGAGGTAACGCTTGTAGGATTGTTGAACTATCTCTTTGCAGCTCTTCAAATAAACGAGATAACAAAAAATATTACTTTCTAGAAAAATGAATGAATGAAATGTTGTTTATTGGCACATCAGTTCCAACCGGGCAATATTGCGCCAAAGAAGTTGGTGAATTTAACAAGACAAATTAAAATAATATCACAAGGATGCATTCATATATGCAAATAAAAACAAAAATCACAGAAAATATAATTAAAAGCAAATACATATCAATTCCTGTACATATATACATATTAATTAAGGTTTTGAATACAAGTCTGTCTCTTTTAAAAATGACAGCAATTTATCATGTATGCCCTGTGGAGCAAATATCTGCCGTGTTGACTGTCGACGGTAATATTTATATCTATTATACTTGAGATGATTGCACTCAGTCACGATGTGTTTTACTGTCAAAGCAGGCCCGGTAGAGTGGGAGCCTCAAGTACTCTTTTCTCGGGGTTATTGTTACCCCTTGACCCTAGCTTAGGATGGAAGCCCCCCCCCCCCCTTAATCAAGAATTGCTTTCGCCCGCCCTGCAAAGGAATATGACACATTCTGGTTGAGGCTCTCGCCTAAAAATGAAAATGTGAGTAAAAAAGGTATGACCAATGCGAGAGCGACACAAGATGAGAGAGATGGGGTTAACGTCAACTCGACACAAACTAGGTCATTTCGGAACTAACGTATGGTTTTTATTTTTTTTATTTCAATAAATCGCTTGCGCCTAGGGGTCTTTAGAAGTGGGAGGAAACCAGAGGACCCGAAGAAAACCCACGAGGCTGGACAGGCGAACCTAACATCTTGTCACGTACAACCGAGGATTCGAAACCACGGCAGTTGACTTAATGACAGGCCTTATGATACACCATTCGACCACCCCTTTAAATACTAATCTAAATCAAAATTGTATTTGTTTAAATTAAAAGTTAGAAATTGTTAAAGGGACAATAACAATCTGGCTGGTTTGACAGGCTCAAAATATGTTTAGCCTGATTCTAACTACTAGATGTTTAAGTGTTCTACCTGTTGTGTAAATTATCCATTACATCCTATTTTACTTGTCCAGAGGGTTCGAAAATATGTTTAAATCCAAGTTACATTTGAAAGTGTTTACGTAAGGCCTTTCAATATCATACAGTTAAATTTTTCCAAAGATGAAATATGTATCATCAATTAATTGAAATGTTGTAAAAAAGTACAATTTGTTGATCAGAATAAAGTTTGGGTCATATTATTCCGTTAACAAGAGTGGTATTGGAAGGTTAAATTTATTGTATTAAATGCATTATATTTCTATATGTCATATCGTTTGTCATATATTTATGCCTTTAGTCGTTGATTTTATCGTTCAATATGGTTTTATAATTTCACTGTGATAAATAAATGAATTTAATAAAAAGAGATAAAAAAAAGAGAACGTGACACCAGGTGTACCAGTGTTAGATGCACCGCATACGGGAAATTGTTTACCGTGTAGTTCAAAGAGACCGTGCAACTCGGTGTAATACAAATAGTAATATTAACTTTTAAATGACCTTTATTAATATTAACCAAACAAGTTTGATAAATAAACAAAATAATAATAAGCTTATCCCGAAAACTAATCTGAAATTAGAATGAAATTAGTTGTTTTGGTTTGTTTTTTTGCAATTCTAATTTCCTTGATCAATAGAGAGACAGCAAAATATTATAGGTTGGCATTAGTATCACAACTTATTTATTATATTAAGGTCTTTTTGATGATCTGTTCACATATGTCGTAATAATTATAATACGATGTTTACATTGTGATCTCGTAATGATATGATGATCGGTTCACATCTTTAATCTCGTAATGATATGGTCTATTCACATCTTAATCTCGTAATGCTATGAGAGAGGGAGAGAGAGAGAGAGAGGGGCGGATATATGATCTAACGTCCACTCGACACAAACTAGGTCATTTCAAGACTAACACATGGTTCAATTTTATTTCAATAATTCGCGTAGGGGTCTTTAACAGTGGGGGAAACCGGGGGAACCGGAGAAAACCTACGAGGTTTGACAGGCGACACTACTCCCTGTGACGTACAACCGGGGATTTGAAACCACGCCAGTTGACTCAATAACAGACGTTCTGATACAGCGCGCATTTGCTAACCATTCAGCCATCCAACCTCCCCGTAATGATATGCTGGTCTGTTCACATTTTAATCTCGGGATGGAAGGGAATGATGTTTAGCGTCCTATCTGTCTTCATATACGTGGATGATGAATACAGGAATACGCCATACAGTGTGCAAATCAGCGCCATTGTCTAGGCTACTCTTAATCGAATTTCAACTTCCAAGGACTGTTTTACGTTCACACCGACGTGAACGCGGAGTCTTGTTTTTCGTACCATTCGAACGATTAGCCACTGGCCTTGTCGGACCCGTCGGCTGACATCACTGACAAGGGGGAAACCACGCCGGAAAACCCCGTTCCCCCTGGTTAGTGAACCAGGGCTTTACTGATGACTGTCAAATGACCTTTAAATGCATTCCAAAGCAAACTTACCCATTCTATAATTCTCTTATAATTGAATCGATGAAATTGTATGTATATTTATTAATCGTACTAGATTTATAATCCGAAGTAAATTGTTGATCGCATAAACACTATTATTTCTCCGAAAATTATAATCCGAAATAAATTGTTGTTTGTTGATTTACTTTTATTAAATATTTGAGACTATAAAAGTGTGAAATATTGGCATAATCAACAGATTTATTTCAACTGATTGTAGTTTTACTACCTCCTGAATTCATCAAGATGAAATCTCTTCTATATGTTGTTCTGGTAAGTAGAATATTTTCATTTTAAACCCGCGAAGCTACGGTGGCTCAATGGGAATCGCCATTGACTCGTGTCGTTAACCTGGGGATATCGTGTTCGATCTCTGTGTTGGCTGAAAAAGTTCTTCGGGACTTTCTCGGCGTGGTTCACCGTGTCAGTGGTAAAAAACAGCGGGCCTGATCATAGTCGTTCGGATGAGGCGCAAAACCAAGGTCCCGTGTACACACATGATTTCTTGGCGGTTGGAATTCGATATACATGTAAGGGTAGGCAGTAGGGCCGTTGTCCCAATTTCCTTGCCCGTTTTCATTAGCCTTGTCGGAGCAGAAAAGTACCACGTTAAACACCATTATATTTCATTTTATTCTTGTTTAAAGGGACAATAACACTCTTGCTGGCTTGACAGGTCCAGAAAAAGCCTTATTCTAACTACTAGATGTGTAAGTGTCCTACCTGTTGTGTAAATTATCCATTACAACCTATCTTACTTGTCCAGAGGGTTAGAAAATATGTTTAAATCCAAGTTGCATTTGAAAGTGTTTACGTAAAGCTTTTCAACCCATAGTTGAATTTTTCCAAATTTTAAAATTAGGTGTGTTAAGATGAAATTTGTGTCATCAATTAATTGGAATATTGTAAAATGGTACAATTTGTTGACCAAAATAAAGAATGGGACATATTATTCAGTTACAACATCATCCAGCATCCATATAAATTATATATCTTTTTATATTGAATGGTTCTCTTCTTGTTTTTTAGTGTTTGACCTTTAGTGCCCTCTATGTTGATGCTGATGTTGAGGGTCATGTTGATCCATGTTTGGTAAGTAATTCTATAAATATAAATCATTTTGTAATATGTATGTATCTGCAATGATCGTCAATATACTGCATTTACCCCGGTTTGGAATATATATTGTTGAATGTTGTGTTCGACTGAACGGTATTAAAATACAGAGGCGCTTTTAAATAATTTGAAATTTTGGGTGGGTGAATGGTCTTACGGTTGTGTTTTAGATCACATATGTATTATTTAGACAAGTGACGTGATTTCAATTCCCAGCTTGTATTTGACAAGGAGAAGTATTGCCCTTTTTTAAAAATACGGAAATAACACTGAATACGGGATAACCTAGTGTGAGTCAAATGGACGCCCAATCAAATTTCTGCTTCAATGATTTAAAGTGTTTTCTTAAACTAATACCTGCCATATTTTATGAACAGCTTGGACAACTCTCATAGTGTTGGGCGTATTTGTAGGTAAACTATTATATGCTGCACATTTAAACTGTAAGCGTCTGTAAGTTGTGTTTAAGTATATATTTTAGCGTGCGGTACTCATTCGCATTATCTGAAAAAGAACGCAAAGTAACCCATGGCCGTTCGGATTCAATGTAAGAGTAGGCTGTAACGCCGCTGCCCTTGGCAAATGTTCCTCATAGCACATTGTATGGCGTATGCCAGTCTATGTTAGCCCAGTTGGAGCATTACATTTCATTTTTATTTTTATCCTGAATATGATATTTTCTAGACTGCAAGATATGTTATTTTATATATGTTTAGCGTGTGTGTTATATTTTATAGTCTAAACAATGTATAAGCGGACAGGTATGTCGTCTACGTAAACCTCCTTGTTTAACAAGATTAGACGAATGCCTTCCCTTCGCAGTTTGTGTTGGTGAGTGAAATTTGTTTAATGTATATTTTCAAAATCCCTCTAGATAACTTCTATTATCAGAATGATTATTACTGTGAAAACATATATGCCGTAACGTCAGACATCCTAAAGTAAACGTCGAGTGATTATTCAGGTTGTTAACATATAGTGTGACAATATATTGGTAGGACTTCCACGTTGTGTATAAAACTTCAATGATGAATAAACGCTGGAACAATTTTTTGCTATAACTACGTTTATAAATCTTTATAACATCTATGATACACATGTTATATACAGGAATTAAAACACACAGCTATGACATTGAATATAATATGCTAAATATAAGTTCGCCTGTATTTTGTGGCGGAAGTTACGCTCCTTTTTCTAAGCCTACATGATGATCTATAGGGAGAGGGGAGAGAGAGAGAGAGAGAGAGAGAGAGAGAGAGAGAAATGGGGTTTAACGTCCACTCGACATAAACTAGGTCATTTTGGGACTCACGTATGGTTTTCAATTTTTATTTCAATAATGTGCTTGCGCTTTGGGTTCTTTAGCAGTGGGACTGGGAGGAAACCGGAGTGCCCAGAGGAAACCCACAAAGTTGAGAAGGCGCCCCTATCTCCATGTCACATACACTCACATTAGGGCTCGAAACAACAGCCGCAAGCCAGAGGTGACCGACCAGCTAGAGGTCGAAGCGCGGCACTCTAGACCACTAGGCCACCCCAACACCCCATGATCTATAGGAGACTAACGGTATGTTCCTCTGGTGGTATCGCTGTGTGTTGTCTCTTTCCTATTCTCTAGGCCGAGGAGTCTATGGGTATGCCTTCTTCAGCGAATCGTAATTAAATCTGTTGAAAATCTAGAACATCCGATGGCATTGTGAGTTGATTAGGGTCTTGACATGTTAATAAATGTCTATAGTATATATTTAAATCCCGAATAAAGACTTGCAATAGGAAGATTTAGATTCTGCAGAATGCCCGGTTAAGTAAGGGAATAAATGTTTATTTTCCCCTATAAGAATAAATATGCTTGTATTCTGTATTTCAGATGCTGCAGTTAATGCAGATGCTGATAATAATCTGAATGATGGCCGACCTCTTTGTCGAATTGGCCGTCCTATCCTCGAGGCCGACGGATTGCGACCTTTAAGATGTGAACGTGGAGAACACCAATGTCCAAGGGGATACGTGTGCGTTTTCCACCAGGAAAAAAATGTATGTTGTCGTAAAGCATAAGAATCTGACGTGTAATGGCTTGTGTTCACAAATAAATTATATTAAACAATATTTTTTCTGTTATATATTATAAGCGCAAACATATTTTTCAAACATACCCAAAAATGTACAGTGTCTTGTCATAGCAGAAAATGTTCTCACTGTATACGCCAGTGGCAGCACTGTTGAATATACCAAATAATGGACCCACTGCAGGACCTGACAAGGACATTAGCTTCTGTCTAGTCGTTCGGATGGGACGAAAAACCGAGATCCCGTGTATACATGTTGGTGCACGTAAAAGACCCCATTCATTTCATTTCCATTGTACATTAACAGGACTTCGAGACAAGTCATGTCACCGATCTGTCAAACAGTGTCGGTCGGGACGACAAGCTCAATACCCGTATCAACACTTGTTTGCACGTAAAAGAACCGTTGTCGGTTCGAATACCACAATAATTTGCCGGAAACTTTACTGTATGGGCAAGAGTGGGGATCGGTTAACGCCCACTGAACACACTCAAGTCATACGGGACTAACATTTGGTTCAATATTCAATAAATCGCATGCGTGCAGATTGCTGTAGCAGTGGGAGGAAATTGGGGAACCGGCGTAAAAGCCACGAAGTTGGACATAATCGACTCGACTCATTGTATAAGCGGTAATTCGGAAACCAATAAATAAAGTATTATTTACATCGTATGCGCTAAGGAAAATAGCACGGAATAGGGTAGTCTAGTTTCATATTCCATGTTTTAAAAAAAACCTGTCACCCTCTATAGCTGTACTAGCAATCACTTGAAACATTTATGTCACTGATATGCGTTAAGCCATTCGCTCCCCCACCCCTCAATCCTCTTAAGAAATGTACTTGTGACTACAATAAAACATAAAATCGTATATTTGTTTCAACATGACAGAATAATATGTTAGTCTCCGTTCATATTATATCCGTGCATAACAATAAAACATAATGACCCAAATATTATGTTTATACCCATTCAAATTATATAATGTTAATAAAATACAAAATGTGTTTTATTTTTTTTTCAACCTGTTCTTGAATACACACTGATAAAAGCGTTCAGACGATGCACTATTATCTGTCAAATTTCTTCCTTGTTATTTAATCGCTACCACCCACGTATAACTGTCCCCATTTAGTGAACGCATTTCAACGCAATCGGGTGATAATAATGGCTACAGTTTTCAGCTCAAATTATGTCACTCTATTGGACCCCTAACTTAAAGGAGAAAGTCTCTAATACTCAATATTTTCCACAAAATTAAAAATTAAAAACACAAATTAGAATTCAATATTGGTCCATTTCAATATTTTAATACACAACATTTTAAAAATATTGTACACGACTCGTGTACTATCGCCATATCGTTTCGGGTACAAAACAAATGAGCAAAAAATCATATCCTTAAAAAAAATGCGGCAGTAAATAGTTATGGCTGATTCACAAATGATACAAAAATAATAATAATAAAAAAAGTGAAGGATGGGCTAAATAGGCGTAAACGATTTTCGTTCTGTTTGGACCGTTCGCGTATTTCACCGAACATAATTGATAAGAAATTACATTTTTTAAAAATTGAATATAAATCACTCCATATGCAATCATATTACATTATGTACTTTTAGACCAATTTATGATTTTTTTAAAAATAGAGCCATACGCCCTTTAACGTATATATATTCAGTATACAATATTTTAATTTACTTCATTCAATAAATAATATTACTTCGTGTGCGCTAAGGAAAATGCCATGGAATAGGATAGCCTAGTTTTTTTATTGCCAGTTTCAATAACAAAAAATATGTCACCCCCTAACTGTCCCAGCAACCACCCGAAAACATTAATGTCACTGAATTGTCTATTCATATTGTATGAGTCGAAAAAAATAATAAAATCGTAAATTAAATTAATCGTAGACCAGTTAAGATGTATCCCACAGTTTAAGATGCAACCTACAATTTCCGATTTACCCTACAGTTTAAGATGTATCCAACAGTTAAAATTTATCCTATAGTTTCAGATTTACCCTACATATTGAGATGTATCCTACAGTTACAAATCTGTACCGTTAAAAAAGTATACTACAGTTTAAGATGTATCCCACAGTTTAGAATTTAATGTGATTGAGAAGAATCCCTGTAAGACCGGGGAACATTGCCGCTCTGACTCTTTCATTAAGATAGGTTTTGGGTGTAACAAAATATTATAATATATCGACCTACTATAGAGAACTTACGTTTTATATTTGCTTGATGCGAACTGAAGGAACTAGTCGAAACGTCACACAGTAATACGCAGCCATTGTATTCTATACAATCATGTCCTGTGCATTTCCAGATCAATTACTAATTTTAATGTCATTGAAACAATTTGCTGCAAATGAGACTTCCTTAAAATCTTATTATAATAAGTGTCATTATATGATATTTATCTTTAGGGTAGGGGTTCTATAGTAGATGGAGTGGTGGCGCCATCTTGCTGAAGTCTATCTTATCATACATAACTTTATCATCGCTATGACTGTGGACTATGTTCCTCTGTGGTGGGCATGCTAGTTGTAAATCGGCGTAAATTAAATCCTCTCTATTCTGAAAAAAGTAAAGAGAAACCATAAATGTTTTTCTAAAAACAATATTCACAACACTTCTAGAGATGTTTGGTTTGAGCAATACGCCTTTAAAAAAACTGTTCGAATAGGATTGTCCAGACAACGAGCCTTTAAGGATCCCGTAATTTAAGAGGTTCAATTCATCCCAACACAAGGAGTAAATAGTCCATCCACACTTTTCCAAACAAGTAGGAAGTTGAGCGATGCGTGGCAATTGTTGGGGGGGGGGGGGGGGGTCACGTGACACTTCCGAGACAGGTTGTAGTTGACAACAGTTTCCTTTAAGTAAAACTAATACGGTTAATATAATAGAGAAATGGTAAACGGCTCGATTCGCAAAGGCTCATCAACCGCGAGAGGTTACCCCAAGCTCTAGCTATCCACAATGGTTTATTATGCCCTTTACAACTTTTGGACTATTCTTGCAACAAACTCTTGCAACAAACTTACAGTATGTCCTGGTCGATTTGTAGGAGGTCTATTATACGTAACCAAAGGGATTTCAGCATTCAGTTCGGCGGTGTCTTTCTTTTCAATTTCTGTATTCCTTTTTGTCTCTGAAAGAAATATAAATGTTTTTAAATGTTGTTTTATAACTGTAACTAATAAGGGAAACAATAATGCAAGTAAGTAATGGCCGGGTAACTAAAAAGGGAAAACTTAATAAAAGTATGCAATCAGTAGCTAATAAGGAAACACATAATAAGACTAAAAGTACGCAATGGGAAAACATAACAAAAGTATTGGTAACTAATAACGGAAAACATCATCAAAATAAGCTATGGGTAGCTAATAAAGAAAACATAACAAGAATAAGCAATGGAAGAACGTATCAAAAGTAAGCAATGGGCAACTAATAAGGGAAAACATAACAAAAGTAAGCAATGTATAACTAACAAGGGAAAACATAACAAAAGTAAGCCATGGGCAACTAATAAGAAAAAGTAAGTAATGGGTAACTAATAAGGGAAAACATGACACAAGTCAGCAATGTAGCAATGGGTCCCTAATAATGGAAAACGTAATAAAAGTAAGCAATGGATAACTAATAAGGGAAAACGTAATAAAAGTAAGCAAAGGGTAACTTATACGAGAAAACATAATAAAAGTAAGCAAAGGGTAACTTATATGAGAACACATAATAAAAGTAAGCAAAAATGTAACTAATAGGGTTAATAAAACAAGAGCAGGTAATGGTTAACTAATTAGGGAACGCATAATATTAAAAGTAAATAATTGGAAACTACAAAGGAAAAACATAATACGACTGAGTAATAGTAAAAATAATATTTCTACTTCTTGAATAGATCTTCACATTCTTAACTTTTAAAGAATCCCAAATTTAGTGATAATGTAGAAATAATATCCTGATGAGCTCGAAATTAAAAACACCAATGGCAGTGACAATTACGCTTCCTACTTTGACCTCCGTCTCGATTTTTACAATTGTCAGAAACGTAGTAATAAATTGTTCGATAAACGTGATAACTTTAAATTTCCGATTGTTAACTTTCCATTTATAAGTTTCCGATTGTTAACTTTCTATTATAACACCAGCTTATGGAGTGTTTGTGTCGTAGCTATTCCGTTACGCGAGATTTTGTTCCTTTTATTCAGATTTTTTTAGGAAGATCGAGGCACCTGTCATCTAAGCTTCAACTACAGGGATACTTGCGAACTAAACTGATTAAAACCTTTAAAACTTTAGGTTAGCAACAAAATGTATTAATAAGAGTATTATATAATAATACAACAGTTATGTATTAAATTGAAATCCGTAGTTACTTTAGCATGTAAACCGGCCCTTAAAATATTAAACACATTTAATAACAACTTACTTTTCTTACAGTAGACAACTATAAGTATGATTATTAGTGCAATTATAATGATCATCGGTATTACAATATAAACCATGGGCGGTGGTATACTGTCATCAACACTGGCAACAACTTCATCTACAGGCACACCATCTAAAACAATAAACATTTAAAAAAAAAAATAACATCGGTAGGGTTGAAAACTGATAGCAATAACTTTATCGTTAGGTCTTTCCTGTTTGATATTGTGCTCTGTTTAATTGTTTTAATTGATCTATGACTTAATTCTAAAATGTGAACAGTATTTTCTTGCTGCGAAAAAGACAACTATTAAGATACAAGGTGTGAGAAAACTGGGGGTGCAGTTTTATTATGTAATGGAATTACACAGAGGAGGAAAAATTCGTAATGGGACATAAACTTACCTACTGCTTCTACCATAAGGGATTTATTTTTGGTACCATGTTGATTTGTTACTCTACATTCATATTCTCCAGCGTTTGAAATATTAATAACTAGTATATTTAGTTCTTTCTGATTACTCAACACTACGTCGTCTTTATACCAACTGATATTACAAGGTGGATTACAATCACTGGTACAGTTTACTGATACTTTCTCTCCAATACCTACAGTAACATTACCATACCTTGGCTGTAGATTAACATTATATGGACCATCTGTAATATAAATAATCTAACGTAGTACTAGATTGTCTAGAAGTATGCCAATAGAAAATTATTAGTAGATTACTGCCTGTCTCTCCGATGTATAGATTTTGACTGCCATTACAAGTCAAGACATATATATGTTATGAAAACTATATTTGTTAGTTGGCGTTATGTGATCGCAACATTTACCTCAAAGATCCGAGCATTTAGATACACAAAAACCGATCCCTGTGATAGATGAGTTAAAGTTTGCTTTGGTTAGGAGGCGTTTCAAATTAGGTGGCTGCCTTTGTGAGGTTATCGTTTGGTTTCATGATTGATGTGCTCTCATACATTGTCTAAAGAAGTTGGGGTGTTGATTGTTATGGGTAGAGACAAAAGTAAATGATATTATCCGAAATATCCTTTACAAAGAAATATTTTATCAATTTGTATTAAATTCTGTATAATTTAGGGAATGTTTTTGTCAACTATATAAGGATTAAAACAACCAATAGTACATATTAAATGACTACCATATACATCACATTTAACGGAGTCTAGATTGTCTATCTTGAAATTTAATACTTACATTCCAAACGTAAGATAAAACTCCTGGAAATACCCAAAACTTGTTCACATCTGGAATCTGTTTTTACTATTCAAAAAGAAGATAATTGGTTGAAATATAATATCAATAGTAGAATGTCCCTGGTATTTTCGGACATATACCTGAATTACACGTTACATAATCCGAAGCTTTATGTTTGGCACGTGAGGTACAAGACTCAATCATAACCGGAAACGTAAGTTATAATCTTCATATCGGTTAAACTGAAATGTTTATAGTCATAATACAAAAGCTTCTAAAAAAAATCAACAAATCAATTTGATTTTGTCAGGATTATCAGCCATGGACGCTTAAACGTACAATCTTGGGGTGCGTTTAGTGACTTATAGTATACACGAAGAAACGCTGCAACATAGCTGAGTCAATCTACTATAAATGGAATAGTGGTCAGCATGATCTGGGCTAATATATTTTACAAATTGATATAAACGGTCACCAATGTATTTACTTACTTTGTACCGGTAACCGGTGTATTTATTTACTTCCAGCAATCGTTGTATAATCCCGTGTATTACATTACTTAACTTGTTACCGGTAACCAGTGTATTTACTTACTTCCAGCAATCGTTGTATAATCCCGTGTATTACATTACTTAACTTGTTACCGGTACCCGGTGTAATTATTTGTTTGGGAGTGGGTGGATTCATTGGTGTTTACTTACTTTTGTTTAAAGTAGACGAAAAGTTTAAATCTTGTAAAGCTGATCCACACCCAGGATCATCAGTAGCCACACAGTGTATTACATCATCATTATAATGTAAATCAATATTTGTAATATTCAGAATACTACTCTTAGATAAATTCCAGTATATTCCATTTTTAAACCAGGAATAAGCCATAGACAGGGTGTTATTATCTGGTTTTGTTCTAGATGTCGCATTACATTTTATAATACTACTATCTGAAGCTAACACTGGCTGTTTTGGTGGTGTTATTTTGGTAAGTGGGGCCACTATAATAAAAAAAGGTAATTTTTACAATACATCCAATATGGTACCATTTAAGTGACAGGCATGCTCTTTGATTTTAGACGACGAGCTAGTTCTTGAATTTTTACAATACAGCCAATATGGTACCATTTAAGTGGCAGGCATGCTCTTTGATTTTAGACGACGAGCTAGTTCTTGAATTGATTCCTTATTTCTCCAGAACAAAAACTATAAAAGATTGTTAAGCCTGTTGACCAGAAAAAGAGATGTTGTGAAACGTCTGTGTACAGTTCCAATTGCAGTTACACCCTAGAATTAGAGCGATACCTCCCAACCGCCCTGGCCATGATATAAACAAGACTTCTGAATCCCCCTTAATTTATTTTAATATATTTCTAATTCACCTGTTATAATAAGTTGAATTCTACACCTAGTGTTTTCTTCTTTCTCTGCAATTGAAGCATAGTATTGACCAACATCACCCATTGCTACATCCTTTATAAGAAAACTAAACGTTTCATGGTTTTCACTGATGAGATATCTTCTTGTGTTAATGGTCCGACGTAATTCCCCCCTTTTCCCCAAAAATAATATCGTTTTTTCATGAAAGATCTGTATGAACGTATCCACATCGACATCAAAGGTAACGTTAGCCACTGCACCGACCTTCACTATTTGATGTCGAACACACCGTGACAACACTGGAAATAATGACTGTGAATAATAACTACATGTAGAATATTGCATATCAACTGAGCGAATCATGTGGGCAAATCCAACACATACATCGAAAAAATACATGTTCATACATAAATAGGCATGGGCGTATGGGTAAATTACTTAAATATTGAGATAACGTACACAAATGGAATATTGTGGTATAGTGAACATACTTGGACGAATATAACTGCTGTAGCACGGATAAATTTGGAAGGTATTTAGATAAGTTATTGTAGCAAAGATCTACTTGTCTCTTCGTCAATAGCAATAATTGAAGACCTTTCTAAATAAAACACCCCCATTCCAGATGTATTGCAGTGACCACGACTGGTTTTCATACGATAGTGCCGTTAACATTATGGAAGCCGCGGATGCTCAGTGAGAAAGGCGTTGGCTCGCTAATTATAGAGGTACCGTTTTTCATACCGGTGTTAGTAGAAAAAGTTATTCGTTAATTTCCGGCGTGTTTAATCTGTGTCAGTGGTGTAGGGGCAACGTATAGTCGTTCGGATGGGACGAAAACCCAGGCCCAGTGTACACATTAGCATGCACGTAAAAGAAATATTGACAGTTGGAAATCGATAAAATATGTGTCCCTAATAGCACACTGTATGGCGTCTTCGCCTTAATACTGTCGTGACTTTGAGATTTAACAGGCCACTTACAGTCAAAATATGATTTTAAATAGCTCCATCTGTTACCATAATATTGAGAGTGACAATTTGTATTGTTTTCAACACATCTTGTAACATTTTAGGAAAAAAAAACAACAACATAAAACAGTATTATAAGTAATAAAGGAAACAGAACGCAATACAAATTATAACCGCTATATTTAAGAAATAGTTCATTCAAATTAACATTTTTACAGGTGTAAATAGCCAAAGTACTATACGTAAGTAAGAATTTTCATGCACTGGGGTATACATATTAGCATACGCACATGTACAGTTCATAGAGTAAAATGAATTGGGCTTTACAACCAAAAGTCAACTTACCAGATTCTAGATGAAGTCCCATCATTGATACTATAAATATACTCAGCCACATGACTAACTTTTAACGTACACGTCATCAAATCAGCATTATAAAAAAAAAAAAAAACACACCGACATTTAAAAATGAAGTAAGATAAAGTATCGAACGCTAACATTAAATCCTGTAGCCCGTCTTTCTACGTTTTAATAGCGTGAACATGATATTATTTCCGTTCAGGTATATAAGTCATATGGAAGGGGGGGGGTTCTATTGATATCATATAACATGGTGATTCAAATCGAAACTAACAGGAAATACCCCAGTTAACTGATGACACAATAGGTCAACTGTCTGAATCATTTACTAATGTTGAATGAATTCACACCTGTAACAAAACAGCATAGTTGTTACTTCACTGGGTTTCGTTTATAAGGGAGCTACACATTCTTTAGGTATTAAAAGATAACGCCTTGGATTTGGTTGATGTGACATCGGTGATGGGGCGAAAGCTTTATATGATAACATTTAGTTCTGAAAGATTAAAGGAGAATATTATCGTAACAGTTTAACTTTATCATTTACGAAGTTCAGTTTAACGTATTTCGGAATTATTATTTCCATACATCCACATGTGGCAACGTCTGGCTGGATGGTGGCTGTGTTCGGGCCACACTTTGCAACTTTTGGCTAACTGCGTGGAGAATAAAATTTATTTTTGTAACTTATATTTAAGAAAGTCTAGTCATTTTGTCATAAGAGAGACTAGTGTATTATGCGCAATGAGCACGTTTTGTGGATATGGCGCTTTATAAATGAACATATTATTATGTGGTTTGACGATAGGGATACCTGCTGTGGGAGTACGCGGCTTGGCGAAAGGGTGCCTTGTGCGAGAGTGTGGGCCTTGGAGATATGGGCGTATGGTGTGAGAGTGTGGGGATTGGAGATAGGGGTGCGCTCTTAAACTCGTTGTTACTCCGAGCGCTTCCCTGAGCAGATAATGCTAATTATCAAACTTAGTCAAGATAGTGATGTCATAAAACTATACACTGAGTTCCACCACTCTCACGTTATTAGAACTAACGTTATCGTGTCTCAAAGCATCAACCAATAAATTGCCTAAATCTGAGTAACCTAGGTATACCATGTTGATCTCCGAACTCCATCGGCACACTAAACACCCACGCCAAGCTTAATTAGACGGAAAGTTATGTGTCCCAGACAGTGTGAGGAACTGACAGACATACAGGTTAATAGCCCCTAGCTTTCTTTTAGTAAAAGCAGGTCCGAATCCAGGATTTAGTCGCAGGGGGAATAAAGGGTAATCATCAGAGTGTCGCATGCATTAGTGGTTTGGTGTAGTCCCCAGAGTCTTCGTCACAGCAATGGTATGAACAGTGATGACCAGTCTCACTGGTGCGAGGGGAGGGGAACGGCCTCCTGTACCCTGGATCCGCGCCTTGGGAGTTTAAAATTATCTAATTGATTAGTACTCAGTAAGTAGCTTACTAGTATACCGGTTAAACATCAAGTCACTAGTACTACTTAAAATTAAAACTACCCCTTATTACATATATACAGTGTGCAGTCCATTAATGAATGGTTGTGTGGTACCTGTTTCTTTCGTCATTATTTTCCCTTCCCTAATACATTAATATATAAATCATCCAGTAGACCAACCGCCATACTGTCCTACAGACATAATTCCGTATTATGTGTCTAGATATGTACTTCCCTACCTTTAATGTTAATTTTGTTTGTTATTAAAATAAAGCCTCAAAATCGATGGTATCTATTAACAGTCCTACCTTGTTAAAGAATAAACCTATAATTTACGATTGCCAGTTGAGAAATTGGCAAAAAATCATTTTCAACTTCAAATTCAAGCGTTTAAAGATAGCTATTTCATGGTAGGAGATAGAAAAACAAGGGAGGTAATTAGGTTATTATTTCCGTTGTGAACCATTTTTGAGCGTGAGAATGATAACTATGATCGTATAATAGTGAGTTGACAACCTATTGTTCAAAAGTTGTACAAATAATTATGTTTGGACTTTGTTAGAAAATATGAAATTCTCACTTTAAGGCATCCAAGGGGCGTAGCCGCCAACCCAGTCTCCACAACCAGTTGTTTCTCCATGACACATTAGAGAATTATTAAAGAAGCCATGTTTTAATGTGGATGATGACTGTTCACAACAGCAATAAAATCAAGTCAGGAACCATCCAGATCAACAAGGGGATTTGCCGATTCACTGATAATTATTATGAATTACTGATCATAAACCGGGCTACGAGGATATAGTACTGATGAGGAGGGTATGATTAATCATGACAATCATTAATTGAAAACATTCAGCATATTTTAACACACGCTCCTGCATATTGGAGTTATCTCCAGATTCTATCATATTAAATACAAGAAGTAGGATTTTTAATTTATTTTTTAAATGTTAAATAATAAAACTAAGTACACATTAGTATTAGCGTGGTTTGAACCGTGAAAAACTTGATATTTTTCGAAAATGAAAAGTCACGCAAACGGTGTTTACTTTAAAATGTCTGAAGTTATATTCGATTCTCGAAAGGAAATCTTTAGAAATAGTTTTATTTAAAATAATAAATATACAACGTATGTAAATAAAAGTCATTGGTTTTGCGTTTGATAAGTGCTTTGATTGGTTTGGACCACATATCGCTAAAGATATCTGTGATTAGAACATCTCTCAATATTGTTTGTAATGGCTTATCATTAATCAAAACAAGCCTTTTGTGTTAATATATATTTTCGTCTTGATTGTTGCCAGAGTGTTTATTCTATTTACCGATTTTTTTAGTATAATATTATTCACGTTAATGCTACCTAAGGGGTCATTCCTATTGACGAAAATGAAATAAAAATAGGTTCACACGAACTGTACTTCATAGATGCAAATGATATTTATTCTATGTGTATATTCTAAGATTTAAATTAATTCTAGACCCCCCCACCACCACCATCCAAATGTAGTAGCTCCTTTAGTTACCTGATTGAAGCCTAACATTTGAAAGGACGGTTCAATTAAAATTACCATTGCTTCTAAAAAAAGAAATAAGTTAGGGTGGTAGGTTACCCATTTCAAGACAACGAGTAAATTAAATTTCGGAAATCACTTTTGTTCCGTAACATGTAAAAGTGTGCGGACCTAGTCTTTGCAGCCGATATACTACTATTAGTGTTTAACATTCGCTTCCACGGGTGGTGATATCGCAGACAAGTTGTCTTATTTTAGTAGTCGTGTTTATCACGTGAATTGATGATTGGGAATCCATTTACAGCTTGTATTTATGGTTATTCGCTATCCATTTACCATAGATATCATAACTATTTATGGTTAGTCGCTATCCATTTACCATAGATATCATAACTATTTATGGTTACCCTTACGCAAATGAAGTGATGACGCCACCTATATGAAGTATGGGTGACACTTAACCGACACGTGCTTGAAGTGAAAAATTTGATATCTGAAGTGTTCATTTCTACCACACTTCCATAACAACACTTCAAATTTTCAATGAAATAAAGAAGGCAGAAATGCTATTGAAGTGAGGAAGAAGCCATGCCAAATATGCAAATTAGGCTTCCATGAAGTGTACACTTCATTAAGTGTTTTTCTCACTTCAAACCGGTGTTCATCAGGTGTTTTTCTCACTTCCAAGTCAGTGTTTATCGAGTGTTTTCTCCACTTCAAGTCGGTGTTTATCGAGTGTTTTGCTCACTTCCAAGCCAGTGTTTATCGAGTTTTTTTCCCACTTCAAGTCGGTGCTTATCGAGTGTATTTATCACTTCCAACTCGATGCGTATCAAGTGTTTTGCTCACTTCAACTCAGTGCGTATCTAGTGTTTTGCTCACTTCAACCCAGTGCGCATCGAGTGTTTTGCTCACTTCAACCAAGTGCTTAACGGGTGTATTGACCACTTTAAGTCGGTGCGTATCGAGTGTTTTGCTCACTTCAACCCAGTGCTAATTGAGTGTATTTATCACTTCAAGTCGGTACTTTGTCGAGTGTTTTGCTCACTTCAACCCAGTGCTTATTGAGTGTTTTGATCACTTCAACCCAGTGCTTATCGAGTGTTTTGATCACTTCAACCCAGTGCTTATCGAGTGTTTTGATCACTTCAACCCAGTGCTTATCGAGTGTTTTGATCACTTCAACCCAGTGCTTATCGAGTGTTTTGATCACTTCAACCCAGTGCTTATAAGGTCTTTTATTCACTTCAACCAAGTGCTTATAAGGTCTTTAGCTCACTTCAACCCAGTGCTTATAAGGTCTTTTGCTCACTTCAACCCAGTGCTTATAAGGTCTTTTGTTCACTTCAAGTTCAACCCAGTGCTTATTAGGTGTTATGCTCACTTCAACCAAGTGCTTATAAGAAGGTTTGCTCACTTCAACCCAGTGCTTATAAGGTCTTTTGCTCACTTCATTAATTCCTGCTCTGCGCTTGATCTTCAAATGTGACCTTTTTGGCTATACACGAAACAAATTAACACTTTAATAACATTCTTTATTACTATGTTCATGATATTGCAATACAATAACACAAAAACAAAATTCAAATAATTTGGATGCTACATTAAATCAAGGTTTATTACACACTCAAAATATTCACAATGTTAATCATAGTCATCTAGGGCATATACATATCATGTCTTCCCAATGTTGTTCTAGTTTTTAACACATTCCCAAAGTTAATCTAGTTAACACATCCAAACTTTTATTCTAGCTTTTAACACATTCCAAATGTTATTCTAGATTTTAATGTTATTCTAGTTTTTAACACATCCCCAATATTATTCTACATTTGTAACACATTCCCGATATGATTCAATTATTTAACATATATACAGTGGTATTTTTTAAAATATGCTCTTGTTTTTCCCCCCGCCTGTTCCCAAACAAATATTAACTAGCCACAGTACTCTTGTCCTTGGCTTTGTATCTGTAAGTTGATATCTTGTTTTGGGCGGCAGCTTTTAATCTGAAAGTAAAATTCACGGTCATTTAGGGAGAATAAAATAATTTGATTAGACTCGAAATAAGAGAGTTTGAAGGAAAATCAGATACAAAAAAAGAATGATATTTTATGATCTACACAATACAATAAGACCACTTCCAATAACAAGCTCGACCATCTGGAACAATAAAACAAATATTTCTTATGTTGCAGATGGTTCTTCGGCTATACTTATTCACTATTTATTATGAAACGTGGTTAAACTAGATACAATTTGATTTGTGCTAGTTCATATACTTTAAAGGGGCTAAATCGCTAACATTTGGGGCCTAGAAATTGACCCTAATGGGTCGCAACTTGCAAGGCATATAATAATATAATCTTATTGTATATAAACTGGTTTACATTAAATTGTTTCCGTTTTGACTCTTATTTCAAATCAGTTATGTCTTAACTAGAGAGGGGGGAAATTATAGTGTCTGGTTATTCCAGTCTACTGTGCATGCCCACCAGAAAAGATATGGCCTCGATGTTTGACAAGATTGTTGAATTTGTCTAGCCTCGCTCTTTCTGGTCACTTGTTACAATGGTAAACTGTTTATTTTGTTTTAATTATTGTATATCAGAGGCCTACCGTTTCCAGGTAAGATCACAACATCAATGTTGATTTAAATTGACCAATAATTCGTGTTTTCGATGTCGGAAGATTTTGAAGTATTGAGTTACGGACTGAGGTCCTTTAATTGACAAAATCAAAACATTTAATAATTGTTTCTGTAAACCTCGTAACGATTCCAATTATTTTTTTTATGCAACCCCCTTTTAAAAAACTTACTAAAGTGGATTGCTAAATTATTTCATAAGCAGACATGAAAATTTATACCCTACATATATTTATTATTTACTCCATAATCTGTGGCAATGGCTTTCGAAACTTTCCCCGGTCTCGGTAGAGCTTTATTGTTTGTATCTATAAAAGATGTACACAAACATATGGTATTGGCTATTGCTTACATTTTGCTTCTATGCACAACAATATTTGATTGATTATTAGAAACTGATTTCAATATTGAATTAAATTTAAAAGGGTTTTATCTATAAGCTATATGTGCTTTTATCTATAAGCTACATCCGAATCGGCCAAATCAAGTCTGGGCCGAATCAATCATGAACCTGGTCCAAATCATTCAGGTCCAAATCGGCCGATTACTTTTCATATTTTATTTCAATCCATATCTTGTAATTCGTCTGTTTACAGTAATTATTTTGTATCTCAACAAAGACACTATAGACAACAATTACTAAAATGTACATAAATACCTGACAATGTTTTGGTTGGTATCTTCTTTTTGGATAAAAGTACTGGTGTATATGATTTGGCTGTAATAAATTGAAAATTGATGTTATGTGAAGTAAACTCACGAATCAAAGTACTTTCTAGGGTCCAAGTGTACACCTCATAATATAAATGATATGTGATCTAAATTGGGGTTTCTCCTTAATATATGTATTGGTTCAAAGGTTATGTTTAATTATTAAGACCACATGATTAGAAAATGATGCAAGTATCATGATTTGGAATTAACATTGTTATGTTATCAGAAATTTGGTTATGAGGTTTCTCCTCACAGCCAGAATATTGACTGAATAATTATATACTAGGTTAGTCTCAAAATGCATATGTTTTGTATTGAATTGACATAGTTGGTATCTTCAATAATTGTCCATCCACTTAGCACTGTCAAATGAGTTGCATTAGCTAACCATTTGGTGTCCTTTGTGGCTTTCGAAGCAGAACAATGCATTATGGTACACAGAAATATAAGTAACGTGCTTACCGACTGCCTCATCCTCTGATTCACCTGGGAATCTAAAATTATCATCTTCATCTTCACTATCTTCGACTGAAATTTAAACATAGAATAATTTGAAATGTAGGTTAGCATACTAAACATTATTATTGTCAATTGGCAAGTACATAATCTAAATCAATCACATTTTCTAAATGTGATTGATCCAGAACGCTTGTTCTCAATCTTTTTTTCAAAGGCACACCTTCGAACACATGAAAAATATGAATTTTGCAAAATAAAAACATGATAAGTTAGACAGCATACACCCATAGTCATAGACACATAGAATGTATCAAACTAAATAAAGAAATTAATTTTCAGTAGACACCAGTGTGTAGTCAATTGGGGTCACGTGGGGTTTCACATTTTCTTTAGTGTGTCATTAAATATTTTGTGACACACTTATGAAGATCTCAGGGCACACTGGTTGAGAATCACTAATCTACACCAGCCCAATACTTTTTTTCAGATGAACAAAGTAATCATTGACATGAAAAGGTTGCAATGCTAATATTTCATTGAATATCTGTAATTAAATAGGGGAATATGCAGCTGGAAATTGGTGGGCTTTCATATTTTATAGATCATATTAATCATACCCGCTATCGTTGCCTGAATGGTCTGTTTAGCCTTTTTCTCGTGTTTGTTGCATTACTTGCTGCTGCTGCTGTCACAAGACTGAGTAAAGCCCTATTCATTATCTGTTCCAAATCATTTTGCAGCAGCAATGATATTACCAGGTTTCAGCTTTAAATGAAAAGTATTCAAGCTTCGTAAATAAAATTGAATAAACAAATAACTGTGATGGAATAAAAGCAGTGCTGAGCCGAGGCATACATTTAGTCTATGATTCTTGTACACTATCCGCATAAATTATACATAAAAAGCATTTTTTGGCGACCCTAGACCATGACGGGGCACCATTTTGTACCAATCGCATGACCGTCTTGTGGTACTTATAACCGCTCCCAGTGTTATATAAGAGTCGAAATTGCAACGGCGTTATTATCCACTTAAAAACAGTTTAACCATACCAGAGTTATTGACATTTTTCTGATGCAGTTGAACATTCTTTCTTGGCACACGGGGTTTTGGAACAGCTTCTGTTTAAATAAAAGAAGAAAAGGTTATACCAACCCTGTAATGTGGCCGCTAGTGCAAAAAGAGCCTTTAGTATTGGTTGCTAAATGAATTTAAATTTATACATGTCTAAATGGCACACCTACCTTCCTCATCAGTTGATATGGCAACCTCTCAGCTAACCTTTCTTCTAAATAAATTATATCCTCTGAAAAAAAAGAGATATTTATAATTTGGCAAGATTGCATAGGTCAGTTTAATTCATTTATACGCAAAATATTTAGGGCATCCCTGTCATCTCAGGTTTACGATATCAGTCACATTTGCAGCGAGGTCCGGGGCTAATTGATTTAATGCAATAAACATTAATGGCACTTATTTTTTAACCCAGAAGTCTCAATAAACTAAACGCAAAACTATAACGGCCATACCGAGTCAATATTTAACAAAGGATTTATCAAGTTTCAAAATTCAAAATTTAGTTTCAAAATTCTTCAAAATTTAGTTTCAAAATTCTTCAAAATTTAGTTTCAAAATTCTTCAAAATTTAGTTTCAAAATTCTTCAAAATTTAGTTTCAAAATTCTTCAAAATTTAGTTTCAAAATTCTTCAAAATTTAGTTTCAAAATTTAGTTTCAAAATTCTTCAAAATTTAGTTTCAAAATTCTTCAAAATTTAGTTTCAAAATTCTTCAAAATTTAGTTTCAAAATTCTTCAAAATTTAGTTTCAAAATTCTTCAAAATTTAGTTTCAAAATTCTTCAAAATTTAGTTTCAAAATTCTTCAAAATTTAGTTTCAAAATTCTTCAAAATTTAGTTTCAAAATTCTTCAAAATTTAGTTTCAAAATTCTTCAAAATTTAGTTTCAAAATTCTTCAAAATTTAGTTTCAAAATTCTTCAAAATTTAGTTTCAAAATTCTTCAAAATTTAGTTTCAAAATTCTTCAAAATTTAAAATTTAGTTTCAAAATTTAAAATTTAGTTTCAAAATTTAAAATTTAGTTTCAAAATTTAAAATTTAGTTTCAAAATTTAAAATTTAGTTTCAAAATTTAAAATTTAGTTTCAAAATTTAAAATTTAGTTTCAAAATTTAAAATTTAGTTTCAAAATTTAAAATTTAGTTTCAAAATTTAAAATTTAGTTTCAAAATTTAAAATTTAGTTTCAAAATTTAAAATTTAGTTTCAAAATTTAAAATTTATTTCAAAATTCAAAATTTAAAATTTAGTTTCAAAAATCAAAATTTAGTTTCGCTACGTGTAAGTTTTACAAGACCGTAATACGATTTACTATCAAATACCAAAACATACTACCATAAAAGTGAGAGAAAAAAACTCTTCAATTATATCACACAATTTAATTCCAAAATTGGTAAAAATCCTACAAAATAACAAAATGTCTATACAGTCATTGTTGAAACGAAACTTTAACGTGAAAGTTTGCCCTAATGATAATCTCGCCATGAAACTCAAAAATGCTTGAATCTTTTATCAAGGATTAGTCAAACTCGCACAATTGGCAAATTGGTGGTTCCAAAAATAACACAATTTTCTTGCGTGTCATACACACTTCGTTACGAATATTCTTTTAGTAACCACTAGTAACTCGATAGATTTATATATTAAAGTTTAAATAACTACCACATAATCTGTAAAGTATGCACTATAGTTCCATGTCGTCGGTTAACCGTTTTATAGGCATGTGTTTTAAAGTCAGTGCTCACAAATAGCTAATATAATCTCAACACCCACCATTTTGCATTTTGTAAATGTTAATGCAACAAAAATGTGTATGTGCAAAGCTCTATTTTTGAATAGAAACAGTTTCCGCAGTCCAGTTCTGTTATATCTGCGAATCTCCCGTTTTAAAAAGAAACATAAACGGCAGATATGAACTCGCCATTAGTTGATGTTGTCACTCAGTATCAGCTCAACGCCCGCCATTCTAGAATTTCTAAATATTTATACCACCAACAATAATTTGTAGTGATAAGATTAAAATAAAAAATACGGGTCTTAATACAAAATTTCAGATATCTTATTACGTATCACTGAAAATCACGTCCATTGCTCCTTTCAAATATGTAAATTGTTTTCTGACGCATGTATATTTATTTACTTTGAAAAACAATCAATGTTGGATGGTACTAAAAACTAAAATCCAACATGGCGCCGGCCTGTATATAGGTATTAATGCCATTATTTAAACACATTTTTACATTGACCAAACCCACTAGTTTTGGACTTAAAATAATACTCATAAAAGCTGCTTTTAAAAAAAATATATTCGTGATAACACACCGGCAACAAAACGAATGATTAATCAAATACTACACTTACAGTTTTCGTAAAATATCCGGTCACTTCTAACCGCCATTGCTAACATTTCCATTCGGGTGTTGATTATTGTTAAATGCGCATGCGTTCTGGCCCAGTGGTTTATTTCAGAAAGCATTTCACACTTGGTTTAGGTTTTTAAATTTTTTTTAAAGTAGCCGAAAGCTTGATTTTTTATTTGTTACGGTAGTTAACCCCTCCAAGTAAATAAATTAGGCATCAGCCACAAAATTGCCATTTTATTTATTACCGCACTTTATATTTTACGACTACAATGATATTTGATAAATAGTGCAAGGACCAACCAGAACATTGACCTATTTACAGACCACCGCCATCTTGGCGGATAGCCAAAATAGCGACTGCAAATATTATACAATACTTCATTTTGGCTAGTAGCATCCATATTTGATATTTTACTAAAGTTATGAAAATAAAGAGTGACAGAAAGTATTTTCATATTTAAAAACAGCAAATAAAATGATGTTTAGTAAAACTTAACATGGTAATATAATTGAAATTTTGTATTAAGACGCATATATTTAGTTTTCCCCCCCCCCCCCCCCCCCGCGTTATTTATTGGAATTTTGTAATACCAAACTTTGGTCGTTTTCAGAGTATTTAATGTGGTAAAAGAATATTTTGATAACATTCTTTGAAAAATTTATTACAGAGGTAACAGGGTATTGTATTAATGTGTTTAAAAAAAATATTTAGATATCATTATATGATTTATTTGAAATACGTATTGCAGAAGTAATTTTAGCTTTATTGGCTAAAGAGATGTTATAAAATCGGTCACTGCTCTAAACGAGAATCTTTAAGGCAAATAAAATTTTAAAAGTAAAGTAAACATTGTAATAATGAGAATAAATGAGCCTATACGGGTAAACTTACCAGAAATTGATTCGATGACAGCCTTATATATAGCAGACTCTGGTATCTACAGGTGATGTTCTCTCCGACCTGATATTTCTTCAACTCTATTCTTGGACGCACTGCCAATTTATCAAAGCGTACATTCTGATTCAACAATCGAGACAAGTAACGGAAATTTTAAAACACTGAGATATATCCTCTGCACTGCACTATTAAGCAACAAATGAACTCGAACTATTGAATTTGTGTTTTTGAAATAATTATATTGAAACTGCGAAATGAAGTTAGTGCATGTGATTGGTCAGGTTTTCTAATCCCTTGATTGATCATTGCGTGGGCATCGTAATGAAAAGACGATAATCCTGAGTGGTGATTATCGAAATGAACGCTATATATGATTACAACAATAAAACATTCCCTTTTAGCAACAATATGTTCTTTCAATACACCTCCCCCAACCCGACCCTCTATGTTACTTTAGTTGACTTGATTTTAAAAAAAAACCACACCTAAATTGAACATTCACTGTATCAATTATATGCCCCTGAAGTTGTATATAATTTTACATTTTCACCGCGGGGGGGGGGGGACCTTCTTGTTGCTTTATCATGATTTTTTGTAAAAATGATATTTTATACAAGACGAAAGTTAAAGTCATGTCATTTTGTTCATTGCTTTATTTCTTCTTTATATTCAGGGGGGGGGGGCCTAGTAGTCTAGAGTACCGCGCTTCGACCTCTAGCTAGCCGTCACCTCTGGCTTGCAGCTGTGGTTTCGAGCCAATCTGTGAGCGTATGTGACATAGAGATAGGGGCGCCTTCTCAACTTCGTGGGTTTCCTCCGGTTTCTGCTAAAGACCTCCTCGCGCAAGCGAATTATTGGAATAAAAATTGAAAAAAAATACGTTAGTCCTAAAATGACCTAGTTTGTGTCGAGTGGACGTTAGACCCCGTTTCTCCTCTATCTCTCTCTCTTTCTTTATATTCACATTACGTGCAAAGTAATGCAAGAACTAGGTTAGACTATATACGGTTTATCATTCTCATACTACAAAGTTTTGTCCTCATAAGTGAATAAAATGTTGTTGAAATGTTTTAAACTGGACCTTATTCCAACCAAGATAGACAGAGTGAAATATTAATGAAAATAAGGGTTTGAGAATACAATAGATTAAAATATGTTAACATTGATCAAACATGAACATTAGAATGCAGGATATTACGATGTAATTGATTAAGGATAACAAACTAAAATAAATTTTATCTGATTGATCCTTTAGTTTCAATTTATCACAATTAAACTTATCTAAATATAAAAAGGACTTAAGCGCCTTGAAATTAACAATTGGAAAGGTAACAATAGTGGATAACAAGATTGAAATTACAAAGAATAATACTTTTCTTTTTATTTCAATCTAAATTTGTAAGAGGTGGAACGAAATTGGATCGATAGTTTGAGTGGTGTTGGGAGGGGGGGGGGTCTCAATAATTAAAACTATCCATACAATTGAGGTTAAAACGTTGTGGTGTGGTTTCGTATTGGCTTATTACCGTCTGTAAAATATAACAGATTGGCATCACAGTTTCTATCAAACATATATTGCCATCCTCTTGACAACCATTGTTTGAATTGAAACGTATGCAAAACAACGCTCATATCGCAATATGTAGCTTATGTTTTAATCTTTACCTGTTGCTGGCTATGAACAAAGGGCCCATGAACGTCAAATTATTCTATATTATTCATAATAACACAACTTTATTGATCCTCTGAATCTTGGTTTATTACATTCAACGTTGCAATACACTTACGGGTATATTTATCAAACACTAATCATTAACAAATACAACTATACATGTATTGTACGTCCATGGGTAGGATAATTTAACATTAAAACATAACATTTCCCTTTGAATGTGAAGTCACTATCTCTCTTAGTTATAGCAGATTTAAAAGACTAACCGAAGCCCACCACATAAGCTTAATTCTAATAATACAACCCCACACGTTTACTACACACATAATTTCTTTGTGTTTTCTTAATAATACGGTACTCTTACTATTTTTTTTATACATTAGGCCTTAGTAATTAGGGTTATCCCGCCACTCCTTCCTTATGATCTTCATAAGATTAAAACTTATAACTAATACATATCCCAATGTATAATAACTCAACATTTCTTCATCATATCACTTTATAAACAATAAATTACAAAAGCGCGCCCACCATTAAGTACATTTGAAATAGCTCGACCATTGTATTTCTTCATTTAGGTTTATATCGTCAGATTTCTTAAGCTTCCCACAATTTTTTGTTGAAAATGTAATTTGGTTTATTGGGTAACAACTACGATTGCATAGTTTGAAATCAGGACTCATGGGAATAGATAGAATACAAGTAATATAAGGAATGATATTGAGCATTATTTTTAAATAGTGAATTTATCCAAAACATAAATTTCGTGAGTTCAAGCATGAGTAACTTAAGGGTCTATAGACTGGGTTTTAATCTTTAGATCTATGCCGCCTACCGAGGTTTAAAAACCCAACATTGTTTAAGTCATAAAACTAAGCCTTATCAGTTAGCAATGATTAGGATTAGGCCATAAAACCAATGATCCGCGCAATCAGCGAGTGTTGTCTTATAAGTAATTAGTTATTTAAGTGATAAAATAAAATAGACCCATGAGAAAAATGCTTTCTTTTTAGTTTCAATTTAAAAAAACAAAGCTAAACTATGTGACCCAAATGCAGGAAATTACAACTTCGTGAATAAAATGTTGTTTAAAAGTCTTAAACTGGACATTATTCAAACCAAGATGAATTTATAGACAGAGTTAAATATTAATTAAAATAAGGGTTTGGGAATACAATAGATTAAAATATGTGAACATTGATCAAACAGGAATATTGGAATCCAGGAAATAACGATGTAATTGATTAAGGATAACAATCTAAAATAAATTTTATCTGATTGATCCTTTAGTTTCAATATATCGCAATTAAACGTATCTAAATATAAATGGGATTTAAGCCCCCTTATAGTATATCCCATTGAAATTAACAATCGAAAAGGTATTAATAGTGGACAATATGTGAAAATAGAATACATTTCATTTCAAACTGTGTAAGAAAGGAAGACATTGCTTGGGTTGCATGAGTTGGGAGAGGGGGTATACACTGAAGGACGGGGATACTTTTTTATTGTTCCGTTTTCATTTCAGATTTATAATATTTAATTGAATAATATAGGTAAACATTCTTCATATAAAAACGAATGTGTGTATACATTTTATGAAATTACCGTGAGAATGTAGATGAAATCCAGGTATCGATATTGTTAGGGATTAAAGAATCTCACGACATGGCTTCTTTTGCATTGAATGTGAATTCAGGGTTAGGTAATTTCTAATCCAGCACAAATGGTTTCATATCGGATTATCTAGACATTACTGCCAGTCAGTGTCTAACCAAATATACTGCCAACTGTTCAATTCAAAGTTGTGTATGCAACAAAAACCACTCACTCCATTACATAATTAGTAAATTTTATGCACTAACAATAAACAGCAAAATAAATATTGTAAACATGAATGCAATACCCAGAGGAATACCACACACAGATAAGCAGTGGAATCAAGTAGGGGGTTGCGACTGGCTACTTGTATGTTATATTATCGCCCTTCTTAAAACTGGGGGCACGTACTTGTATATGGAGTATGAATGGCATGCGCTTGGATATAGATCGTCTCCCAGAAGTTTGAATGACACGTACTTGTATATGAACTATCTCCAAGAAGTGTGAATGGCATGCGCTTGTATATAGACCAACTCCCAGCAGTGTGAATGGCACTTACTTATATATGGACAATCTCCCAGCAGTGTGAATGACACGTACTTATATATGGGCAATCTCCCAGCAGTGTGAATGGCACGTACTTATATATGGGCAATCTCCCAGCAGTGTGAATGGCACGTATTTGTATATGGACTATCTCCCAGAAGTGTGAATGGCATGCTGTGGAATAAGACAATCTTTTTGCAGTGTCAACGAAATGAGCACGTCGGTGTAGTTTTTTGTCCACTTCAGGGGCAGCGTCTTAGAAGTGTGTTAGAAATGAAAGCTTCAATAACGTGTTTTATCCACTTCTGGGGAAGCGTCCTAGAAGTGTGTTAGAAATGAACGCTTTAATAACGTGTTTTATTCACTTCAGGGGAAGCGTCATAGAAGTGTGTTAGAAATGAACGCTTCAATAACGTGTTTTATCCACTTCAGGGGAAGCGTCCTAGAAATGTGTTAGAAATGAACGCTTCAATGAGGTTTTTTATCCACTTCAGGGGAAGCGTCCTAGGAGTGTCTTAGAAATGAACACTTCAGAGGAAGTGAACACTTCATTTCGGTACGGGTAGTCGCTGTCCATTTACCATAGATATCAAAACTATTTATGGTTAGTCGCTATCCATTTACCATAGATATCATAACTATTTATGGTTAGTCGCTGTCCATTTACCATAGATATCATAACTGTTTATGGTTGGTCGCTGTCCATTTACCATAGACATCAAAACTATTTATGGTTAGTCACTGTCCATTTACCATAGATATCAAAACTGTTTATGGTTAGTCGCTGTCCATTTTACCGTAAATATCAAAACCTAATAAAAACCTACCCGACATTTAAGTCTCGCATACATTTTCTTACACCCGTTAGCAATAAGATCCACACTTAAGAAGCGACCCCTACGTCAATAAAGGACTCTTTACTTCCCGTATTTTTACCAACATTACCATAGTTTTATTGCATGTAAACTACGCGATAAATACTTTCGCGGGAATGTATCTTTAGCACGCGTCATTGACTCATTTGAAAAAAGTACACTTTTTATTTATTTCAGTCAATAGGGTACTCTTCTTTTCTTGTTTTAGCTCAAGTCAGATTATCAGTTCAAATATTGTTTCAACCCAAGTACTCATTATCCATAGTTCTGCTTTTATCGATTGTTAAACATAGTGACTTGCAAAAACTTTGCAGGGAGTGATTCATTTTACACAGAGCGACTTGGTGAGGTATGTTGGTTTCCAGTCGAATGAAAAGGAAATAGAAACACCACTAGGTCCATGAGAATTTGGATTATACAACATTTACGTTTTTTTTATATCAAAAGAAATTGACTTCCAGTTGAATGAAATTATTTTTTTTTAACAGTTAAAGCTGGTGCAAGATTGTCATCGTGAGTTCCACTGTTTGATTCCAATGGGATCATGTTTTCTATAGATACGTAACTGTGACTAAATATAATGCTTCCGTCGTCAGACCCAATAGCAGCTGGACGAGTAAAATACCATTCGATTGAAGTCGAATGTCATTTGATTGAGTCCTGGGGAAATACTGTTTCAGTATAGCATAGCATGTAGAAACTGATCAGCCTTAAGCTTGTATTTAAGATTAGTCGCGTTGAATGGTATACGAATTATGTCTGAATGAATTTCACTCTACAACTGTACTTTTTATCAGTAGCATGCTTAGATTTTCAACTAAACAGTATGCGACACATTGTGGTTATGTTCAATTCTCTCATGGAATGCCTTATATTTGCGCACCTATAAACTGCAGAAAGTTCTGTATCATCTAATGAGTTTTATTTTAGATCTGTCTGCGATATCTTAACTGTGGTAGCAGACGTTAAACCAACAGCTATTACCACGGTGACATAGAATACAATTTCGCGTTTGATACTATTATGATCTACTCCACTGATTTATTTGTTTTTATTTGCAGAGATAGTCTGTGCGAATGAATCCTTTGTCTCTAAACATGTTTCAACTGCTGTTTTTCCTGATAACTACATCTACTTGCTATCTTGGTAACTCGTTTTCGTCATTGTGTTACATGTATTTTAACTAACTCATGCCAGATGTATACGACGAATATACCTTATTGTGCCTGGCATTAAAACAGTTATGGATCATCCGGGTTAGACGTGACTTGATAATCACTTTCTTGCCTAGGCGGCTCTTAGTTCGATCCAGTTGTCGGCGAAAGCACCGCGGTATTCTTAAGCCTATTTTTTTGTCCTTGGGAGGTTTTTTTTGTCCAGGACAATGGTTCTAGTAAAGGCTGGTACTTAGCCACTAATGCGGAACTCACGGCATCGCGTTAATATCCTATCCAGAGGCATGTGGAAACACAACTTCTAGTAGCGTATTACCTTCTCCGTCAGCCTCGGTCGGTGCATCAACATGTAAATCCAGTTTTATGAGAGAGAGGGGTAGGGGAGACAAATTCTTATAGGCTAAGCTGCAACTAGAGCAAAGGTGGATCAAAAACGGGACGCTTGCATCCAACGTGTTCTTAATCATGAATAGTATACAAATATTACATTATTTAGGAATATTAAAGTAGCTAAGTCTCTAACTCAATATCATTTAAAGTCTTCGGCATAGAAAACACGAATTTTGGGTCAATTTAAATCAACATTGATGTGGTTATGTTACTAGTATCCAATATTTAAGACATAATGAACACATTTCAGACTTCTTGTCTATTTCGGCGAATATAACTGATTAGAAATTAGAGTAAAAACGGAAACAATTGAATGTAAATCAGTCATATACATTCATATTACATTATTATATGCCATGCGACCCATTTGTGTTAATTTCTAGATTCCACATATTACCGATATTTTAACGTTATGCATATAGCAATTAAGTTAATCCAATATTGCCAATAATTTTTTGTATTCCAGTTTTTCAAAACCCAAAGTTGAATTTCAGCAGTTCGGTACAAAGTTGTGAAGGTATGGGTATGGAGATAGCTACAATAAAGACACAAGTGGATTATGAGGCCTTAAAATATTTTTGTAAAGACTTCAAGTAGGTGTCTCTTTACATATTGAGTATAAGAATGTGCTGACAATATGTAGTAAGCCATTTTTATTCAAATAGACCAAAGGGAGAGGGGGGGTATTATCCGAGAGGTGGGCAAAAAGCGGGAGTTGACTATTCTAAAAGCATTTCCAATGATTAATTGGTTTCACAAATTATCCTTCGTCACTTATTCAATGATTCAGCTGCGTTCCAACAGGAAATCTGCAACAGACAGCATCATGAGTGGCTAAATTCATAAGCCAGTCTCTCTTAACCACTGGTGTTCTTTGGACCTCAATAACTCCTGAACGCGCCCTCGCCTGACTGATCACCCACCATTTTTGGATTCCTGAGGAAAAATGATTCTAGAAAAGTCAACTCGTGCATTTTGCCCCCCTTTCGGATAATACACCCCCCCCCCCCTTCTCCTTTATTCTCTGGTGACCTTTTGACCTCGATAACTCCTGAACGCTCTCCCACCTGACTGATCGCCCACCATTTTCGGATTCACGAGGAAAAATTCTTCTAGAAAAGTCAACTCCCGCTTTTTGCCCACATTTCAGTTAATACCCCCGCTCCCCCCCCCCCTTCGCCTTTATTCTCTGGTGACCTTTTGACATCGATAATTCCTGAACGCCCCCTCACCTGACTGATCACCCTACATTTTCGGATTCCTGGGGAAAAATGCTTCTAGAAAAGTCAACTCCCGCTTTTTTGCCCACATTTCGGTTAATACCCCCTTTCTTCCTCTGGTCTGAAGCAATATTTAACAAATACGCGACTATTAGGGGTGTAGCAACCGTTACAGACACTTTTTTTCGATAACAATTTCTAAATGTACTTTCTAAGGTTAGGCAATCAATTTTACAGCTTTATTGTGTGGATTGGTCTTCAGTATAACGATACTGTGAAGAACTACCAATGGACTGACGGAACATTTATGGACGTTGTTGGATGGGGACCGAATGAGCCGCAATATGCCAATTATAGATGCGCCTTTATGGACAATGTAACGTGGAAATGGTATACGGCTCCATGTAATTATGAGAAACATTACGTATGTGTCGACTTCAGCCCTGGTAAGAATTTATCAATAGTAATCAAGTCTTAATACCTGTTCTGTCAATGGAAATCCATGTATAATGACTAACATGGGATAAGGTATGTTGACATACATACTACGTTTAATTGTTATTGTAAATCAAAATACGAAACGAAATAATACCAGCTGGTAGTCCACGTGTTAATTTGGACGTATATATATATAGCCAGGAATATTGGAACAACCGTAAAGCTGCACTACTTTGTTTCACGGTAAACGATCAATAGATAAAAGGTATGCCGACACAAACTGATTTCAACACTGGTTAAATAACATTTTAACATTGTAAAGTACTTTTCTTCCCTCTTGGGACTATTAATATAGTTGTCCTTTTGCGCCTAGTGCTCTGCTCACAATTTTTTAAGCGGCTGTTGATTTAATGGTATTCTGCCACAATTTCTTTTGACCGGTCACAATTTTTATCTGATTTCAACGAAACTTAGAATATAGGTTTATCTCCCCAAGATTTCGGTTTCTGTCGATATTGGCGTGAATCGGAACATAACGTCATGGATTATGGCCCCTGATTCTACGAAAAATCGCGTTTTTAGCTTGTGGTCCCTCTGGAGATCACAATTATTATCCGATTTTTTAAAAAAAAAACAACGTTTGATTATATCGATTGAGTTCGACTTTCGTGAAAACCGAACTAAAATTGCCAGACAAATGGCCGCCGTTTGTACGCGAATAGTGTAAAAATATGGTATATCAAGGTTGTGGACTACGGTGGCTGATAAGGGACATTCAAAAACATACACGACCATTCATATTAATTCCATCCTGTCGTAGTGATTACAGTACCATCTGGGACTGGAATGCTATAATTCCGAACATGCCTTCCTCCGACACACTTGCGATTTTCAAATCTAAGCTGTGTACGGTTCCGTATAATCTTTGAAAGGCATTTAGCGACTGAACATAATATAACACAACACAGTTCTATGGATAACAATCACTATATTATAAACACACGACGTTTCGACAAGAATTCACTGGTCGTTATCAAGCATACAATTACAAATGTAGAAAGAAATTTGTGACAGTGTTATATATAGGTACATGGAACAATAATAAGGGAAACCATTAGTTAACAATTATGAAACCCTAGCTTAATTGGTTATCCGTAATCACGAAAAATGTTTTAACCGGTTTTTAACCTTTTAACGTTCAGCCGTTATGCGCACCATCCAAACATGTCATTATAATCAACATCTTGATTGTGGACATTATCCGGCAGAAGCAGAAGTAAGTAACCATTGTCACGGCTTAGTTTTTGTCCGAACGCCTTGAAACTTATATAGAAACTTTGTGAACGCAACAAAGAAATACAGTTTTAATGGATTGATTTCTGTTTTGGACGGATTTCAAATTGGTGTCAAGCAGTAGGATTATGATCAGAACAACTCGTTGTTTAAGTGATATATAGGCTACAGTTTCTAAGCGGATTCTTTTCAAATTTGTCGTGAAGCATTGGATCGCCGCAATTTGACGATCTCAAATTTGAGAATTACTCCGCTCCCTTTCCAAACACTGTGTAATGCCACAGAGAAAATATTTGTTTTTATACGCCCAAATTTTCATGTGGACGTATAATGTCGCCCCAGTCTGTCCGTCCGTCCACCTTTTGTTTGTGGACACTCTAATTGTCAGGGGATCACGGTGGCTAAGAGAGTAAGACGCTGGCTCGCTAACCTAGAGGCCAGGTGTTCAATGCTTGCATTGGTTTCCTATTCTCAGTGATGAAGGACGGGAGCCTGACAAGGACAGCTGTCTAGTCGTTCGGGTAAGACAAAAAACCGAGGTTCCGTGTACACATCGACGTGCACGGCATATATCACTTGGCAGTTGCAATTCGATATAAGAGTAGGCCGTAGCGCCGCTGCCCGGGCAAAATGTCCCTCATAGCACACTGTATGGCGTATGTCCATCTTCATTAGTCAAGTTTAAGAGCAGAACACTCTACCGGCCACAATTCATATCCGATTTTGACGAAACTAGGGGTTAATTGCCAAAAGATCTTGGTTCCTTTCGATATTGGTATGTATCGGGTCGAAACGTCATGGATTATGGCTCCTGATTGTACGAAAAATCACGTTTTTAGCTCGTTTGCACTCTAAGAGGTCACAATTTTTATCTGATTTTGATGAAACATAAAATGTATATTTATAACCCAAAGATTTTCGTTCCTTTCAATATTTGCACGTATCGGGTCGTAACACCCTGAATTATTGACTCTAATTTTACGAAAAATTGGGGTTTTGGCTTGTGGTCCCTCTAGAGGTCAAACTTATTATCCGATTTGAAATACAGTTTGAAAATATCACCGTCACGTTAAGTTTGAATTTCATGACAAACTATCAGACAAAATGACCGCCCCTCGCACGCAAATTGTGTTAAAAAAAATATGGTATATCAAGGCTGTGGACCCTCCTGAGGTCATAATTTTGATTCGAGTTTGATAGAAATTGAAATACAACCAAAGATCTTGGCTCCTTTCAGGATCGCAACTTCCTGAATTATAGCCCCTGATTGTATGAAATATAGCGTTTGAATTTTTAATTAATTTAAAGAAACGTATGAATATATCGCAGTTACACCCTATATACAGTTGAGTTCGAATTTTGTTAAAATCGGACAAAAACTGCCGCCCCTCGTACGCAAACAATGTAAATGTATGGTATATCAAGGTTATGCTTAAATCACAAAGACCCTATAGTTTCTTTCGATAATCGCGCATATCCAAATGTAACATTCTGGAGTATGGCCCCTGATTGTTTTCGCCAGAAATCACACTTTGTATTCAATTTTAAAAAGTGTTTAAATATATCACCATTACACATGCGATCAATGAGTTCGAATTTCATAAAAATCTGACCGAAACTGCCGGACATAATGGCCGCTTCTTGTACGCAAATAGTGTAAAGGTATGTTTATAACCCAAAGATCTTGTATCCTTTCGATATTTGCGCAGATCAGACCGTGACTTCCCAGATTATGGTCCCTGATTGTACGAAAAATTACGTTTGAAGCTTGTAGACCTTCCGATTTTTTTTTTTAAAAAAGGGTTTAAATGTATTACCGTTACATCTCAGCGACGGTTGGGTTCGAATTACGCGAAAATCGTACCGAAACTGCCAGACAAAATGGCCGCTCCTTGCATGCAAATAGTATAAATGTGTGTAATACCAAGTTTGTGGTCCCTCCAGAGATCAAAATTTTTATCCGATTTTGATGTAACTTAAAATGTATGTTTATGTCCCACAGATCTCGGTTGCTTTGGCTAATTGTGCATATCAGGTCGTAACTTTCTGGATTATGGCCCCTCCAGAGGTCACAATTGTTATCCAATTTAAAAACTGTTTAAATATAATATCACTGTTACACCATAATGTTAGTTGAGTTTGAATTTTGTATAAATGGATCGAAACTTTGACAAAATGGCCGCACCTTGTCGGAAATAGTGTAAATAGATGCCTAGTCCTTTTTGCCTTGCACATTAAATTTCAGATAACCATTTGTTTCCCTTCCAGTGCCAGTCTATACGTATGGTTCTGTCAAGGCCAGTCACTCTGAGGCACAACATCGATGTCTACAAAATAATAGTATTCTACCAATAATTACCACAAGGGAGGAGGAACAATCATTTATCGCTTTCCTTGATGAGCTTAACTTAAGCCTGTAAATATATATTCGTTTTTTTTGTCCGTACACCCAGTCTTGTTTTCCTCCAGTATCTATTTATTTTGGCACGTAAATATTTGATAATCATAGCTCTGCCTCCTTTCAGTCGAAATCGAGTTACGACGACATCAATTTGTTTTTACATGATTTATTTCAGGACAAAGGCTTGTATCAGGTTTAACATGTCATCAGTAGTAAAAAGTAGAAAATCAATATAACTGGCTGTGGACTTCCCCACAACAAAAAATAAACACCCAATTTGATCAAATTGAAACTATCATTTTTACTCCAAATATTAGAGACGGTCGTCTGCACGAATCATTCCGAACCCGAGGCTTTGCCAAGTTTCTTTTACTTTATCAACGACTGTTGATATTTTTTGATATAAAAAAGAGTAGGAGATTGTATTTATCACCCAATCCCTTCTTACATGCAGAAATAAATAAATATAATTATTTGCTATAGATTTCACTTTTACCGAACCTGAATACATTATGGCGTAGTGATACACCAATTTTTTGACAACAATTCAACCATTGCAAAGTCCTTTATATTGATCCAATGTTTCCATTAAAGTCAATTAATTAAAAATAGTTCTTTTTTAATAAGAAAAAGGGTTAATTTTAATAAAAAGAATGAACTGTTCTTTGAAAATAAGAAAAGTAGTTACTTTTTTATTGACCAATCAAATTAATGTAAAGCGATATCTCCTTAGATCGTGAAATTTATCACACAAGCGATATCTCCTGTAGAATGTATTATTGGGCGATGAAGATATTTAAACATAGTGTTCTTACCAAGCTACACTGCAGGAAACGTTTTGATATTGATTCCGTTTGATTTTATTAAAACAGAGATGAAGAGTTATGGATAGGGTTGTATCGAGATGATACTGATGGTGAATACAAGTGGATGAATGGTGTGGAACTGGCTGACTTCTATGAGTGGTCAGATCAACCATCTTCTGAACCATATTATGTTCATGTTGATCCGGGGTTTAAACTCCACGCCAATACTGATTTTGTCCAGGCATATGTTTGCCAAAACAAATCGGATACAGGTAATGAATGTACACGTATTACTATTTTATTCAAAGTGTCTAATGAAGTTACATATTGGAAGAGCACCAAATTGGTTTATAAGTCTAGATCACGACTGCACGATACAACTTTTTAGGGAAAAGATGTAGTGTGAGATGGGGTTTCATTTTACTAAATCAATTCGTGTAGATCTTAACGAAGTAATGTTACACATCCCACTCCTACCTCGTTGCCATTTCCAATACAGGCTTAAAAGTATCCGTGAATCAGAGATGAACAGTACACTTTTTTAAAAAAAAAGTACTGTTCATTCCCGACAAACGAACACTTCTACACTGTTTAAGATACCATTCAAGCGGACGTTTGGTCCGGCCCAGATCGCAATGATAGCTATGGCTCTATCCAATGCAGCCGGACAAATTACATGAAACAACTAGTCAAAATCACAGTAACAAAACAAACCGGGTGGAACAAACTGGCAGTTCAAAAATATATACAATGACATTAAATTAACTAAACATCATATTACACAAATCAATTATTATACATGTCAATTGGGACCTATTCCATAATTTGGTTTGATTTATATTAATATGCAAAATATATAAATGAGAACACTGAATACTTATTGTAATTGTGATGATAAAAGGCGCAGTTCTCTTGCTGGAGACTTCACAGACATTTTAAATAAGCAGGATAAAAACAAAAACGCCTAGAAAGACATCTATTTTATTACAAATAATTCGCTGATGCATTCTTTCACCAGGAATGACCCACGTTTCGCATTTCCTTCACACTACATTTAATAATAATATTATTAATATTGCGGTCTTCTACGATGTGGTCTAAACAAACACGTGATTGTTTTACGCCCAGGGTATAGCTAGACGCACGTGTAAATTCTACTCAGCTCGTCTCTCGACTGCGAAATCATTCTACCATGAAATGTAACGTGAGGCTCAGAAAGGGATAAATGAAATAACATTTGTCACTTTTCGGTTGAAACGACTCGATAATAAATACTATTTTTTACATATCGCTTCAAAATACTCGATAGAAATGTGATGTAAGAGACTTATTAGCACCTTTCCTCGGTTCGCCTCGGCTGATCCACCGACCAAAACTGTCCTGATATTCACCGATACACTTCGGAAAGGGTGCTAATAACTACTACATACAAACTTTTAAAAAGTACTAAATACTTCTAAGATATGAGGTGTATAGTAAACAAGACTCTTTTTTTATAATTAATTATTTATGGAGTAACTTTGTGATAGGTAGGACGACAACTTCCGTCGAGATGTAGCATACACTTTTAAAATGTAAGCTATATAATTCAACACAATTTATGATGTCCTTTAGATCACGAGGTCTGTCATTGAATCAAATAGCGTGGTTTCATTTGTACGTGACATGGAGAAGAGCCCCCTGCCCATCCTCGTGGGTTTTCTCCACCCCCCCCATCTTTCCCCACTGATACAGATCCCTAAATAAAAACGTCATGTATTATGGCAGTTCCAAAATGACCTCGTTTATGTCGAGTGAACGTACAACCGCACGTCTCACCCGTATTGTTCGTGTAAAATATGTGGCGGCGGTATCCCAGTGAATGTACCAAGGTAGTGGGGCGAACAAGATATCCTACCGCACAACCGCACTTCTTACCTGTATTGTTGGTGTAAAATATGTGGCGGCGGTATCCGGGTATCCCAGGGAGTGAACCAAGTTAGTGGGGCGGACAAGATATCCTACCTAGTCGTTCAGATCGTACGAAAAACCGAGGTCATTTGTACACATTGGCGTACACCTTAAAGAGCCATTGGCATGTGGAAATATGAGTAGGCCGTAGTCACTCACAGCACACTGTATAATGTATGGCTAAGGGGGTTAGGAGCTCGATCCCTGCATTGACCGAGACAGTTCATACCAATTTTCCGGCGTGGTTCCCCTTGTCAGTGATGAGGTCCCATGTACTTATTGGATGCACGTAAAAGATCCCTTGGCAGTCGGAATTCGATATAAGAGTAGGCCATAGCGCCGGCTCAGGTAAAATTTCCCTCATAGCATACCTTCAGATATGTACCGACGGTTGGTTAGATGTAATTTTGTTTACATTTGTATAATTTGACAAACCAGACTTTCCATGCGTATTTATATCCAATATTTTACTTTTAAGTATTTCTAAAAATTTAAACACATTAAACAAATTATGAAATTTACCCTGTCTTTGTTTCTAATTCTAGGCGAGGATGAGGGGAAAACAAATTATTACTATTTGGAATCTGCCAATGCTTGGCCTTGGGGAGTACCCAGAAAGGAGGTATCTATCAAGAGGAGAATTGAGTGCGCTGCCTTCTGTTCAGGAGATCCTGGTTGCTTTAAATACACTGTCTATAGATCAAATTGTAAAACGTTTGGCAATGTTTTCAAATCAACCTTTTCTGAAGGTATTCGTTTATACAAGAGACGTTTAATTAGCGATTAATGTTATAAGTATATCAGTTTAGACACATAAATAAACGGTAGTACTGCAATTGTAATTAGGCATATTACCGAGATTTTGTTTGACATCAATGTCAGCAGTAAATAGTGACACTAGGCACTCCATTTTAAAGGTACTTATTAATTGAATATGGGACCTCATTATCTATCTTTGTAGGTAGTGTTTCTTGTTTTTGTTCTCGGTTACTAGCTGTACGGTAAGAAAAAACACACAGGAGTCGGAACATTTTCTGTAATTTTCTTGTCTTTACATCGAAACACTTTAAAGCGTTATATACACAATTGTTCACAATATAAACTATAGCATTTTAATAACCATTTTGATGACTTATATTATGTATTTTATCTAGCTTGTCTTGTTTATCAATATTGTACAGTACTTTAACCAAATAAACAAATACAGCGGATACCTATCCCCCTATACGACACCACGCCATTTGTATAACACGTATATCACTACACTGCTCCCAATATTGCAAGATGTATTTAATTATATGTCCTCGGATTTTTTCGACTTAGTTCCTCTTGTCAGTGATACAGGACATATAGTAGGGGAGCTAACGGAGGCATCGTCATTGTGGTCACTAGGGGGCGTTCTGAACTTCAGAAACTAGCTGATTTTCTCTTCTGAAAAGTACTTTTGTATAGGTCAATTATGGCACCATGCTCACGTACGCAGAATTTTGTCCTCCATAGATGAAACAAATCACTCTTCCAACGGGATTTCGTAATGTGTTCAGCTTTGAACCGGTTCTGGAGTAGTAACTCAGGGGATTGTTTGTTCTGAAGCGGTGTTTTATTTACCCGATCAGCTGAAACAGAAATCAAAGTTGTCTGCAACATTTGAAATAAACATGCCTATTGGGGTCACTAGGGGGCGATTTGAAATACAGAAACAAGGTGATAATCTCTTCTAAAGGGCACTTGTGGCACCATTCTCATGAAAGAGGAATTTTGTGCGTTGTGTTTTAATTATTTCGAGAGTATCCCCATAAGCTGAAAAGGAATCAAAGTTGTCCGTCATATTTTGAAATAAACCTACAAACTTTCGGGGGCGTGCAGTGAGAATTCCCATTCTGACCATCGACCATGATGCTGCTCCCGGTAGGCATAGTACCAATTTTGGTCGCGAGTTTAGAAACAAGGGTCAGCTAGCCCCCGTACTAATGGGGTTTGATAAAGACAGCTCTCTAGTCGTTCTAATTGGGCGAAAACCGAGGTTCCGTGAATTCGATAAAATAATATGCCGTAATATTCCGCAGTCCAGTCAAAATTTTCCCAACAGCTTAGAAACAGGGGTCAGCTAGCCCCCGTACTAATGGGGTTTGATAAAGACAGCTCTCTAGTCGTTCTAATTGGGCGAAAACCGAGGTTCCGTGAATTCGATAAAATAATATGCCGTAATATCCCGCAGTCCAGTCAAAATTTTCCCAACAGCACATTGTATGACGTATGTCAGTCTTTATTATACCAATCGTAGTAGAACAGTTGGACGTTATACCCCATTTCTTTTCATGGCATTTAGTTATCGGGTGTTTAATCGAGAGTATGTCAGTCTTTATTATACCAATCGTAGTAGAACAGTTGGACGTTATACCCCATTTCGTTTCATGGCATTTAGTTATCGGGTGTTTAAACGAGAGTGTGTGGGTGGAAAAAACCTGTAGAAACAAGAATGTGTGCGTGTTGAATTAAGCTTGGTTAGTGGGAGGTTTGGTTGTGGTAAACGACAAACCTCGGGATAATAATAATCTGATAATCGATTACGTTTGCTACGGTTGACACTATAAACCTCATAATGCCTCGTTTGGCATTTCTGTCCAAACGTGGTAAAAAAAAATGCCTCGTTTTCTGCAGTTCGAAAACGAGTTTTTTTTTTAAATTGCCCTGTTTTGGAACGAGGTATTTTGTTCAGAACGAGGCTTGGTAAAAACGCCTCGTTTACTAAACGTGTTTTTCTTTTTCAAGATAGTTATTAGCGGTATTTGCGGTCAGTTAAATATTGATCAGTTAACGAAAAAACTGCAAAATATGAGTAAGGGGGCGGGTGTAGATTCTAGCACTCGAGCTAGCAGACGAAATGTTCTTAGGCGATTGTTGGGGGAGTATCCAGTTGGAACCAACCAACAAGTGGAAAACCGGGAACTAACCAAACCCCCGTACCAGACAGATTATCAGTGGTTCAGGGCAGGCCCCCAGCAACAACTGAACAACAGAAACATCGTGAATCTGTGTTGAATAGATCACCCCGAACAACTGTAAAGAAACCAGTCATTACACCCATTACATGTGCATTATCGAGCCCGCTTTGAGACTTGTATTAAAATAAATAATTGCCCTGATGAAGAAAGTGTATTACATTTGGCTGGTAGCTTATAAGGTCTTTATCAGCAAGGAATTAGTGCTATACATGGGGGGGGGGGGGCGTTATGACTATCGAACTTTGATATTACAAACCGTGGCGATGTCTCTTCGAAGTCATCTGAATACCAACCGATGTTACTGTGGAGATTAAGATTGTCAAATGACGCTCGGTTGTCCACATTAATACACTGAAAAAGGCACCTGGCAATGAAGAAACCAGTTCGGTCTGTAATCCTCATCTTAATAACTTTGACTCGCCGTTCTTTACGACAAGCCATTGTCCTTCGCGATATAATGATTATGTGTTCCGTATCCATACTGACTTTCTCTTTCAGGGACACGATGTCAGATAGACGAGAAGAGAGGGCGGAAAACTGCCACTGTAAGGTTTGTGCCAAGAGCTATATCAAACCCTTAATTGATACTTTAAATGAAGTTGAATGGTTTTCTACCTTGGACCTGGCATCAGGATATAAGCAGGTCGCTATGAATCCATCAGACAAGGAAAAGCCGCATTTGCAATACACATAGGATTATACCAATTTTGGATTATGCCCTTAAGGCTCTGTAATGCGCCTTGTACATTCGAACATATGATGGACACAATGCTGTGTCACGTCTACCTGGATAACATTATTGAGTTTTTAAAAACGTTCGAGGAACATGTGAATAGATAAGGTAGTGTTCGAGAGACAACATAAGGCAGGGCTCAATTTGAAAAAAAAGTATATGTCACTTGTTTTAAAAAGAAGTAGAATATCTCGGACACATAGTCCCAGCAGACGGTTTGTGTACAAATCCAAGGTAGATAGACGCTGTTAATTTTATTTGCACACAAAAATCCCACAAAGTTTTGGGGGGCTCTGCTCTTGTTATCGACGTTTTATTCTACGATTTTCTAACATTACTGGTCTATTGAATCGCCTGTCACAAACGGCAGTCCATTTCTCTTGGGGCGAAAAAGAGCAAGCAGCTTTTCTTGAATTATTCTTTAGTACCCGGACCCCCAAGTAAGCCATTTATTTTGGATACTGGGCGGTATTGTCGCTTAGAGCACGGAGTGCCAAGAAGTTTCACAAACCTTGGGCGATGCCCCTTCGAAGTCATCCGAATACCAACTGATGTAAGTGTGGAGATCAAGATTGGCAAAGGACGTTCTTGATCTGATTAGCCATTACATTTTATATGCTTTGTTTCATTTTATGTTGACGTGATTCATATTAAAGTGTCTAGACCAAATATCTGTGTTGTTCTGTTCAGGGACATGTTACCATTTGGCTGACACCTTACCCTCGTCTACCGAACATGATTGAGGTATCCCACATCATATCTTACTGGAAGGGGGGATATGAGATAGTAAAGGCCCTTGGTTACACTACAATTATCGTTGCTACCGTGGGTAAGATGATAAACAAAGTATCGATCAAGAGTTGGTATATGGTCTAGGGGGTCGGGATGGCTTAGTGGTCTAGAGTGCCGCGCTTCGACCTCTAGCTGGCCTGTCACCTCTGGCTTGCGACTGTGATTTCGAGCCCCAGTGTGAGCGTATGTGACATTAAGATGAGGGCGCCTTCTCAACCTCGTGAGTTTCCTCCGGGCACTCCGGTTTCCTCCCACTGCTAAAGACCCCTACTGCTAAAGACCCCTACGCGCAAGAGAATTATTGGAATAAAAACCATACGTTAATCCCAAAATGACCTAGTTTGTGTCGAGTGGAAGTTAAACCCCATCTCTCTCTCTCTCTCTCTCTCTCTCTCTCTGGTATATGGTCTTGTCATGTTAGGTAATGTCTAATTAATAACTTATATAATATTAAGATCTAAGCCCCAAAGAAAGACATACAATGGATAGATTTCAGGTACTCCGGTTTCCTCCCTAAGATAAAGACCCCGGCGCGCTAGCGGGTTATCGAAATGAAATTGAATCTATGTTAGTACCGAAATGACCTATAGTTTGTGTCGAGTGGGAATTTCACTGTCGATATTAACGTATGCCACAAAGTAACATCTTGGATTATGCTTAATGCTTGTACGAAAAATCGCCATCTATTAACGTATGCCACAAAGTAACATCTTGGATTATGCTTAATGCTTGTACGAAAAATCGCCATCTTTTAGGCTTGTTCTTGGTCCATTTCTTTCAAAATGTTGTCGTATATTGCATGGCAGCCGCTTGTTAAAATAATAAATGGACAGCCTTTGGAAACAAGACAGCGGATTTTGTTTTAATGTATTGCTTTGATTGGTCGGTGCTATAAAAATAAAATAAAAACCAAGTACGGACAATCCAAACCATAAGACAGAATTCGAAGTCCTAAAAACGTTATAGGCAAAATAGTGTATTCAAGCAAAATAGTGTAATCAGCAAATGGACTGCTCTTCGTGTACAAAATACACGACAAGCAGTGTTAACAGGTGTCCGGAAGAGTAAGCTTACCCTGCCTGGCGCCACACCCGCCATAGCTGCATCCAATCTATTAGGCGAAATGTCGGTCAAATAGCGTGATTGGCCAATGAACTATAGTATGCAAAATGCACGTGATGAACTGTCTTAGCGATGTAGTAGACATTATCAGGGTGATAGTAGCGGTATACGTGTCAATTAAAAATATCTAGAATAATAGCCGAGATTTATGTAAGAATTTGTCGATGCTATTGGTAAATGTTTTTTTTTTAATCAAAACAGCTCAGTTTTGTTAATATATATTTTCGTCTCAGTTGCAACTAGAGTGTTTGTTCTGTTTTCCGATTTCAGGATAACATTATTAGAATAACCTACATACCAATTGTAGTGCACTTTTCATAGATGTTGTTTATTTTACAATACCTAAGGCGCCATTTCCATTGGAATCAAGGGGATAAATTTAAGAATAATTTCATTTAGAAGTTATCGAATTAGTCGTGTCAGTAATCTGATGTGAAATGACGAATTAGTTTAAAATGGCAACCAAGTTCAAAATAATACAATAACTGTTGTAGGAGCGATATGTGTCACTGATTTTAAGAAGCCTAAATTGAATGACGGCAGGTCGGAGATCAATTTTGTTTAGCATAACATTGTTATGCTTCAAACGATCACAAGTATGTTGTGGTTGCTGCCAGTGCCATGTTTCTAAAGCAACGGCTGCGAGTTTTACATCAAACTGTTGCTATTATAGTCTGAAATTATCAAACTTTTAGGTAGTTATTTCCCTTTGCTATAGACTCCTGATGCAAACACATACAGAAAAGATTTGCTTACAGCCGCTGAAAGCTCTTTTTAATTAAAAATAATCGTACTAGCATAATATGGAAGAACAAACAGTAAATTAAATGGGTAGGACTAAGATGTTAATTGGGTCATAGCAACTTTGTCATTTGAACAAACCTTGAACATTGCAACCAGATTATCACAGCTAGACATTTCAATTGGAAGGCGCGCGACTTGGTATTCGAAACGATATATTGAATCGGGCTTAAGACTGAAACATATTTGGTATGTTTAATACGCCATAATTAAACGATTATTTTGTAGCTTAATACAGAAGACAAAATATTGTTTCAACTAAAGTACTGAATACCCACTAAGTTCTAGCAATTATTGATTGTTCTACTTAACGATGTAAAAGTACTTTACAACAATAAATTTAGTATGGCGAAGGCGGCTTTATTAGGTATCTCATATTTCACACCGTTTTTAAATTTTCTAATATATAAAAGTATGGTAAATGTTATGCCTGATCCACTGCAATCAGTCATATGAAATATCCACAGTGACGTCGTTAGTGAAAAACAAATTTTTAGTTGATCTTTTTTAAATATGGGTGTTTTGAGTGTGCACTTGTTCTAATTGCTTGAATCTAATGATAAATGTATGGTAGGTCACTAACAATAAAGCAATTCGAGTGAAATATTCATTTATTATTATCTATTTTTAAATTACTATATCAGGGACGTATCTACTACATACCGGTATTACATAATGCATCTGTATTGCCAGCGGAATTGAAATGAGGTGTTACGTCCCTCGGTACCCACTGGAATACAGTGGCCTATTCTTATATCGAATGTTACGTGCACGCCAATGTGTACACGGGACCTCTGGTCTTGTCCCATCTGAATGACTGTATAAACTGTACAACTAAAAAGAGGGGTGCAGGGCGCCAGAAAATCCCGATGAACTTTATCGATCAACACCGTGATTGAGCATGGGACCTCCAGGTTGCGAGTCAACGCCTCACTCACCGCGGCTCGATCTAAAGTGGAGATACCATTTCAGTGTAATAACACATTAGCAAGTGCAAATGATCAGGGTAATTAAGGCCTGCTTTAAATGTTTGCGTTTTCGCCAAATGTATTTCCATGTGTATAGAAAGCTCGCTGAAAAGTTTGAGGTAACCCATGTAAAAAACATCATAAGGAATGACTTTTCGGCGCTAATGCACTTTCGTAAACCCAGTAGGCCTACTTGCCTGGGTCCTAGAAAATTGAAATTTGCGGAAGGTGTTCCGGGTGTCTTATAATATTCTCGCACCAAATTTCAGACAAATCGGTCAAGAACTTTTACTTTTCCCAATTTCAGATGTACATAGAGCTAGTCGTGGTCATGATGTGTACTATTGAGGTAACGAAAATTTGCTGAGGGTGTTCCTGGTCACTAATTATGATCTCACATCAAATTTCAGACGAATCGGTAAATAACTTTTGATTTTACATAATATATCACCGTGGTGATCCATTGAACAATTTTGATATATTAGGAGACCACCTATTTAATTGATAATGCACTTTCGTACACCAAGTACTTCCCGTGACAAAATTTGCTGAGGGTGTTCAGGGTCATTAATTATGATCTCACATCAAATTTAAGACGAATCGGTCAATAACTTTTAATTTTTACATAATATAGCACCGTGGTGGTCTCTTGAGCAATTTTAATATATTGCGACCATCTATTTAATCGCTAATGCACTTTCGTACACCAAATACTTCCGGTGATTGTAGAGACCTGAAATTTGCTGAGGGTCTTTGTGGTCACTGATTATGATCTCACGCCAAATATCAGACGAATCGTTCTATAACTTTTGGTTTTACATAATATAGCACCGGGGTGGTCTCATGAACAGTTTTAATATATTATGAGACCATCTATTTAAATTTGAATGTACTTTCGTACACATAGTATTTCCCGTGGTCGTAGGGACCTGACATTTGCTGAGGGTGTTCGGGGTCACTAATTAAGATCGCACGTCAACTTTCAGACAATAACCTTTGATATTACATAATATAGCATCGTGGTGGCCTCTTGAACAATTTTAATACATGTGATCATCTATTTAATTGCTAATTCACTTTCGTACACAAAGTACTTCCCAATGTGCCTTAACCTACAAAGACGATATAATTTGCCATAATGTTAAAGGTATTAGAAGAAGTTAATACACAAAACTTCATCTCTATGTTCAGAGTGGTAAGCAATGCGAGTGTCAGATCCTATATAAAAAAAACAACTCGACAAAAATAAATAATTGTTATCTATTCGGAGGGATTTGAGGTTTGGAACATCAGTCTCACTATTGGCTTGTTATATATAGATGTTGTTGGGAGGAGTTTTATTTTTGAGGCTCTGTTCTATTCGGGACAGTCCCTTTAAAATAAATTTAATCCAAATCCTATTTGATATAATATGGTTTCATTTGGAATAATCTATGCGAAAAATAACATTGTTTATTACCAAATCAAAATGTATAGAGACTATATCCTATCGTTATTTAAAAAAAAATGAAATGGAATTGGGTTTAACGCCCTACTGTTCAGCCCCGAATGGACTAATACAATAAATAGAGAGGATAATTAATCTAAATACAAATATATATATAAAATATCACTATGTCCAATTATGTATTTAAATAACACATATCATCATAATAAATAATTATAAGAAAAAAATAATTTAAAAAGATAAAATTTAAATAAATGTACAAGTAATTAATGTTGCTGATCGTCATTTTTATTTTTCGAGAAGACATTGTTGTTACATTCAACTTACTATTACCCATGACTGAGGAATACTTGATTTAGTTTCTAACAACTGTGCTACGTGTATACTTGCGTTTAAGGTTGTAGGCTTGAATAAAATTGGTAATAGGTTTTGTAGAAATGTACCAAGACGTACACCACTCCGTGAGTAAGTATATCACTTGTACTAAATGACAGCCATTTTGAGATTATGTGATATCAACGATGTCGATGATTGGCTTATAAAAATGAATCGCCCGACAATATACGCTCGAAAATATCCAACATGCTAAATACGAGCGATTGATCGGGTGAAGGGTTCGCCAGCAAATTATATAATGATGACAAATTTACCAAAGGGTAGGGACGGGCGTCTAGGGGCATCGGTCAGAATTAAAAAAAACAGATTCCACGTTCGGTGGTTTGCAGCGGGAAGTTGATGTTTCCATAGAGCTAAGTATTATGACTTCCCGCCAGGATATTCTCCACAGACCGCCTTTTCAGGTCAAAATTTCAAAAAAATTCTCACACGGAAGGACCACCGAACGCTCAATCCCCGTTGGAAAAGAACCCAGTGGGACCCCTAGGGTTCCATTCATTTTTTCATTGGGACCCGACAGCGCCGCTGCCTCAGGGCCCGGCGACCTCATGACCCGTCACTAATCGGACATTCCTGTTTTGTTCTTCTTGACCAGATAAAAGAGGGGTATAAATAACCATTATCATAGTTTGTATTTACTATCTCAAGATTCTGCATTGTTATTATTAATACATGTGGCTAATTATACCTCCAACCCACGACTATAAATCACAGTTACTTTAATATTTTGTAACAATTTAATATTCTGGTGTCATCCCAAACTGCCCTTAAAATAGACCATACAATGCTTGACCAAGTTTAAGTCGTGGAAGATATCGGTTATAAAGTATGAATTATGATATTTTAAACGCACAAAGAGTATAAAGAATTAACTTTTCATCTGTGCTTTTGTATTCTGGAACAGTATACACGTATATCTTCAATAAATCGTCATATCTAAATTAAAAATATATATATATATATTAACACTTTCGTTAGCATGGTTTTTTTTATCAACAAATTAGTTTACAGTTACTTAAAGATGCATTATGTAAGATTTAGATAACAAGCTGACCATTCCCTTACAATCTTTCATTACAGATGAAACAAAATGAATATAATGCAATCTCGTTCAAAATTTTAAAAAGCTGTGGCATGGATGGTTTATTGTGGTAACAACAGTACTTATTTATCGAGACTATGCCTTGATTCACCAATTTTATATTTAACCATTAACTGGCGACCGTGTTTTGATCCGTTTCAATCCCTACCTCTGGTATTCTAGAGAGTTGATTATAGGCTTGCAATTTGAATTAATGTTTAGATTATAGGAAGGCCAACAGTTGGCTCGAATAAAAATCAAGTTTACCATGATGGCAAATTTACCAACATATCACCGTGGATGAGACCTTGGCTCGCTTATTAAATAAGCCCGCCACCATTTTTTGGTGAAGGGAGTATTTTAATCCGTTTGTCTTTTTTTATTTTAGTTATTAATTCTGAGCACAGTTTCTATCATCCAGAAAAAAAAATCTACGATGCGTTGTCATGACTAATAGGTCATTGGCTAAATTATCCGATCTTTTACATTACATGATCATAAAGTCTAAGGGAGGTTACTAGTCCTAAATAAGAAGTCGATGCCCATGAAATTAATTTAAACATGTCATTTTAGAAAATCCATTTGATTGGATTGCCAGTTCAATATCTAACACTTTATTGTTTATAACAATGCAAAAATTATGTGGTTTATTGTGGGAAGGGGCGCAATTCTTACTTGACTTGGCCAATGATACTGGATAATCAACCACTTAAAAAGTTACGCATGGGCAATTGTAAAATATTGTCAACGTTCCCAGACCCTCCAATGTTGAAGAGTAGAGGTTCTGGGTGACCGAGACTATCTGGATAGTGAATACATATTTGCGTGGATAAAGCAGTGAGAAATCACTTATTTTAGAGTCCAATGCCAATGGCGCATTGTTACTTTAAATATAGACCTCGATCTATATATTGAACTTAGGCAAGAAATAACATCTTGATCTTAAGACACCACAAACGTAAGATTCGTCTAGACATCAGACCCCGTTGTTATTTCTGTTTTTTTAATCTATCAATGATGTTATTATACATACTAATATAATGTGGTTCTGGAGAGTGGGTTGTGGCATGACTTGATGGTCGATGATCAAGGGTTTCATAACTTCCATTATCTTGAAAATTTGGTGATGTGTTATCTAGCTGAATACCGGTTAAATAACCTCTATCGCCTCGTTGTGTGTCATTCCTGCGATTTCCAGTTTGGTTTTGAATAGATGATAGTTCAGGGTTAGTTGTAGCTTTGGCTGAAGAGAAGTATAATATGTGTTTTAGCTGTGTGTTAACCGCGTTGGCTCAGTAAGTAAAACACCGGCTCGATAACTTGACGGTCATCGAGATTTTCCTGCGTGCTTTGCCTTGTCAGTAGTGCAAGACAGAAGGCCTGGGACGAAAAGAAAACCCGAAGTACCCTGTAGGCGTACACATTGGCGTACATGTAAAAGAACCCCTGGCAGTTGGAATTCAATATAGGAGTAGGTCGCAACGACACTGTACCGGCGAAATGTTTTTAATACCACACTCTATGACCATCTTCATTAGCCCAATCGGAGCAGAACAGATCGACGCTAAACCCCATTAGTTCATTTACTTAGCTGTTGTAATTTTCCGGTGGCTGTGCCAATACCTTCTAGGCAAAATCAATCTCTACAACATTTTACGTTACTTCTTACCACATATTGATAATAAAACACAATAAAAGGTATACATGTATTTTCAAATTAATGATTAACGTGACCTGTATATGTTACCAAATAGAGAAGCTGTTAAATCTATACATACCCTGCGTGTGTTTTGTTACGAATAGTTAACTGCGCTTCTAGATGTCATTTAAAGAATTCTTACAAAATGTTTGAGAAATCCGCCATACTTGCCAATCTAAAATTGTTTTAATTCATCAACATATGTATGGCGGTTTGTAACTTGTTGTTAACCGACAAATCACATACCGCGTTATACAGAACAAGTTCGATAAAGACATCTCGTTTGATGCGACATATTCAAAAAGACAAAAATTCAAAAGGACTCAGACATGTATCTCTTTAATTTCGATCTAGCACACTAATCGCTGTAAAAAATTTCTCCTCCTGAAAACGAAAACCCGATACGGTTCAATCTGATAAATTTATTCTATTTACCATACCAGAATATAACCCTTCACTGACATCTACTTACCAAGAACTCGACGTCGATAATACATTATTACTGCAATTAGGACAATTACCACTATTACTAGTATGATTCCGAGGACCACGCCAATTATTAGACTTATATTGGGTCCGTCTGAAATGGTGAAATGGGGAACTCATGATAAACTATACATTTGATACACCTGAGAAGCAAGAAGTACTAAGGCAACATATTCAAATACGTATACATGTAGTCTAACAAACTTTCTAAGAAGATTACTATTTTATTTCCAATAGAAGTACTTGTATTGATTCAAAACTTGTTCAAAAATCGAAGGGGATAATCGCTCAAAGGATATTGGATAATGGTAGTTATTCTCGTTTTGTGATTTTTTTAAAACATTAGATTCTTGATCGCCATTAATACAATTAATGTGCATAATTAATCGTTTGATTCTTGATCGGTTCAAATACAATTATTATGGATAATAAATCCATAATCAATGCAGAATTAAAGACAGCAGTAAGGGAATTTTACCAAATGCAAATGATTCAACAACCATATCAGGTGTACAAGAAATGTAAATGTATAAAAAAAAACATTAATTCGACTTAGATTTCAACCAATTCAAAATACAGAATCAATGTAAACCTTATCACCAAATTATCAACCTTATCAACTAACCTTTATTTGTGTTATCTTCAATGGTAGCAGTTGTATTCGTGGTCTCTTTACGTAAAAAGAATATAAATATAAATTAGCCTGGAAATTTTCTCGTTTCAAACGATACAAGTTTAAACAGGCAACAACAGAAAAGTCAGTCAAAAATAATAATAATATAGGACATATCGAGATGTAAACGAGTTTAGCTAACATTGAATGAAACTATTACAAAGTTAGTTATATCAGGGGAAGTAAGTCTAGCAGTAATCCCGGGCATAATGGTAAGAATTGAATTGAAATGTCAAAACGTTTTCTGAAATGTAAAAATCAAAGTATGATCTGCTAATGACCAAGGCGATAACGATGACAACATAAGATCATATTAAAATGTAGCCCAATCAAATTAACACGTCTTCACTGACCTGTAAGATAAATGGTAACATTACGCATGTATACATTTGCTCGCCCTATGATACATCTGAACTGTAGCCCATCATCACCATATTGGACTGTATACATTAGAGTACTTCTTGTAATGTTCCCACATTGACCAATGGATGGAGGTGTTATGTCACCGCTGGAGATGTCATCATTATTGGGGTATGGAAGCCAGTTATTTGTATTAATTGAACTAATTTGCCAGAACCAATCTTTTTGTGGGTCACCACTGTTTCCACTGCATTTAATAGTAAGTTTAGTATTAACAAGATATAAAGGTCCGTCTGGAATAACGGACAATTTGAGATTGCCTGGGTTGCCTGCAAAAGTAAACACAGTGATTCTATGTCCTACCGCTGAAAGTATTTATCAATGAGCTTAACATGAAATGACTTGTTTGGTTTGCTTGGGAGATAAGTCAACATAGATCTAGTATGTTCCCCAATTCCTTTTCAAATGAAATAATTTATTGTTTACAAAACATATATCGAATCTCGGACAAGACGTGCTGCTGTGAACACCTGTAATGGATTACAGCATACTGCACATGAATGGTCGCTATACTGAACAATGAGTGTAATATTTTAAATTTGAAGATAACGACGATTACATCTTCAAGTCAACCAAACGATTCACGAATTAGTTACGCACCCAATTCAGTAAATCTTGCGATAATTTCTGAACGGCTATATAGTTTAATTTTTATTTTTCGGCACTATAAACAGGTTACCACATCCTGCCAGATCCGATATTAACATTTTGTTTAGAATTTAGATTTCCTGTATATAATTGGATTTCCCCTTTAAAATTTAATCGTCTTGCGCTTGACCTAATGGAAATTAACCTCCCTCAAACGGCATCTTTTTGGGGTTCTGGTAGTTTTGCATTCAGCAACCAATAGAGCACACCCTTTTGGGAGTGGTTGGTATGGGATGCTTGTTAGGAGTATTATAATTGACAGAGCCATACACGACGAGAAACTAAAACTTACTATCAACTGTTACGTTCTTTTTATCTTGTGGGCTTATTTCTACTTGCAGGTAGTTTGTCCAGCACTGATATTCAGCTTCATCGTTGCAATCGGGGTCATTGATGACGACTTGTAGGTAAGACACAAGTGGTGAAGTTGAGACAAAGCCGCCACTTATGGTAAATTTAGGTGGCGTTATTCCCGCCCCGGGCCGAATCCCGTTTAACGAAATGGTAGCGATTATGAATTCAACAGTGTCTGATCGTTTAAAGATCTGAAGACTTTTAAGAGTTTTAACTCCGGTGATATCAGTGATAACAGATGGGAAGCACCTCATTGAGAGATTCCTGAAACCAGCTTCAAGGTCCTGGGATGGTAGAATTTCTAGACTTGCTTCTAGTTTATCTAAACAAAGTATAATTATAAATTCAATTATTACTTATTTCCAATTAATAATTATAACCAATACATTATCGTATAATTATAAATTCAATTATAAAATTATTTCCAATTAATAAGTTACAACCAGTACATTATCGTCGGGAATTTCAAAGTCCCATAAGAGTATAGTAGAATATGTAGACGTCCTACTACGCTATCTGAACAAAGGGCAAGAACGTGCGATCTAGGTGAGCACCACCCCTGATCAATAAAAAAAATGACAAGTAGTGCAATATTCAGCAGATGATGCCGCTAGAACGTCACAAACAGACTTCCGTCCCACAGAAACATTTCGAGAAAGAGTAAGCATACAAAGTATCGTCCACCTCTATCTCCCCCTCTCTCTCCCTCTCTCTCTCTTTGTACTGGAATAAATAATTAGTTGTTACCCACTCACCATCCAATATTATAGTGGTGTTGACACTATAGGTTTCAGAACCTCCAACAAGACACCTAAAGGACAATCCATGATCAGTTTCTTGTACCGTATAGTTCAGAGTACTTTTTCCAACATAAGTGCATTGTGAGGAATTTTTCTGGGCTACACTATCAGAATAAAATTGGTAAGGCTGCCACATTGATTCATCAGGTAATTTCGTCTCCCAAGACAACGCCTGTTCAGGGTTTCCCAGGTTACCACTGCAAATCAGAACAATGGAGTCGTTGATGTTGTATTTATCTGCACTTGGGATGGTTACTAGTTTTATATCACCTGGACTGCCTTTAAACAAGAAGTAAATAATTATACAGGTAAAATAAACATTAGAGAATTTGTTATGTTCACCCTTCGGTAAAACTCTTTTAAGACTTGACTTGACAGTACAAGCGATCTGATTCAAATACAATCTATATTTCTTTTCAGTATTGTATACATGTACTTTCGATGGCCTCCCTGTTGTTGTAAAAACAAGGAAATTGAAAGTTTGAGCTATAATAAAGAAACGAAACGTGACCTGTTTTCTAAACAGATTGCTTTGAGGTTTTCATAACTGTTTTATATAATCCTTACATTGTATTTCCGCAGTAAATTGGGGGGGGGGGGCTACGGTTGGTAAGGTGCAGGCTAGCTAACCTTCAGGTCGCGTGTGTGATCCCTGCATAGTCCGAGAACGTTTATCGGGATCTTCTGACGTTGTTTCTCCTTGTCAGTGGTGCAAGACGGAGGGCCTAACAAGGACAGTTGTCTATTCGTTCGGATCGGATACAAATCTGAGGGCCCGTGTATACATTGACGTGCACGTTAAATATCCCTTGGTAGTTGGAATAGGCCATAGCGTATGACCTTCTTCATTAGCGCGATCAGATCAGAACAGTGGGACGTTAAACCCCATTTGATTTCATTTCCGCCGTGAACCCGGTAAGAGCAAATAATTTGGTTTTAGTAATATTGCCTTATTTCTAGCAATCTGTAATTTATAAATTTACATATGAGCATACTTATTTATATTATATTTATTGCTTAATAGTTTGTCAAATCACTATAAAGCATATAATAACATGTGAAAATTAGCCAAATTCTCTGCCTTATTTTTTAACGCATGATCTGACTTTAAGATAAATATAATACTACAAGCACTTGCTTACTTTGTATAATAATATTTTTCTCGTCTTCAACGGTTACGACTCCTTGGTTCGTGACTCCAACTGTCTTACAAATATATCGACCTTCATCTTCACAGCTAGGATTCTTTACTTCAATGTTTACGTAAGTCTGACCTGGTGACGAAGCATTGAAATGGCCAGCTACAGTGTCATTAAATGCTGCATCCTGTGGTCCGACAACGGTTCCAGCATCATCCACAGTTGCTAATAATGTTGTTTCGTTGTTCTCAAAGGACACTTTCGTCATCTGTATATTGTATAAAGTGGTGTATTCGGCTTGCGAAGATGGGGAGCAGTTTACAGCTAAAACATGGGTATTCCCTGTTTCTAAATTTTGTGACGCATCAATTTGTGCTGTATAGATACCTATAAAATATTTCCTTAGCATTATCGTCAACAACACAATATTCATTGTTATGCATACATAGAAATAGTTTTGTAAGAGACACAAATAGAATAGGCCGTAAATAGAATAGGCCCTATACACATAAAAATGGAAAATGGCGTTTTCGGGGATTGAATGATAATCTGTAACTAAAGAATGTTAAAGCGAGAATTTTATATTTTGTAAGAAAGTCAAAATTTGTATGGCTTTTCTCAATATGCTGCCAACTCACTATTAAACGATCATAGGCATTATTTCCCACACTTAAAATTCGTTGACACCGGAAATGATAACACAATTACCTCCCTTGTTTTCATATTCCCCCGATGGAATGATATTTTGGCTAATTTCTCAACTGCCAATAGTGAATTATAGGATTAATGGGATTGTTCTTTAACAAGGTAGGACTGTTAATAGATACCATTTATTTTAAGGCATTATTTTATTACATTTTAAAAGTATAACTTAAAATATGAAAGTGTTACCTAAAAAGATGCCAAGGCTAATCATGTGATTTTCTAGATTTGCCTAAAGATTACATTCCGCCCCAACATATAAAACAACGGCCAATGGAATAAAACTGTAAGTGCATGGCGGGTGGTAGAAGTTTGTAGATTTTTTTTTTCTCATCTACACGAAATCTCATTATGAAATAAATCCGAAATATACTAAAGATACATTATGCGAGAGCTAAGTTTGCCTATTGCGGTGCGTTGTTTATGACTTCAACTGTTATATATATTTTATTCAAATGACAAGCCAAACATCAACTCCATACATAGGTGTTAACAGGTCACAATTTTATGGAATACAACTACTGCTTATTAATGAGGAATAAGCAGTATTATTCCAGTTAAATTGCTAAATGTCATTGAAACAATTCACATATGCATAAGGGTAATCTTACTTTTCGGGCAAACAGGAAAAGTGAACAAAAATATTATTGGCATAATAAAGGGCCCGAAATCTAATAAAACACTAAATTTGCGTTTCTTTTAATTGCACACCACAAATTTGGCGGCCATCGATTATTATTTGTCTAATTGGATGGTCGGAATTTAGGTCTTCACAGAGTGGAATTCCTCTAACAGAACAATTAGACAACTTTCAAGCTGTTGAACTCACAGAAAACCGCATTTACGGCGTGTAAATTTTCAAACTCACTAACACGTTGAATCATGATATTCAGGAGTATTCAAAATATATAAAAGCAATTGCAAATAATTGAATACAAAATGGAAAAGAAATGAAATTAGGTTTAACGTTCTACACTAGGCACTCGAACTAAACAGTTAATTAAAATATATAATATTGGTTTGGAAGGGGGGGGGGGTAAATGCTATATCATTAAAACAAAGAGAAAATGACTACATTTAATTATATTGAAACAAGTGTATGGGGGATTAGTATCTACATAGTGTGACAATATTCAGTATGTAAAATTATTAATATTTATGAATGAAAATTATGAAAATATATTTTACAAGCATTGCTTTGAAATGCTTGGCTATAGTTCTTTTATGTGTGCACGGGACCTCGTTTTGTAGTCTAGTCTTAACGATTAAATGTATACCAACTGTCAGCCGCCCACCCCGCACGTCCTTTACCATTGACACGGTCATTAGAACTACTATAATAGTATAGTTGATGGATATATGACCGTGTAAAAAAAGCAACTCACCTGATACAAGAAACGTATAAATTATAATGATAGCTTCTGAAGAGTATTTTACCGACAAACAAGCCATGTTGTGGGAAGAGCCCTTCTCGCCAATATCATACTGCTCTTGTACGTGTATATGTAAATAGATTTTAATGTTACTAATTATAACTGCTTTGGTAAAACCGTTATTCTCTTTTTAAACAATAACTTATTCACATATTGAAAGGGATTGAGAAACAGGCACATCCTATATGATCTCTCTCTGTTATGCGAGTTTAATTATTATATTGAGAAATCGACATACGGGATGTATTCATGGATAATATTCGTTGTTTGTACAGGTAATCTAGAAATTATAATGTATATTTGTCTTTATAATATATAAATATATAATGTTTATCTGTAGTAGAATACTTATCAATACTTCGCGGGGAGAAAAGGCTACATATTCATGACATTTCATATGATTACTACATATTTGTACCAATCCGATTGATCATAATCTTTATAGCAGCAATATGTCACAATCGTGTGCTAACCATATATGGGAAATACCCCTGCAACCCCCCAAAAAGTTTCTGGTAGGGTTAAATGTACTTTATATCATACTAAAAGTTTACCACAGATGACCACTGGAACGTCTTAAAATGACCATAATTAAGTAAAAACTTTGATGATATTGGTGTCTTTCCCTAGGTTGTGGGGAGCAAAGAACACATCAAGATCATTAAAAATAATGTTGGCCTATTATAACAAAAATTGCCACCAAAACCTTAAAATGACCTAAAGTCCATAACTATTGACTCAAATTGATGATCTTGATGTCTGTCCCTAGGTTTTGGGGGATGTATTACGAAGGTTGTGGACCCTCTAAAGATCACAATATTTATCCGAACTCGATGTAACATAAAATGTATCTTAATATCCAAAAGATCTCAGTCCATTTCGATATTTGCGCAATTTAGACCATAACTTTCTGGGTTATAGCCCCTGATTGGACAAAAATCGCTTTTGTGTTTAGCTTGTTCTCTATCCATCTCTTTCAAAATGTGGGCGTATTTTGCCTGGCAGCCGCTGGTGGTTATTTTCATTACGACAAACCACTGTGTCATATACTATATGTTTCGTATATTTCCCATTGTTCCTATTGTCGTATAATTATTAGCATTCGGTAAACCTCGACGGATTCCGGTACTCTCCGTAACCTACATCTAGACTCGGATGTATGATAGTCATTGATATGTACCTACGACCATACATTTGCGATGCGGCTTGTCGACTACCGATTTACTCTAACAGGAAAACGTTCCGCTTTTACAAAAAAGTCCCAAAATCTGGTTAAGCTATCCACACCCGTTGGTGGAGTCGACCACACGACTTAGTATAATTTCTGGACACATAATGTATTTGTAAATAGTATAGTTTTTCTGCGTGGTCACCCTTTCTCTCGGTAAATAAACAACAAAGTAAATGATTTCTGGATATTGTAATACGTTTTTTGGAGTCGTCCACACGATGTATTTTTAATTAGTATAGTTTTTTTCTGCGTGGTCACCCTTTCTCCCGGCAAATAAACAACAAAGTAAATCGTTTTATTCCATAAATAACAAATTCATTAACAAATTCATAAACAAATTTAGTTGTGGACGACATCACTAATAGTTGTTGACGACATCACCAATGCCTTGTGGACGACTCCACCAACGGTTGTGGACGACTTCGCTTGTGGACGACTTGACTGGCACCCATCTCCTGGGGGCAACCATGTTTATCCGGGTCCTTTAAAATAGTTCTAAAATGGCGGACTTCGTCATACAGCCGAGTCTAGATGTAGGGCACCGGAATCTGTCGAGGGTTGCCGAGTGTAATTACTAGTTTACTCTAACAATATTAGAGTTATTTCCCTTTTGTTCATTCTGTTGTATTAGAGTTATTTCCGGTTAATAAAGGACCTTGACCTTCGGGTCCCACACCTTCTGGTGTGTGGGTGAACTCCACAATGGCTCTGTTGATTATTTTGATTTAGCGAGTTTGCTCAATACGATAGCATCGGAATTGATGACCGGTTTAATGGATCCCAATACCATACTATTGTTATGCGATAGTTTTATCTTGCATAGATTTGATATGCAATATACGTTTCAATTTATGACAAATTAAGGAACAGTGAGTTCTTCAACAAATTACATTGTTAACTAGACCTCATATGGTATTTCAATCAAAAATAACATGCTTATTATGTCTGAAGTCAGATTATCAAACAGGTGGTCTTGGCCAGGTTTTCTGATTCCGTCATCCAGTCGCATTACTTACTAGGGAGACAAACGAGTCTACTATGACGTTTAAACATGTCAAGGCATGTGACACCGGAATGTGCGCAATAACAATACCCATTGTTAGGCCATACTTTTATTATATTCAAATAAGACACTTTAATCCTATTTATTAAAAATTTCAGCTGTGGTTGAAGCCAGAATATCAGTGTTGCCTAATACAACGTTTGGAATTGGCAACAAGTCACTAATCATCCTTTGTGATGGTTTATCTGATGACGGGTTTGATACAATCTATAATATACAGCTTGAAAAAGATTCTGTCGCACTTGGTTTTATTGATGGGAATGGACTAAAGTTAATTTCAGCAAACACGTCATCTAAATATGAAATAACGGGAGAGTTTCGCGCGTCTTCACCTTCTCGGTCCTATTTACAAATGGTTATCGGTACACCCAGTGCAGAAGATCAAGGCAACTATACATGCTCATCCGTTGGCGTACTCTCAGGGAAGATAATTACGGATACTCGGCGACAATACGTCAAAATCGAAGGTATATATATATATAGCATAAAATATAAAAATAACACTGATTTGCTTATACATGTTTTAATATAAGTTATAATGGCTTCCTGATGAAATTATATTGAAACATGTAGAAGCAAATCGATGTTACTTTTATATTTTATACTATAAATTTTAATACTGTACATTAGAACAACTACCTACTTCTGCTATATATATATATGTATGTATATCTAACTGGTGGTAGTTTTTTCTTTGATGTCCATAGCAGTTCATAACAACATGTCATGGCGTCTTCATAGGTTGATATATTCGTTCATATCAACCCCTGGTGACGTCATGACAGGTTGATATTTCCCTAATAACGTCACCCCAGATCGATTTATTGGGCTCCTATTATGAACCGGGGATGACGTAGATGATCGAAATAATACAAAAAACACAGAAATATTTTTTTTATTCTTTTGACAATTAAAAATTGTAATGGTACAGTTTGAAACATTCCGGACCGAGATAGACGACGGACGGCATATTTTAATCGGTTATCCACACGCCATGTCTAATATAAGATATCTTTCAGAATTTTCTTTCCGTCCACATACTACAAGACTTTATCGCCCAAAAATTCCTCTATAAAGTATTTTTGGGCACAGTCCACTTAAAACAGTCGGTCAAATCCTTCTCTAAACATAGCAAAAACCTTCAATCAGGGTTCACTGTCAGAATTATCGGAAAAGAATGCCTTTTGATCCAAACTGTCTTTAGGCTTTGGATAGACCCTCATCGATAGTTGCATTCACATCATTTCCATCGTCAATATGTTGGCTAAAAGGGACTGATTATTCATCTGATTTCGTATTACTGTCCTTTTTTTTTGCTTGCCACATTACTCCAAAATGGCGATGTGTTAACAAAAACATCTACGTAATTGCACGTGATTAAATCGGTAATGTTCGTTGGTTGACAGAAACTACCGAGCAGTTATTCAATCACTGTTGGCTTTTAATGGAAGGGTCCATTCAATTTGGGCGTTGTATATGTCAGATATAAACTAACTGTCCCCCGAATTAATATGTTAGAGAAACCGAGAGATTAAGTCGTTATAGTTTAGCTAGAAACCGAGGGATTAAGTCGTTATAGTTTAGCTAATTGCTAATCCTTTGGAGTCTGGTCTGATCATGACATGTAAATTAGTCACTATAACAGGGACAATTATATTTAACGCTCTGTATTGCTCTAATATAATAACAGTATTAGTATTTCATATTATTTTTTCAGATTCAGGAGGTCCTGTCAGTGGAAGTGCTGGACCATCCGGGTGTGTAATACGTCAAACTATTCAAATCATTACTTTGACCGTATACTTCACACTACAGTAATACTATATTTACCGGATTCTTGATACTGCAATAATTCTGTATTTACCGGATTCTTGATACTGCAATAATACTGTATTCTATTGATACTGCAATAATACTGTATTTACCGGATTCTTGATACTGCAATAAATACTATATTGATCGGATTCTTGATACTGCAATAATACTGTATATTGACCGGATTCTGGATACTATAATAATATTGAATTGACCAGATCCATGATACTATAATATTACTGAATTTGCAGGATTCTTGATACAACAATAATACTGTATTGGCCCAGTGGACTATATGCGCATCTGAATATTTGTGATCAAAGCTGTGTTAGGGACTGTGTTGATTTGACTTGACCACATCGGTTAAAGGGTTAATGTCAGAAAATGGAAAAGAGTACAAACAACAATATATAGATCTATCCAATGTTGTGTCATGTTTATTTCGTATCTTGGTCCTTTTTTGTGAATTAATAGCATTATTTATTTTCTAATACATTTATCATTATCAAGCTCATTGGTGAAAAAGATGATTTGGAACCTTGCGTTAGTCTAAAAGCACATATTTATGTAATAAATGTGTAAATAAAGTGATGAATATTCAATGTTTTTATTCGGTGAAACACTTGAATAGTCAAAATTGAACGACAGTCGTTTATTCCTATTAAATCCATTCTGCGAGTTTTTTTTTTAATTAATACTTATTACTTTTAGGATATATTTTCTTTGTTTACCCCAAATGATCCACGATGTTTACCCCAAATGATCCACGAAACCATAGAATACACGACTCATGCACCGATTATAAATTGTCATATTGAATTGTAATTCGGTTTTAAATTTCACATATCATAGTAAATATTGAGTTAACGTTTAGCTTTTTTAATCCAAATTTTATTGAAATGAGTTTGTTTGCCACTGTAAAGGAATTGCATGTGTATTATTGTCACATTGTTTGTAGGCTGCGTAAGCTATACCTTGGTTTTACACCGCTTAGTTATACTTTCTATTATCCATGTGCCCAATATTTTCTTTTCTTATGAGATCATTCAAATATTGGATAATGGATATGGTGTGTAGATTATGCATATCTGTGACATACCACTCCTTGTCGATCAATGAATGCCGTACTTTTAATACTATTGACAAAGAAGCCTATTAAACCGGTGATCAGAAGGGCCTGGAATAATGCATTTTTGTCGACAATGACACCCCATTACGCAATCTCGAACCCCGAAAAATTTTGGAGAAAGAAATATCTCTGTTGAAATAGCTTTATTTTACGTGTCTGGATGACCGAATCACCTAAAAATATACACGCGTAGAAAAAAAGATCTTTACAAAAACTTAATTTTTTACATTTAGGATCCACTTTTGTTATGTCGGTGAGTTGACTTTGACCCAAGAATCATTTCACAACAAACAAAACGACGATCCGACATCTTGTTTTCGAGAAATCGACCCAAAACAGATTGACCAATCAAAGGTCAGAATGGGCGGGGCTTACCTGTAAAAAAAATTGAAGATAATGGACGGTCTTTGGCCCCAGAGGCCTCCGGCCCCGCGGCTGACTCTGGGAACGAGATTGCCCATTACGGTAATGCGGGGGTCGCGTTAGTCATTATGTTCTTCAGATATGCGTTATACGTGGCTCATGCTGTATTCGTTACCGAGGGTTTAATAATCCTTGAAAGGAAAATGACAGCCATGTTGATTTTCCCACTTGTGCACCCGAACACGACAAATGTGGTATTTACTATTTCCTTGTGGGAAACACCATGTTTCCCAGCGGTAACGAATACAACATTAGCTACCCCAGTTCTCCAGTAGAAGTTACGACTTCCGAGTCAGATTTTGTAGTTACGAACGCTATTTACCAACTTGTTTGTCGTATTTTGCATTTAACCGAGGAGTAACGAATACAGCATTACCTAATAATTGGGCATTACCTTTGATGTCATTGCTATCCTGGACGTCGCGTGTTCGACCCCTGTATTGGCCGAGAAAGTTGAGGACAGAGGGCCCGACAAGGACAGCTGTGTAGTCCTTCGGGTGGTACAAAAACGAGGTCACTAGTTCGATCGCGCTGTTGGCAGGACGGGGAAAGGGAGCATGGTAACGTTCTTGTCTTTCAGTTGGCACGAAAAACCGAGGTCCTGTGTAGACATTGGCATGCACGTATAAGATCTCTTGGCAGTTGGAATACGATATAGAGTAGGCCATAGTGCCGATGCCAGGGCAAAATTAGGCTCATATCACACTGCATCTGCCCGTATTCATTAGCCCAGCCAGAGCAGAACAGTTGGGCTTACCCGCAAAGGGGTCATTTTCAATTTCCGCCATCTTGGATTATCAAAATAAGATATTCCGCAATAATTTAATTTTATCGACCGAAAAACTATATAATTGACAAATTGGAAGCCATATATTGCGTGAAACTCAATTATTCTATCGAATAGGTTATTTTTTGTCATATTTTGGTGGCCATTTTAAAAAAATGGCCGACACAGTGAAAAATCCATTTTAAAAATTGGGGGGGGGGGAGGAATTCGGGTTTTTTTTCCCAGGTTATTTCGCTTAGGAAACGACTTTGCATTTAAAAAGAATTGTTATTATCCCATCCCTATTAGGGTGAACAATCTAAATACTTGACCTTTCTTACAACCAGGGACCATAATCCATGAAGTTTCGATCCGATACATGCCAATATCAAAAGCAGTCGGAGTTTTTGGAGATAAACCTATATTTCAAAATCGGTTAAGAATTGTGACCTGTAGAGAGTCCACAAACAATTGTGGACGGACTGACGGGGGTAAAGACAATATACGTCCATATGAAAATGTGGGCGTATAAGAATCGCGTCTTAAATACGGAACTTTATGAATGAATCACCTCAAGGAAAAGAGAACAACAATGCTTTTTAAAGGGACAGTCCCGAATTGAACAGAGTCTCTAAATTAAAAGTCAGAGTACGTATGAAATTTGAACGCCAAAATATAGAAGAATGGTGTATATACCCCGACTCAAAATTTCAGCTCAAAATATTGAGTCGTTTGGACGTGAGCGTTAAAACAGCTTATCCGGACACGTAGCCCTTTTAAGATTTCGGGTCAATTCTTTCGTTGGGTGACCCGACAATCGATTTCCGTTCCTTTAGAGGTTTACACGGTGAATGGTCTATGTGCTGTACTTGATAACAAAAAGTTTATTCCACCAACACGTTATTTTTATAAATTAAAAGTCTGGTTTTATCAAACTAGCACATAATACAGCTTGGGACACCTGACTCCATTTCCAGATAAAGACTGGTGGGTTAAAGTTGTTTGAAAACGTATCACATATATTGTGTTAGTAGCTCGGCCCTAAGGTAGGGGATTTTAAGGGATTTTAACACAAATTAAAGCAGTTTTATTCTCAAAAACATTATCGGGATTGAACCTTTAAATAAATCGACATTGGCTTGCGTCACCACATCAAAGAGCAGGGGTTACAAATATCTTTGTTGTGTATTTCGAAATACACACATAAAGTCAGTCGATATTCTATTTCAATCATAAAAAAACACTTTATTATCATGCATACAATAATGTACACATTTTCGTTCAACCTTGACAGTTCTATTTTAAAATGTGAATCATTTAATAAGTTTAAAAGGAAACAATGATTTTAACTCACAGACTATAATGTTGAATTACTACAGTAGCCAGTCAACAATATTTTAACATGTTACACAAAAATATATGTTTAGCAAGATGAATGTATAAATCTTTTCCCCCCAAGAATTTAATATATTAAAGGATTGTAGACATATATTATTATTATTATTATCTCATCATATTTATAGTGCGCCCTTTCATATAACATGTTCAGCGTCACTTTACAAAGTGATAGTGTAATCATAAATAAACAACAAAATTATGGACACGTTGTATACTAGAGTCAGTTAAATCCTGATTAAATACACGTGTTAATGGCATATCACAGAGGCGTTCTTCACATAACGCCATTTAGATGGTTAAAAATGCCTAATATAAACTGGGGATTACAAATACAGTATAATCGTTATTTGGCATGTAATAGCTTATTGTATGGTGGCTGATTGGTATTATGTCGTGATGTCGTGGTGTCGCCCTTCATAACGCGACAACCCGACACCACGACATTTTAACGCGACACCACGACATTTTTAACCCGACACTACGACGCGTTAAAATGTCGTGGTATCGGGTTGTCGTGGTGTCGTGGTGTCGCGTTGTCGACTTTATTTATCAATGTTGAAGCGGCCAAGAAATCAAGTTATCCCTCAATATCTCAACAACATACTCTTCACTAACTGCGAATCAAACTGGCCAACACTACCAAATTCGCTGGTTGACCATGACTTCAGTAAAATCATGTGCTCGGTATGGGCTATTCCGTGCCGTCGATAAATAAAATGAATTAAAATTAGTAGTCTATTTTAGTAACCCATTTCTTTGCTCAAAATAAAATTCTTTTATCTCTTCTAAAGTTTGTAATCATGAATGTGCCCGAAAATAACAAGTACCGGTATATTTAAAGAGCCATAGAAACATCCTTTCTGGTGATGTATGACACAATAACGTATTTTGACATTAAAAACTCGCCCATCCTCAGCACTCTCTCTAATTCGGGGGACCACGTGGCTAAGTGGGTAAGACGCTGGCTTGCTAGCCTGGGGGTCGGTTGTTCGATCCCTGCATCGGCCGAGAGAGTTCATGCAAGACAGGGGGTCTGACAAGGCAGCTGTCTAGTCGTTCGGATGGGACCAAAAACCGAGGTCCCATGTTCACACTGGCGTTCATGTAAAGGACCCCTTGGCAGTTGGAATTCGATATAAGAGTAGGCTGTAGCGCCGCTGCCCGGGCAAAATTTCCCTCATAGCACACTCACACTGTATGGCGTATGTCCGTCTTCATTAGCCAAGTTTACCAGCAGAACAGTATGACGTTAAAAGCGTTCGGTTTACACAAACTCTTTTCGAAACTAACATATGGCACATAATTATTTTATTAAATCATTTACCTGTAGAAGTCTTTAGCAGTTTGGGGAAACCGGAGGATCGGGTGTAAACCACGCCATTTGAATCAAAGACCGAGCGATCTGGACCATCCAATCAACCCAGCACCGGATTAATGGAACATGGGGGGGGGGGGCTAATCACCGACCGCGGAGCTGAGGCCGGAATTTTTCAGATATTTGAGGCCGGAAACGCGATTTTTTGGCATTTCAGGCACTTGTGCGGAGCCAATTAGAAGTACCTCCTCCAGAAAAAAAAAATCTGCCACACAAACATAGCGCATTCTGGAGAGAGAGAGAGAGAGAGAGAGAGAGAGAGACTTTATTTATCAATGTTGAAGCGGCCACGAGATCAAGTTAGCCGTCACTACAGGGGCGGATTTGGGCCAGGATGGTCCCATGTCGGAGCGGCCCCTTTATACTGACCGCGGAACCCTGGAAATTTTGAAAAATGAACCCAAATGCGATTTTTGTGGCATCATATTATTAATTAACGTATTATCATTGTATCGCCAAGTCAAGAGTCATATCAAAACAATTTAACTGATTAAAAAATGGGACTAGTTGAGAAAATTTTGACCATTTGATTAACCAGTTAAGAATATTGAATAAGTAGGAATATTTTCATTGAAAAATAAAATGTCCCATATTTGTTGCCGGGAGCGCTAGTTGATTACTCCTGTGACGGATAGCCACGAGACACATTGGTACAGAGTGACGAAAGGAACATTCATGATGGCTGCTTTTTGAATTTTAGATTTGTTGTTCCAGATAAATTATTTTACCTTGAATCCGAACTTTAACATTTGACACACTACATATTGATTAATGAACATAACATTAGTTCAGATAACGCAAATTTAATTATGAGAATTGCGTTACCCTCGACATATTTGTCACGAGCGGCGGGCGGAAATAAAAATATATATAAAAAAAATGATCTTGGATGCAAAATATAGCTACCACGACACCACAACATGGATTCTGGTACCCAAATCAAGTGAAAATATGATTACTTATCGTGTAACTATCATTCATGTTTCCGACTTTATTTGAGTCCGATGTTGAGCTATCTCAATGGTCAGGCCCAGTAGGCGATTCATAACGTGATGAATTTTCTGTATTACCGTCCTCGCAGAATAAAGTCGGTGCCGTATTCGCCAAGAATATGCCAGCCTTTTACATTTTTTGAGGGAATCATACGGGACACAATTCATTTTTTAATTTTAGGAAATTGGAGGCCATTTCCCGCAATTTGAGACCATTCCCGACATCCCAATTATGTAATTTCATCTCAAGGAATGTTTAACACCAGCCCCAGAAAATCGTCTCGCACTCATATTCAGCGAGCAGACCAGCTGTCATCAAATTTTGCTGAGGCCTTAAAATTGAACTGTTTTGGGAGTTGCGAACCATGGGCAGACGTTTCTGGCGTATCCCCACAAACAGGGTGCAGGCGACTTAATAACTAGTAAATTTGCGGGCGACAGTGTCGGGTGAATTCGATGAAATTTTTGGATGAAATTGCTGGATTCCGAAATCCGGGCCACACCCAGACCAGAAAGTATATTATACAAGCTCATTCCAGACTCCAGTGATGGCGTGGCGGCCCGTTAATGTCACCGGCCACACATAACATGATCATCATCGCTCGATGGCCGGTCCAATACCCCCCCCCCCCCCCGATATAATGTTCAGCAGAAACTTTTTTTTTTTAGACGAATTGGACAAACTTAATGCTTTCATTTTTTGTCCGATGGGCCCATGCTTCACTATCTCAACCTTCACTAAAAATATCTACCCTTCACTAACTGCGAATGAGAGGGAGAGAGAGAGAGAGGGAGAGAGAGAGAGAGGGGGGGAGAGAGGGAGAGAGAGAGGGAGAGAGAGAGGGAGAGAGAGAGAGAGATAGAGAGAGATGGGGTTTAACGTCCACTCGACACAAACTAGGTCATTCCGGGACTAACATATATGGTTAAATTTTATTTCAATAACTCGCTTAGGCTACTGTTCTGCTGCTAAAAAGGGCTAATGGAGACGGGCATACGCCATACAGTGTGAGTGTGCTATGAGGGAAATTTTGACCGGGCAGCGGCGCTACGGCCTAGGCCTACTCTTATATCGAATTCCAACTGCCAGGGGATTTTTTTACGTGCACGCCAATGTGTACATGGGACCTCGGTTTTTGGTACCATCCGATCGACTAGACAGCTGCCTTGTCAGACCCTCTGTCTTACATGAACTCTCTCGGCCAATGCAGGGATCGAACAACCGACCCCCAGCATGTCAGCGTCTTACCCACTTAGCCACGTGGTCCCCCGAATTAGAGAGAGTGCTGAGGGTTGGACGAGTATTTAATGTCAAAATACGTTATTTTGTCATACATCAATGTTACACTACAGATAAGAGACTGTCAGCATAGTTGGTAGATCTTTATTGAGAACATAGAATAGACATAGATCGGAAGGAGCTCTATTCAAGTCTGACTTACTGTCAGTTAATTCTGGCTTTATAAAGCATACAGTAATTGAAAATAATGATACATGACAGATTAACTTATTTGGAATTGAGATTATAGTTTCTATAACCACACCTCGTATTTCCAAATAAGTCGCGAAGTTCTGCTGAGTGTTCAACACATAGAACATGTGTAGATTATAAATAACATATGGATAATTAAGATATTTAATGAGATCGTGCGTATTGTCAAAACTAAGAGAGGTCATTTGTGTGTTGCTCGTAAATAACATATTGAACACATTAGCAGAAGTTGTTTATAGTTGAAAATGTCCAATATAATATAATGTAAAATCTAGAAAAGTTCTATGTATGTATTACTTTGTCACATTCCTTCATCACCCACGAGTTATGTACCAAAAGGACATAACAAACACAATTCTCACATGTGGGACATTGTCTTCATCTGTATACATTGATGTTTCACACAATAAAATTACATTACACACGAATTAGGAAGAGCACACGCGATATAACACAGCAAACATGAAATAATAACAGTACATATGATATACGACAGCTAACACGATGTAAAAAGAGTACTCAGGATACCACATTAATAAAAGTATATTACACACGGAATAAAACAGCACACACGATTAAGACATCTAACACGATATAAAAAGTACTGAGTATATAATGAAAAAAAAAACGCGATTTATATTGCACTGGAGCAACAGTGGTTCTAGATTTCATGAAGAACAATACCATTTATTGGGTCTACACCTCTCGCTACACCATTAAATTCTGTCATTATTCTTGACTAAATGATGACAAAGTTAATGTCATTTGATTATGTCTTAATGTTGATGTGGAATCATCTGTTCCATGGAGCGTATTCTCGTCCTCGGTCTCAGCCGACACCAATCTCCTTATGAGCAGCATAAGTTGCTCTGACATACATTAAATACAATAGAATACAATAGCTACACTGCAAAACTCTAAATATGGAAATTACAATTCTAACATCTAAATTCACTGATAAACATGCTACAATATTATATAAAAAAAAATACTAGGTTAGACTATCAACACATTAAAAAAATCTACAAAAAAAAAACACTTTTTCAATGTCAATATGTTCACTGATTTTAACACTTCATAATTATAGGTGGTCTATTCACAGTTCTGATTCTTGCACAGCTAATGGGATGATGGTAAACACTGCTGCAATCTTCGCTTCAGATTCATTCTGGAATTCCCCTGTCTGGTTCGTTGTGGTTGTGTGTTAAGATAGGGTACAATAAATCCATTTAAAATGACCAGTGTACTTGCGCAATTAGACCAATTACAATTACATTACCCTTAATTGATAACACTGATTTTAAAATTAATTTGGTACGATTTTATCTAACTGAATCATATTCTTTCCTTTAAATGTACTTAAAATTAAAATTGTATTTACTTTATTGGGAATACACCTGTAATAATCCTTAATTCGAGTTACTTTTAATTGAATAAACTATAAACAAATACAACTCAATCTGTCCCCTTAATAACAATTATTAGCATGAATTAGTACTTAGCACCTACAGTAATTAATCACATGGAAACGCATTAGCATTCTCCTTACTTACTAACAGTGAACAGTTTTATCTCATAATTAACAAATCATCTTCAATTAATTATCTTAACCGTATCACATTCCACTGCACTATACATCAACAGTTAACACAGAGGGTATAGGATAGAAAGGTACACCTTTTAACATGTCGTATACGAACGAACCTGTGTGTATAACACAAGCTTGTAGCAGCATGTGTGCTAATTAACACACTGAGATCAGATAAGACAGACACGTTCCGTTTGCAAATTTCCATATAGATCTCCCTATGAACATTTTAAATCTTATTGTTAATTCATTTCTTTAAACAAATGTGATCAGTATTTATTTCAAGACCTGAATGTAATATATTCCCTATAAACACATAATTATAACAAACAACAATTTACAAATAAGTTGCCAATACATGAGTATGGTTTTACGTATACACTACACATGATATATGAGGAAATTCAAAATTTATTCGTCATGCTATATCATCGCACATCCAAAAATAAAATTTAAATAACCCATTTTACCATGGTATATTTTCACGTTTTTAACACAAATTTATACTTTTCAAACAAAACAAAACTACACGAATAATCCAGAAACAGTTATATTGCATAAGCTATTCGCTATATATTGCAATGCACCCTGATTCACTTTAAACCATTATTTAAATCCTAATACCGACCCACACGCTACTCGCGAATTTACAAAGGGCCAGTCAGGTTCAAATTTTCCTTGGGCATATTTCTTTACCCATAAACATAAATTTTACACAGATCCATACCGGAAAATACCCAGTTAAACACATATACATTACTTGGACACAACACAACATTACATTTTTACAATCTAGATTTATAGTTCGGAGACATAATTTATTTCTGTTAGCTTAGTTTTACCTTTTCAATTTTACGATTCGTATTTATTCCTACCTTTATAGACAATTAGTCTAAACCTAACTCAGTTACTGAACAACGTATTACATCTACTACTACTTTTATAGCATGTTGCAGTTTCTTTTTGTGACACTGGCTATGTGGAAATCGTCCTAAACCCCACATCTAACGTGTGACGAACGCCTCTTCATTTCTACATATTATTATAACCTTGTGATCGTCCATTTTAAACGTCACTTATGTCCCTAACTTAATTATTTTACTAGTTTGACGTTCTTTTAAACCCTTATATTTAGCATATCCCTAACCTTAAAAATTGATTAAAATTATCCCTTGGTCGCTTTGGCTTTCCATGGTCAAATTATTAGGAAATAATGTACCTACCTTAGAAAAACGTCTGGAAACTTCATCTCCGTCCAAGAATTCCTCCAGGATCCCATTCAGAAGTTATAGATACCATTCTGCTGTCTTCAATCAGTGGCCCATGATCATCTGGAACGACGTCCCGCTGTTATGGAGATTCACATCCAAGTTTACAGGTGCGACCGCCATTACTGGAACTGGTTCACGCTGTGTCCGGTTCACTGGATCACGAGCATCATTACTTATATCTGTTATCAGTGGCCCATGATCGTCTTGAAATCTAACTTCTGCAATTAACAAGATTGCCTGCGGCTAGGACTTGTACACGCTATGTCTGGCTCACGTGCACCATTTCTATTATCTGTTACACTACAGATAAGAGACTGTCAGCATAGTTGGTAGATCTTTATTGAGAACATAGAATAGACATAGATCGGAAGGAGCCCTATTCAAGTCTGACTTACTGTCAGTTAATTCTGGCTTTATAAAGCATACAGTAATTGAAAATAATGATACATGACAGATTAACTTATTTGGAATTGAGATTATAGTTTCTATAACCACACCTCGTATTTCCAAATAAGTCGCGAAGTTCTGCTGAGTGTTCAACACATAGAACATGTGTAAATTATAAATAAAATATGGATAATTAAGATATTTAATGAGATCGTGCGTATTGTCAAAACTAAGAGAGGTCATTTGTGTGTTGCCCGTAAATAACATATTGAACACATTAGCAGAAGTTGTTTATAGTTGAAAATGTCCAATATAATATAATGTAAAATCTAGAAAAGTTCTATGTATGTATTACTTTGTCACATCAACGGAAAGGAGGTTTCTATGGCTCTTTAAATATACTTGTAATTTTCGGGCACATTCATGATTACAAACTTTAGAAGAGATAAAAGAAATGGGTTACTAAAATAGACTACTTTCAATTCATTTTATTTATCGACGGCACGGAATTCATGATTACAAACTTTAGAAGAGATAAAAGAAATGGGTTACTAAAATAGACTACTTTCAATTCATTTTATTTACCGACGGCACGGAATAGCCCACCGAGCACATGATTTTACTCAAGTCATGGTCAACCAGCGAATTTGGTAGTGTTGGCCAGTTTGATTCGCAGTTAGTGAAGGGTAGGTTGTTGAGATATTGAGGGCTAACTTGATTTCTTGGCCGCTTCAACATTGATAAATAAAGTCGACAACGCGACACCACGACACCACGATAATGACGCGACACCACGACACCACAACAACCCGACAACCCGACGTTTTAACGCGACACCACGACATTTTTAATGTCGCGGTGTCGGGTGAAAATGTCGTAGTGTCGGGTTAAAAATGTCGTGGTGTCGGGTTGTCGCGTTATGAAGGGCGACACCACGACATCACGACATGATACCAATCAGCCACCATATTATTGTATTATGTTACTAAGAATTAAAGTTCAATAGTCATACACTTATTTAAAATAATTGACTGTACATCATATTCTGTAATTCTACCCAACTTTTTTCTACCTTAATTTATGTGCACCAACCGTGTTTTTCATGTAAATTTGATATAAAACAGCAGTGTTTAATTTCTATGCACCATCCGTGTTATATGTTTAGATTATATTTAAGTTTCAGTATTTGTCTTCTGTATGTGTACATTATTTTTGCGCGCCCATTTTATCACTCTCATTCATGACGTCATCGAATGTCGAGAAACATTGGATAGATATTGATCCGCACACTACATGTTGTATTACGTTGCATCACGTGTATATTAATAGTAAATGCAGGAGGACTGCACTACACGCAAAACAAAAAAACAAAAAATCTACAAGATAACCCTGCGGACAAGACAGAAAATAGACATTGCAAAAACTAAACAATTATCAAATCAAGTGAATGGATCCGGGGGCCAACCGTAAGCGTCCACTGCGCTGTACAGTCCCGGGCCTGTCTTGGTACAGGCTTCACTAAAATGATTTAGATAAAAGACGTAACAAAAAAACAAAAACAAAAAATGCGACCGGTCTTGTAAATGGTCGTCTCTCCAACGTACACCATACGTTCCTAACGTTGCATCACGTTTATTTTTAGTTCCCAACATCAAACCTAAGCGCTGTGATTTACATGCGACATCATACTACGCCCTTTCGTCAACGAGCGGGTCCGCATGTGACGTCATAACCTTTTCCTCAAATGGATTCGTCCTTATCGTTATAAAACGAAACGCCATTCATCTCTCGGTATCACAATGGATGACGGTACTAATCCCTGGAGTATCTCAGGGGTAATACTCTTGCCGTGATCACCCCTGTGTTTTTGTTTGTTTGTTACTTTGATTTCTTTTGTAAAAAGTTTTGTTCAATAAAATGTCGACACCATACCACGTATCTGTTTATTTGTGACGTCGTGTGACGTCATGCTATTCTGATTGGTGGAAAATGGTATCGTCCCACCACATTGGACTCGCCCCGTCCCGAGCGAGAAATGGCAGCCTCGAGATTACTTTGTCTGCTTCTGGTGTGTAGCAGCTGTGTCCAACACCTATCATAGGAGGTGTAAGCATCTTCTCAAATGTCAGAATCGGCCAAGGTATTCGGCGGAGAAGCCGAAGTGTTCCTGTTAGACGAGAGAACAACGGCCCTTTACAGGGCCAACTAAATGCAATGCAAAAATAGTTGTTTCTCTCTCTCTCTCTCCTTCCCGCGCCCTCTCATTCTCGGTCATGCATGTGCAGGGGGTCATGCACGTGCAAGGGATCAGCAAAGTCACCCACGTGCAAGGGCATGCACGCGTGTGCGATTGTGTCAAAAAGGGAGAGAGAGAGAGAGAGAGAGAGAGATGGGGTTTAACGTCCACTCGACACAAACTAGGTCATTCCGGGACTAACATATTATATGGTTTAATTTTATTTCAATAACTCGCTTGCGCGTCGGTGTCTTTAGCAGTGGGAGGAAACCTGAGGACCTGGAGAAAACACACGAGGCTGGACAGGCGACCCTACTCCCTGTCACGAACAACCAGGGATTCGAAACCACGCCAGTTGACTCAATGACAAACGTTATATAGGCTACTGTTCTGCTGCTAAAAAGGGCTAATGAAGACGGGCATACGCCATACAGTGTGAGTGTGTTATGAGTGAAATTTTGACCGGGCAGCGGCGCTACGGCCTAGGCCTACTCTAATATCGAATTCCAACTGCCAGGGTTTTTTTTTACGTGCACGCCAATGTGTACATGGGACCTCGGTCTTTGGTCCCATCAGAACGACTAGACAGCTGCCTTGTCAGACCCTCTGTCTTGCATGAACTCTCTCGGCCAATGCAGGGATCGAACAACCGACCCCCAGCATGTCAGCGTCTTACCCACTTAGCCACGTGGTCCCCCGAAATAGAGAGAGTGCTGAGGGTTGGACGAGTATTTAATGTCAAAATACGTTATTTTGTCATACATCAACGGAAAGGAGGTTTCTATGGCTCTTTAAATATACGTGTGACGTCATGCTATTCTGATTGGTGGAAAATGGTATCGTCCCACCACATTGGACTCGCCCCGTCCCGAGCGAGAAATGGCAGCGTCGAGATTACTTCTGGGGCCTGTTTCACGAAATTTTAACTTAAGATAAAAATCCAAATTTTAGTACATACTTAAATCTGATTGGCTAAGCACTAAAATCAATCTAATACTATCCAATCGAATTACTAAAATCGGATTTTATCTTAGTTAAAATTTCGTGAAACAGGCCCCTGGTGTGTAGCAGATGTGTCCAACACCTATCATAGGAGGTGTAAGCATCTTCTCAAATGTCAGAAGCGGCCAAGGTATTCGGCGGAGAAGCCGAAGTGTTCCTGTTAGACGAGAGAACAACGGCCCTTTACAGGGCCAACTAAATGCAATGCAAAACGAGTTGTTTCTCTCTCTCTCTCCTTCCCGCGCCCTCTCTTTCTCGGTCATGCATGTGCAGGGGGTCATGCACGTGCAAGGGATCAGCAAGGTCACCCACGTGCAAGGACATGCACGCGTGTGCGATTGTGTAAAAAAAATGTCATAACAGTGCTCATACTACTTACTAGGTCGTAGGGGTTTTTAGCAGTGGGGGGAAACCATAGGACCCGGAGAAAATCCACGAGGTCGGACACGCGATCCTACTCCTTGTCACGCACAAACGGAAATTTCGAAACCACGTCAGTTGATTCAATGACTTTGCGATACAAAGCGCACGTGCTACCCGTTCGGCAAACCAATCCCCCTTTAAACAATAAATATATCATGTAAGATTAATGTTCAGGTGGTTTACACGAACTAGAATAGACCTTTCTAGGATCCCTTGTAACAAATTCAATTGGTTGTATCCATTAAAATACATCTCGACGTCTCCTTTTATTATAAACAAAACAAAAAGAAACTAAATTTCTATACCGTAACGAAATTTAATCTTAAATTATGAATCTATATAATCAATACGTTTTATCTATATTTACAAATACTGAGTTTTAAAAACTGCGCTTTTTGTTTTGTATTCAATCTTCTACTCCGTGCCACCTTTTATTTGATTCATTACATTCCATTTACTAATCGTTTATCACTTTAAAAATTTCCATCGAAAGTGGCTGGTAGAGTATACATCTTATTTATTGTAAATATTTGTCTTTTGTCTATATAGTTCTAATCCAGTAGACACATGTTTAGGTTGAATTCATTCAGTTAGCCCAGGAAGTTATCCAATACATGTATATACATTGCTTGTTATGGAATATTCTATCATGCACTACGGCATGCAGTATTTGTCTTTTGTCTATATAGTTCTAATTCAGTAGAGACATGTTTAGGTTGAATTAATTCAGTTAGCCCAGGAAGTTATCCAATACATGTATATACATTGCTTGTTATGGAATATTCTATCATGCACTACGGCATGCAGTATTTGTCTTTTGTCTATGTAGTTCTAATTTAGTAGACACATGTTTAGGTTGAATTCATCCAGTTAGCCCAGGAAGTTATCCAATACATGTATATACATTGCTTGTTATGGAATATTCTATCATGCACTACGGCATGCAGTATTTGTCTTTTGTCTATATAGTTCTAATTCAGTAGACACATGCTTAGGTTGAATTCATTAAGTTAGCCCAAGAGGTTATCAAATATATAAATTGCTTGTTATGGAATATTCCATCATGCAGTACGGCACTGCAAGGCGATACCAAATAAACTAAATTCTTTTAAACCTAGTTAAAGATACATTATGGGAGATTAGATAAAAAGCTGACCGTTCTCACTATAATAGTTAAATACTAGATAATGTAAAGGTTATTGATCCACTTTGGAGAATGTAGTGATTGAATTTTAGACCTAGCCTCGGTCATCATTACTAAAGTTGGTACGATAGAAACATACCCTGCGCTCAGCAGCAGATCGAAGACCTGCAATAGGCAGATTTAGCTCTTGCATAATGTATGATTAACCAAGAATTAAAATTATGAGAAAATTATCAGACAAAGCTAAGAAATAAACTGTTTAAAGAATGTTCCATGTACAAATAATTGTATTCAGGCCCGTGGCTAGCGAGGGGGTGCCTTTACCCAATGGGAAAATAATCTATCACCCCAATGGGCGCCCTTTACATTGAACACAATACGAAGCCAACGACCGACGTGCCTCCACCCCCCCCCCCCCCCCGACCACGCTAGTTACCGGCCTGGCATTTTTGTGAAAAGTTAAGCTCAATTTCATTTCATTTCGATATAGTCACAAGTTTTACTTATTTAGAATCCTACAATGATGAAACGCTATCTGATTTAAAACGTAAGCAAATGTGGTGTTGTCAATTGATAATACCCTTTTATGCCACTGGGAATTGGCTGAGAGCAGCGAGTACATTCTTTTGTTATGGCAATGGATCGAGTTCTGATGAGCTCTTTAATACCAGTCCAACCACAGATACCAAATTTTGTTTTAACGTTTCTCTTAGTACGTTTATATTCCTAATGTCTAATGAATCAAGTTTAAGTAACACAATATAGATTAGAGACGCGTCTATAGAATATTTCGTTAATTCATGGGTGATTTAAGTGAACAAATATAATGACGCTTGTTTACTACCGTGAATGGAGAAATAGCACTAATTAGCAAGTATTGTTGTAAATTAATGGCCAATCAGAAATCAGTTTTCGAGATATGTTCAAGCCATATGCCATAATTTTGTTTTGCTCATTTTGAATTGCACGCAGAGTTTCCAAGTCGAAACGCATAACTGTAACATTTGAGAAGTCGTGCTGCTATGTTGGCTTAGTGTTGGGTATTTGCCATGAACGTTTGTTAGAGTTTACCTGAGGCGTACGCAATAGGTAAGTAAATTACTACCCTCATTTTTTAATAACTTATCTCGAGGTGAGATAAAATTTGAATATACAACTATATTCAATAACAGAGTTAATTAATCATAGATAAAATATTATATGTTTTGAAAAAAATCACAAAATAACTTGTTAACACTCTTACTATATAACATGTTATTACATCATGTTTTCGTAAATTCAACACAAAAAAAATTGTTTTTTTCTCCTCAAACGATATTCATAATTAATCTTTTTAATAGTAGATTTATTACATATCCAGACATAGACCTATAAAAAGGATGAATTTGACGATGTGAATTTGAGTAAATTCAACAACTTTTTTTATAGATAATTATTCATATGTATTTTTTTTTGCGTTTTGTATTTAAACAATATTTTATTAATATTCCTGCTAGATACACACATTGTCAAAAATATAAAGATTCAAAAACCAAGTCAAAATCTTTTAAAAATCCATCTCCTTATTGATAATCATAATGCAAAACAAAATTACAGTGTAAAAGAATTGATTAAAATACAGATCAATATTTCGTTTCGTTTTTTTTTTACTTTCGATGGCCTACATAACAATAAGACTAGAATTTTGAAACATTAAAAAACGAAACGAAATTAGGATCTGTGTTTTAATCAGATTGATATGTAAACTTCATATAAGCTACAGTATGATAATTCATATTTTCTATTTATCGTGCATATTATTAGATATTTTAATTTGTGTCACTTTTAATGCGTTACCATTTTATTTATTTATTTTTTTAAAATATAGATTTATAAAATATTCAGGTATATAAAAAGGATGAATTTGACGGAGTTAAATTTTATTTTATTTCTATCTAACTACGTGATACCCGAGAACACGCCCGTATTATATACCAGAAGTAAATTGGAATGTGCCACCATGACAAACTATACCCATCATCAATCTTTCTTCTATCATCGTAAAACCAGGGTCTGTAAAACTCTACCCTACACCATATACTCTACACATAACCTGGTAAATCATGATGGATTTCAGTATTCGGTTAAAGAAGGTAAATTCAGTTTAATAACTTTTATTTACAAAGACAATATTACAATCTTAGAAAAGAGTGCAAGCGCAATTACTTATCATTTTTGTAATCAGAGCAAATTTTAATACAAATTACGTATGCTCCTAAACTTGGCTAATAAAGACAGGCATAAGCCATGGGGAAATTTTGCCCGGATAGCGGCGCTACGGCCTTATCGTATATCAAATTCTAACTGCCATCCCAATCCTAGGCATTGACCGCGCCACCGCGACTCCCAGATAAAAGACACAACTAACTTCTCATTTATTTAAAAAGTCCAATAGTTAATAATGTCCTTTACTTTTTACGTTAAACCCTATTTCTCTCTCTCTCTCTCTCTCCTTTACTTTTTTATCATTTGAATTTTCTTGTATTTCAGCACCAATATGTGGTCCGGTGCCTACTTTGGATTTAGCTGTATTTAACTCATTAACGGTAGAATCGAGTGGAATCTATAGAGCTAGTTACATATGTCCAAGTTCCTATTTTACAACCAATACAGAACCCTTCTCATATTGTCAAACATCAACCAAAACGTGGACACCGTTACAATTAAACTGCTCTGGTAAAGTTGACTTGTTGTCTTTCATTGTTAATCGTAATACGAAATTGTCAAAAAGGCAATCTGATCCGTTTATAGATCTTATAATTGCATCTCTGAAATATTGGTTAAGTTAAGAAACCAAAAAGTACGTTTTCAAAAAAAGCATTATGATCTATTTGTAGATGTTATAGTTGCGTTCCTTCTCCCAAAAATGTAGGTAATGTCCCTGTCAGACCGGGTGGCGTCCTTACTGCGGTGCCGCGACCGAACAGCGACTAGAAAATGAACAATGTCGCCGGGGTGGCGCCTTTACTGTGCTGCTACGGCGACGGGATATGGCCCCAGATCACCATAAGCGCGATATATTGATGGCCGCAAAATGATCGCGCATGTTCCAAATAAACGCCAAGGTTCTGTGATCTTCAAGTTTAATATTTGTGGACCCTTTCGTACGTTGTGTTCACGTTTGTGCATTTTCTGGTCGCCGTACGGTCGCTGCAATGCAGTAAGGACGCCACCCGATCTGATCGGGAAATTACAACTTTCCAGGTCAGGTCGCAGAGCCTTGGCGTTTGTTTTGAACCTGCGATGACTAGGCGATCATTCACGACCATGGAGACCACAGCAATTGATCTGGTGTTTCCACCCCGCTTTTACCGCGCTTATGGCACTAAGTTATACGCCACCCCAATCTGACGTGGGTATTAAGACACCCAATCTCAAAACCAGAAAAATTATTGGAGAAATTTCTCTTGTGACTCAGGGTAGCCATTTTCCCGAAAGTGACGAATGTAGCAATATAGCCGTGGGGACATTGTTTTTAAGGTTATAGACATTAAATTGGGGGATATTATAGCTTTATGTTTCACCCATATTAGTATAATATCTGGTGTGTACTGAGATCAACTTAGAGTTAATTGACATATTTATGTATAAAAAAGAGTGTAGAACTGATTCTATATGTAAACATAACTGGTTATATGGTCAACAACAGGTTAACAGATATTTCATGGGAATGATTGTTAGTGAATTTCCATTCTACCATATAAGGGTGGGTTGTTGACGTAATGGGCTTAATTGACCAATCTCTATGCTTATTTATATCATATCTGACCAATTAGATAATTTAATAACCAAATCCATCAGATACAAAATCATGCTTCTGGTGCGAATTCGCCAGACAACATTTGGTTTCAGAAGGAGAAAGATGTGAGAGCTCCTATTAGTAAACTCCAGCGAGTTTAGCTAGCTTTGAGGAGACTTTAGCTAGCATTGACTGTAACTGTACTCTGTAATCCGCTTGTATGCATAACTATATCTGCTACATAAAAGGTAAAAACGAACTCTTGTATTGTTTTAACTGAGAAGACGAACGTCTTAAGAAATAAGGAACCAGTAAAAGTACACATGGTGAAAGTTGAGAAAAGACGATCAAGAGCTGTTCTAATATGTAGTAAGAAACAAATGCACGAGTCGAATGTACAATATGGCGACCAGTTCGGACAACTTCTGCTCTCCATGTCGGACAAAGAAGCTCGTGGTACTACACGAATCACGTGACATGTATTTATTTTACGTGCCTGGATGGCCGAATCACTTGAAAATATACCCACGCGTAGTTATTTTACGTGCCTGGATGACCGAATCACTTAGAAATATACCCACGCGTAGAAAAATAGATCCTTACAAAAAATTGAATTTGTATGTTTAGGATCCAATTTTTTTATGTCAGCGAGTTGACTTTGACTCAACGACCGTTTTACAACAAACGAAACGACGATCCGACCTCTAGTTTTCGAGAAATAGACCAAAAAATAGATTGACCAATCAGAGGTCAGAATGGGCGGGGCTTTGATATGAAAAAATTGCAGAAACTGGACGGTTTATGGCCCCAGAGGCCTCCGGCCCCACGGCTGACTCTGGGAGCGAGATTGTAAGACACCGAGATTTCGATCCTACGTGGATATACTCAGATATATATACATGTATAGTGGAATTCTTAAAACCAAGATGGCCGCCATACCATATTTGGAGGAAGTGGTGACTATCTAAAATGGCACTTTGGTCTGGAATGTTCACACTCATCTAAAATCTTCTACCAACCTGCCTTACTATTTTGCTATATTAAAGATACCTTATATCATGATTTACATGTATATATCATCACGTGATAATCTGTTTATATTATACTTATATCATCATGTGACGACGTAATAATATTGTTGTATGTATAGTCGTATGTGACGATATGCTAACTTTTTTTATTATAGTTATATCATCATGTGGAGATATACAGAAATGCAACCCATCCTATGTTGACGGTGAATATTGGTTATATCCTGATATATATAACAACAGTAGAGTAAAGATATATTGTCATGGTTTATCATCTTCACAGCCCAGAGAATACATTACTCTACCTAAGATAAACGTAGCAAAGTTTCCAGACAGACATTACACATCATCATGTTCTACTTCAACTTTCGGCGACAAATGGGGAGAAACAAATTTTAATAAAATCAGAATTGATATGAAGGTATGTATTTTTCTTTCAAACGGACAGATGGTAGGGTGGTCTAACGCTTGCGCTTTAGATCACAAGGTCTTTCATTGAGTCAAATGCAATGCAATCTGATTAAAATGCAGATCTATTATTCTTTTGTTTTTTTTATATCCGATGCCCCCCCCCCACTACAATAGTTTTTGACTGATTGTAGTGGCAGGTCGCGTCCTATAGGTCATACAAGAAGCTTTTGACCTTATGACGCTAAAAATTCGATTAACCAATAAATGTTGATGTCTTTAGTAGAATATCCACAGATCCGTGCAAGATCAGACCGGTTAATTAGCTAAATCCTTCAATCAACCAGATCCTAGTGTAGTAAAATCAAGTAAAACGAAAATTATTTTTTTTGGGGGGGGGGGGGTCGCAGTGGCTTAGTGAGTACGACGTTGCAAGCTCGATAACCCAGTGTTTCAGTTATCTATCTCATTGTTGGCCGACACAGTTCATCGGGATTTTTCGGTGCAGTTCCCCATTGCCAGGGATGCAGGAAGAAGACCTGGCAATCGCAAAAATATAGTCGTTCGGATTGGACAGCAAACGAGGTCCTGTGTTGGGGATGCGATATAAAAGGAGGCCGTAGCGCAGCTGTCTGGGCGAAATTTCTCTCATGGCTTGGATGGCCGAATGGTAGGCACGTGCGTGGTATCATACGGACCGTCATTGAGTCAACTGGCGTAGTTTCGATTAACTGGTTGTACGTGACAAGGAGTAGGGTCACTTGTCCAACCTCGTGGTATTTCTCCGGTTTCCTCCAACTGCTAAAGACCCCTACAGTTAAGTGAATTATTATCATAAAATTGAACCATATGTTAGTCCCGAAATGACCTAGTTTGTGTTGAGTGGACGTGAATCCCTATATCTCTCTCTCATGGCACACTCTACGGCATATCCCAGTCTTCATAAGCCAATTCGGGCAGAACAGTAAGGCGTTAAACGCCATTTCATAGCAAAATGACAGTGGGGCTTGTAATATGTATCCGGTGTAAATTTTATTTTCTTTGGTACTTTTTAATAGCAGATGCATCTGACATATTTATCTATTTTGACCTTTCAATTATTTCCCTTGACATCCATGGCTAAATACGCTCTGGTGCTTGTGCATCATCTGATACGGAAGCAAAAGGGAAAATCATTTCAAATATATAATCCATGATGTCGTCAAGCTTCCAAGCATATAAAATGATTCAACCTTGTTACATTACATATTTAACAGACGTCAAAAGTCACAGTGGATGATTACACGTTTACAACACAGGTAAATGGAATACAGCAACCTTTTGGTCACGCAATGGCTTGCTCTAATATTGGCACTTATAACACATGTCCTAAACGAGGATATGCTTTGGTGGATGTCACAGAAACTGGATTCAAATTCAACTCATTGGTTAGTATAATTCTTCACATTCTATTAGTGTTGTCGTAGTGACATATTCTGGGGCTTTACTACTATATATCGGAAAACTACTGGAAAACATCATGTTATACTGAATACCGGAAAGCACAGAAGAAAACACTAAATACCAGAAAACATACTTAATACCGGAAAACACCATAAATAGGTAACCCGTAGCCGGTATAAACTATGAACCGGAAACTAAGCCTAGCCCTTACCCATGTACACCGAGGACCATGCTCCGGGTTACCTATTTGGGAGGACAGGCTCCCGGTTACCTATTTCGTGTGTTTTCCGATATTAAGTGTTTTTCCGGTGTGTTTCGGTAATTAGTAGAACATATTCCGGGTATTTTCCGGTATATGTCGTATATTCTGTGGGTTGTAGCTAATTATATAATAATGTTTGATAAGAAATGTTAAATTGCACACATGAAACAGCTGGTTAAACAGGGGAAGACATAGCCATTGCTTATTTGACGTAATATATACTAAACAGCAAAAAACCAAACAAACGTCAGTACGATTTTAAAATGAGAGATGTACTTTAATCAAATCCCTCTAGAAAACGACCTACTAAATCGATCATATCAGTGATTAATTCATCACAATTCCAAGACGATTGGTGAACGCATTCGGCACCTGAAACCACACTCGCAGAAAAGCCTGGCGCAATCCATCGGCTGTGTTTGGTCTCGGTACGACGTTGTTAAGTCTCCTCTGAATTTCATCCCAAAGATGTTCAATCGGGTTTAAGTCCACACTAAGAGGTGATCAGTGCTAACATTGACACCGGTTTGCATATAGAAAGTCCGTAGTAACTCTGGCGGTGTGGGCACGGGTGTTGTCATGCTTGAAAACGTTGATTCGATGACGTGCAAATTATGGTATGACGTGGGATCTGAGAGCTTGGCCAAATAGTAATGAAATACGCAATACCGAATCTCATCTGTGAACATAACAGTTCTCCATTGTCTGTGTCGCAAGTGCTGCTGTGGTTTTTGGCAAACTAAATGTTCATGTCGATGGCGAGGGCTGAGGTATACGGCGATGCGTGTTCTCTCTGGTGAGACGTCGGCGCATTGTATCAGTACTGATGGGTCTAACGGTAATAACAACGCGCCACCGCCCATATAGAGTAGTAATCAGCATATTTTTACATATTTAATCACGCCTCTTCCATGTTAAAGAGTATTAACCACACCCTTTCCGCGATAATAAGTATTAACCATAATTCTTACACGTTAATTATTCATTTTTAAAACAGGGTTTCTTTGTGTTGAAAATAATAAACAGCGCCTCTTCCATGCTGATACGTATACAGTACATCGTTATTGCCCCTTTCACTTTGTTTAATATTTAACCCGCCTCAAAACACTATTCGGTGTCCTATTTACCCTCGACACTGCTTCCACGCTGGTTGGTACCGCGTCCCTCCCATGTACACAATTGTCCACACCTATTTTACTTCGCCTACAAATAGGTCAAATAGAAGCTGTCCCATCTTTTTGGAAAGTGATTATTTTGTGATAAATTTCAATACTGCCTAGTAATCTGTCTAGTATAGGATATTTGTCATTAGACCGAGTCATTTGCCTTTACAGTTACATGTCTGGGTCTTCGTTCTATAATACCCAGCAAGCTTTAATTGCCATCAAATGCAGTTCCTTCTATATTGGTCGTCTTACTACCCCATTCTCTCACCCTTTGTATGATCATTTATGTTAGCGAAAAAGAGGGCTTTGGTGGACATTTTATGCTGGTTTTTGAACAATATTCACGTTTCGAGTTAGAAAAAAGGTGGATAAGTTAAATGTTTGCTAATTCAAGGTTGTGGATGTCACTATTGAATCACATACACAAATTTTGGAGCTAAGACATGCCCAATTGTTGCCCAATCTGTGTCGAATGCGTTCTATCAGGACAAGTGGTCAGAATTAACATTAAATGGTGAATTTAATGGTGGTCTGAAACCTCCCGATATTTTTAACATAGTTAGATTATCTCCCTTCCCTTTTATTACAGACCAACTGGAAGACCGGTGGTTGGCAGGCTTTGTGTGATATAGTAGAGCTATCGAATGTCAGATTTGTAGGTCAAGGTGATGGATATTGTGGTGGGTGTGTTCCTGATGGTGATATTAAATTAGATCTAGATGTAACTGCTAGTAAGTGTTTTCATAGTCATTTGGTTTTCGTGTATGTTAAACGTACTTGTCCCCAAGGACAATATTTTAATGTCTAGGAAGGTGATGGCCATTGTCGACTGGACATGCGCATCTACACCGTCCCAAATAATTGTTTCTAAAGCTTAGGACACAATGTACTATTTAGACGTGTTTCGTTAAGTGAACATTTCACGACAATTAATAGCAAAATACTAACAATATACAGGGCTAATGAAGACGGCCATGTAGTGCGCAATGAGGGATATTTTGGCCTGAAAACCTTCTCGGCCAACACCGCGTTCGAACCCAGAACTGCCAGAACACCCATATTATCACTGAGCCAGCACTACTTACCTACCAACAAAAAAAAATATCTTAAAAGACAAGATGTATGATTAATTAAGTTGTCCAAACTCTCGTTTATTCCATCGAAGAAGTGTAATTGGGGGTGGACGTCGGCTGTATTTGTTATTCCACAACTGCTAAGAGTTCTACGATATATCGGTTCACATAACGTTTTTTTGAGATTTATTGTATTAAATATCAATTTGAAATCGTTGTTTGTTTCTTACAGTTCCGGCCTTATCTACAGCAGTTATACCACAGTGTGGTACAAGCTCTTAGGACAACGGATGAGTTGCTTAATCCTAGAATTAGTATGAATACACCAATCCACGAACGTTATACTTTTATACAGCTTGGATGATTCTCTTGGGCTATAATTCAAATGAGATTGTATTGGTTTAAAATTCAAGACAAATTTGACAATATTCAACTTTGAATATACAAAAAATAAAAATGTTAAAAAAGAACATGTTCAAAGTTGTCATAATTAAGATAAGTGAACATTAAATTGAAGTTAATGGTCTATATTCGTAGTTGCTATTTAGTATGTTCCTGATATAAATATATAATGTATATAAACTCCAAAATCATTGATGTCTTGTCATAGGTGACAAGTTCTTCTAAAGACCCGCAATAATTTATTGACATAAAGATGTACCTAAAATTACTTTCAAAATCGCCTACTTTTAATTTTCTGCATAATACCCCCCCCCCCCCTCTTGCGTCGAAGAGAATAGTTGTGGAAGTCGAAACAGAATGTCCAGGGTAAATTTCACAAGTGTTGGGTGTCGCCCCCACGCCTGGTAACGTGACGAAATGAAACTAAAAATATAACACAAGTATGAAACCAAAAAAAAGGTTTGAACTTTGGGGTTTATTTAATCGATTATACAGTATAGTATATTTTTGAATTCCAAACGTTCAATTAAAATTTTCTAACAAATATAAAAATAGAATTACATAAGAAAATACAAGGGAAAGTATCCCTAGAGCCAATTTGAGGTAGAAATAATATTCTTCAGGGGAATTGTGGTCTCCATGGTTATGAATGTCATTACAGTAAACAAACTAATCCCATTTGTCTCAAAATCATTTCACAGCCACAGCAGATTTGATTATTTAAAAGAACAGCCATATATCATTATATAGTATTACACAGTATCCATTTCTTCGGAGAAGATAACCCAAACTCTGAACGTAAATTAATATGCCCAAACTGTAATGTCTAATTTAATAAGAACTCAGATCCCACAGAGTAAAGGCAGCTACAGGCAACATGACAATACATCCAATCAAACCTTCACCGTTTATTAACCACTGATCTCCCTCGATATAACCTGGTTGTTGGGTATATATACTGCCTAATACAGCTGGGTTGATTCTATTCCATGCTGCATGCATCATGGTACTAGCCCACAGAGAATATCTGGAAATATTATAACGGAATTTATACTCCCTGAAAACACATCCTGCAAATATTACATACTGCGATAACGAAGACGGACATACGCCATACAGTGTGCTATGTGGGGAATTTTGCACGGATATATTCTATTTGAGAGGGGCGCAAAAACTCCTAACCCATGACGCGAGCGTGTTATCACACCCCCTTAAAGGGACTATCCCGATTTAAACAGGGTCTAAAAAATAAAAGTACGAGTACGTAAGAAATTCAAACGCCAAAATATAGAGGAGCGGTGTATTTACTGTGGCTCAAAGGTTCAGCTCAGAATATTGGGTCGTTAGGACGTGAACGTCAAAACTGCTTATCCGGACACGTAACCCTTTTAAGATTTCTGTTCAATTTGTGGGTTGAGTGAGCTTTTAATCCACTCCCATCCCTTTTAAAGTCTATGCAGTGAATGACCCATGTGCTGTACTTGATAACAAAAGGAAGATTTCACCTACACATTATTTTTATAAAATAAAGTCTGGTTTTATCCAGACATCGCATAATACAGCTTAGGACACCGGTCTCCATTTACAGATGAAGACTGACGGGTTTAAGGTGTTTTAAAACGTATCACATATATTGAGATAGTTGCTCGGTCCTGATGTAGAGGATTTTAAGGGATATAAACACAAAATAAAGCAGTTCTAATCCCAAAAATATTATCGGGATTGGCCCTTTAAAGTAGCCTCTGTAATGTATATGTATCTTAATATCTACCAACAACGTCAGTCGGTTATTGTATTGGATCAAATGGTTACTGTTGTACTTACGTACCCTGATTTAACAGCTATCCATCCATGAGGGAAAGCTGATAATACACATGATAAACATTGTACTAATACTGTTATATAAGGTTTAGGTGGATGCAGTTTACCCGTTAGAAGTATTAAAACTGGTACATGAAAAAAGCCCCAAATTACCCCTCTGAAAATAATACGAAAAACGAATTACTATAACAGCACTGCATAAATCAAAGTGATGTATCTAAAGAAGGAGTTCCACTTATGGTGAATAAAATTGGTTGAAAGACAAAACAAATTACTTTAAACAGCAATGAATGAATCAAAATGGTGTATTTAAAGTAGGAGCCCAAGTTACGGTGAATAAAAGTGATTAAACGACTCTCGAAGTGAAAAACTCTTGCCAGCCTTTAGCATTGTATTGTCCTTGACGAAATACAAAGTTTCAGTTTCAATATGGGATTGGCCTCTTTTGCCCAATTTCGACGGGGGGGGGGGGGACGCAGTGGCTCAGTGAGTAAGACGTTGGTTTGATAATCGCAGTTCTAGTTTGTTTCGTTTATAAATTGACATAAAATCAAAAATACATACGATATCAGCAAGGCGACAGCAGGTGAGTAATAAGACATCAGGCAGGGTAACATAAAACATCGCCATCCTATTTCTTCTCCAGCAGCTCGTTTAAACGCCGGAGCAAATACATTATTATGCCCTTCTTGTTTAAAATTAGCTGAAAGAAAAACATTATTATGTCCCTTTTCTTTAAAATTAGCTAAAAGAAAAACATTATTATGTCCTTTTTGTTTAAAATTAGCTAAAAAAAAATACATTATTATGTCCTTTTTGTTTAAAATTAGCTGAAAGAAAAATATTATTATGTCCTTTTTGTTTAAAATTAGCTGAAAAAATACATTTTTATGTCCTTCTTGTTTTAAATAGCTGAAAGAAATACATTATTATGACCCTGTTGTTTCAAATAAGCTGAGACAGGCAATATTATGTCCCTCATCCTTAAACGTAGCTGGAACACAGACATTATTATACCCTTCTTGTGTAAAATTATGTCCCTCTGGAACACAGACATTATTATAATATGCGTCCTTCTTGTTTAAAATTAGACTAACAAAATATTATTATGTTCATCTTGCTTAGAAGTAGCTGAAACAAATAATGTATTAAAATAACAACAAGATTTTTCGTCTACAAATCATTAAATCATAATCATCACTGATTTGAAGGCAGTATTGCCGGCAAACTGTATATAAAATGGCTATTTGGAAAGTCAATGGCCCATTTGAGATAAATACAATTCCAGTAAATCAAAAAAGTGGATTTTAGATGGTTTAATTCAGCAATTTGACAGATTTTTTTTGAAAATATAATTCATTTCAGTTTTGATTATTTCTGATATTTTGCGCAGAAAAATAAACATAATACTTAAATGTTTTCAGAAGAACGAATATCGTGGATTTTGATTAATTTGGTACACTTACTTCTTACGCCCCAGCCCAGGAAGACTACGACAGTCGCACAGATGCCTACTATACCGACAGATATAGGTCCAGCCAAAAACCCGTACAGCAACGACGCACCGATCTGAAATAATATTATTAATCAACATCTTATGAAGATAAATTTCAGTTATTTAAAAACGTGAACTTCACACTACGACACGCCGATATAAAACACACTGGGATTAAATCAACAGTTCTTCGGGTTATACGGTAACGAAATAGCCAGGTCGTTACATGGGGAAAATTGGGTATGTGATGTTTAAAATAACTCTAAATGTAAATAAACATTATAATTCTAAGTAATTGATTTTGCATAATATTTCAATTAAAGATACATTATGGGAGATTAGATAGAGAACTGACAGTTCTCGCTATAATAGTTAAATATATTCACTATAAACCGATATATCAACTTTAGAAATTTACGTCTAGCCTCGTTCATCATTTAAACGAGCGTTAGTAGCACATATGATTCTAATCTAGTCGATATCGAAGACTAGCCTTGACATCGATAGTTGATTATGGTCTGGATAAGTTAATTAATTTAGATTAGATTTCAGGCCTAAGGAAAGACCTGCAATAGGCAGATTTAGCTCTTGCATAATGCATGTTTAACCCTGTTATTGAAAATTCACTTTGACTAGGGGGATAATTTACCAACGTTCATTAAATACAATGAGACGCACCAAAATGGTTTGCAGGAATTACGTAAAAATTCGTATACAATCGGTGTTAAGATAAAAATTGCATAGTAATGACAGAGAGATAACAGAGTTCCTTTACGAAACGTGTCGACACCGGTTGAATTTTTTTTGAGTTACGTCAACGAACTGACTGCTTATCAGGTGTATAAAATTTAAATTAAAACTACATTTTGTAAAATATGTGCCACCACTTTTATCATTTTTGTATATCATATTTTACTGTGCCTGGCTGTCTCATGTACGTTCTAGTTGTTGTCCGAGAAATTTCTTCTGGATTTGCCGACGTGGCTTCCCTTTGCCAATGGTGCAGTACCTAGTTGTTCGGGTGGTTCGAAAAACCGAGTTACTATGTTCACGTTGCCGTGTTCGTGAAATAACCATGCATTGATCGTTGAAATGCAAAACAAGTGTAAGCCACACAAATTCCCGTGCCTATGCCCGTCTTCGTTATCCGGGTTCGTGCAGAAAAGCATTTCACGAATAATTGTATATTTACCACTTTCCCAAGGAATACACACTCGGCGTGGAGGCGACCAGGCGTATATATATATCTTTCAAATACTTTGAGGCATATCAAGCAGAATCTAATGACGGCCCCGGCTTTCCATACTGTGGTGACCCAGTATACGTTGTATAGCCTAGAATACGAAACTGCGCGAATCCAGATAAAGTTTCGATATGAAAGGTGATACTTGGTTTATTTCAAATGGCACTATAAGCTTTATTAATATTTACGAATATAATAAATAAAACTAGCAATTAATATATAGCACAAACCTGTTCAACGCCACTAACACGAATAACAAAATCGAAGATATTGTCCACAAATAGGAAGGCGATAATGGTGGGAAAGAACATGGCATACGACAGGGTCTTAAAGGGAAGATCTCGCCCGAAATAGACCCATAAACCAGTTATAACATCAGTGATTACACCAAACAATATGCACGTTGTCGCAGTCATTATTGTTGATCTATGTTCAGTGTTTGTAGTGACATGCCTTATCTCTATTAATTATGACTACGGTGAGCGTGTGATATCATTACAATTTAAGGGCGATAACAGTGTTCGTATATCCTTGCTGTGGACCGTTTCGTAATTAAATGATATAATTTAAGTTTTAACGTCTCGCTTTTCTGCACCCACCGTTTCATATAATACTACTACCATATCGTATTATCGTACGTGTTACTTGAAGCTCGTTCATTCCCGATTGTCGATGAGGTTAGATTGCGAGCAGAGATTTATCTTGGCAGACAGGCATCTTTAGTCGCTGTTTTTGTTGGACCCTACATACATCATGTTATATAGTGTCCAGATAACCAAGACTACATGTAATCTTGACTATACATGTATATTATTTAAAGGTCTGGGTAATCTAGATGGTATAAAACGACACACACCCGAGGTTGTACGAGTGGATGCACCTGGGTGAAAAAAGATCTTCAACGCACATGGTTGTTCATTTTTATACGCCCACATAGAAATGTGGTCGTATATTGCCGTCGCCCCCGTCCGTCCGTCCGTCCGTCCGTCCATCGTCCACAATTTCTTGTGAACGCTCTAGGGGCTAAAATTAATATCCGATTGACTTTAAATTTATACACAGTGTTTAAGATCATGAGATAAAGACCTCTATTGATTTTCAGCGATTTCCGATAATTGCTGTCAGAGTTATGGCCCTTGATCACTTCAAAAAATCTTGTGAACGCACTAGAGGCTAAAGTTAATATCCGATTGACTTTAAATTTATACACAGTGTTTAAGGTCATTAGAGGAAGTCATCCGATAATTGCATACAGAGTTATGGCCCTTGATTACTTTGAAAAATCTTGTGAACGCTCTAGAGGCTAAAGTTAATATCTGATTGAATTAAGATTTATACACAGTGTTTAAGGCCATGAGAGAAAGGAGCCTAGAGATTTTCACTAATATCCGATAATTACTGCCAGAGTTATGGCCCTTGATCACTTTGAAAATCTTGTGAAAGCTCTAGAGGCTAAAGGTAATATCCGATTGAATTTAAATTTATACACAGTGTTTACGGTCATGAGACAAGGAAGCCTATGGATTATCAGCGATATCCTATAATTACTGCCAGAGTTATGGCCCTTGATCACTTTGAAAAATCTAGTGAACGCTCTGGAGGCTAAAGGTAATATTCGATTGACTTTAAATTTTACACAGTGTTTAGGGTCATGAGACGAAGAAGCCTATTGATTTTCAGCGATTTCCGATATTTGCTGTCAGAGTTATGGCTCTTGATCGCTTCAAAAAATCTTGTGGACGCTTCAGAGGCGAAAGTTAATAACCGATTGACTTTAAATTTATACACAGTGTTGAGGGTCATGAAACAAAGAATCCTATGGACTTTCAGCGATTCTCGATAATTACTGTTAGAGTTATGGCCCTTGATCACTTCAAAAAATCGTGTGAATGCTCTAGAGGCTAAAGTTAATATCCGATTGACTTGAAATTTATACACAGTATTGAAGGTCATGAGACGAAGATGCCTATCGATTTTCAGAATATTAAGTGTTTCCAGACCCGAGGCTAGTGGGGGGGGGGGCTTGGGGGGGGGGCCATGGCCGTTCCTGTCGGAATTTTTCTGGCTGCGTCGGAAAAAAAATCGCTGGTTAGCTATGCTCGCACTTTCGCCGGAGAGAGTTTTAGTGCGACATTTTCTCTCAAATTCGGCCGAGAGATAGTTAATGTCGGCTGGAAACTGTTAAATTTCCGACACATTCGCCACCTACATGTCATAGAGGCCTAAATTCACTCTCACAGCTTCTAATTTTCGTGCTCTCTCCCTCCTCCTGCTTACGGCTGTCGGTCATTGATTTTTTGTTGTCGGAAATTTATCTTCCTCGCCCCCCTATGTCGGCTAAATTTTGGTTTATGGCTTCGGGCCTGAGTGTTTCGTATACTAAACGTTAGCATGGAGGAGAACTTTATCAAAGCCAAACAAATTCGAATGATTTTCTGATAATTACATAATGAGTTGTTACTTGTTATATGATTTTAGTGTATTATAAATGTTTCATTACTGAAAAAAGTTAAATATGCGACAACTCTTGTTGACTGCCCGGACGATTTAGCTGCTGTGGGCGTATGTTTCGTTGCCTGGCAACCTATCTTTAGAATAATAGAAACTTATTACACATCCGAGGTCGCAAAAATCATTGCTGGTTGGTTATAAATTCTCCCATAGCATAATGTATGGCGTAAGGCAGTCTTCATTAACCCGGGGTGCAGAAAAGTAGGACATTAACCCCTGTTTTGCTAGATTTTCGTGATTATTAAAACCCAATATTTGTAAATATAGATAAAACTTATTGATAACAATTCACTAACATTAATAGCCTGAAAAAAGTAGATTTAACTTAGATACAGTACTTACAGTATAGAAATTATATCGATTTTGATATTGTCGTGTGGATAATTATATTTGTTTGCTTTTTGGTCTGTTATATATGTTTTAAGTGAAGGAGACACGACTTCATATTTTAATGGATTTAGTTTGTTTAAAGGGCTCTTAGAAAGGTTTATTCTAGTTCTGTGTAAGGAAGCCAAGGCCGATCTTATATCAGATGTAAATTGAATAAAAAGTTTTTTTAAGACAAAACACGGAATAAAATATATATTGATTAAACTTAATGAATAAAACACAGTTGTCAATAACAGAATGGTCTAACGCGTGCGCTTTAGATCATAAGGTCTAACATTGAAGCAAGATTTCGAGCTCACACGTGCAGTGGTGCCGCTAGTCACCGGTGGCAGGAGGAGCATAGTTGGGGCAAATTCCAAGGTTTGGGAGGCATAGGCGCGAGCTTCAACTAGGGGTATAGGGAGGGGCGTTTTAAAATGCAATCTGGCAGTATTTCATGAGCTTATCGTCAAGATGAATAAATTTGACCAGATACCACCAGTCGCCTGATGACAAGTTTATCCGACCAGAGAGTGTCGAACGAATGGTCTTGCGAACCTCGACGAAAAACTCGTCAAAGCAATTAACCATTACGGCGGGTATGTGGGACCCTCTCCCAGAAAATTTTGAAAAATGGACAGTCGGAAGTGCAGTCTGGCAGTATCCAGGCATCGGTTGTTAAGATAAACAGAGCTGACCAGATACCTTTCCGACCAGAGAGGAAAGTGACAAACGAAAAGTGTCAAACGTGAACGAAGTCCTTGAAATGCAGTCCTCGTGGTTCTCGTGTAATTGTCTATAGGAGGTTTACAACATGATGGGTTCGGTAAGTAATCGCAGGTGGGAATGTGGGATTTAATCACCGATTCACCGTTGAAGGTACTGCACACACGTGTACGTAACAATTGGCAGCGTCGTATATCCAGCTTCATGTTTTTTAGGTCCCCCCTCCTCCCTATGCTACTCCCCTCCCCAATGATATTGTTGAACCATTTTTGTCTCGAAATGACCGAGCTCCTGTCGAGTGGAGGTTAATCACGTCTCTCTCGACCCCCCCCCCCCCCCCGCTCCCGTTAGCGACAAAGTCACTGAACAGAAATGGCTTATTGATTTGCATCGACAGAAGCCTTCAAAGTTCCGATTATATATTATTTCCCTTTGGTGACTTAAGCGTTTTACCTATTGTATAAATCTTTATTGTTACACTGTAAAAAAAACATATATTCAACTCTATCGCCACGCACTTGTAGGACTATTCACGAGTATGCCTCAAATTGTGGTGATTGTGGTCTTCAGTTTTCAATTCTTATTTTTTTTTATTAATAATAGCAAACTTGGTACCACATCAATGACCATTATTTTTAAACAGTAGGCGAATTCGAGTGAATAGAAGATGGTCTAATGGTATGCACAATAGACATTTTCTCATAATATTATCAAAACATGTTATTTCTTTGCAAATATGACGCACAGCGTTATCTTGATAGTAAAGACACGTATAACAATTGGATGGATAGGGCATTGTCTCACTACAGGAATATGACCTAATTCTATCTGTATATAATGCATACACCATACCTAACTAGACAGTATATGATAAAAAAGAACAGGAATTAAATGCCTGTTGAAGCCTCGATTTTACCTGTTCTCGCTTCAGCTCGTTAATTTTTTTATAACAATTCGTAATGTCAGGCAAATCAAACCTCTGTCGATTCACTCAGATATGTTTTTCGTTCAATCTAGCCGTTTGATTTGCATAAATACTCCCCACAAAACGGTATCATAGCCACGTGTTTCTATTATTTCTGTTCGTTGACGTTGTCACAAGAGCCATACGTTGACGTCATACAAAAACCTAACAAACCTCTGAAATCTCGTGTACTTCCGCCTCAAGATCATGAATATTCACCAAAACCTGGCAGAAAATATATTTTCAAACCCCTCTTCTTCTAATTTACACCCAGAAGTCAACAAAAATCGTCATGCAAAAGGGGGAAAATGGAAAGGGTCTAGTCACTGCGGATTGATTTTGTGTGACGTCAGCGAATGGCTTCAATGACCAACGTCAACGGTATGGTGTATGGATATAATAAGGATAGCAGGTAAGAATCCTGTGGTCTCACAAGGTTAACAATTTATGACAAGGTTTTGGTTTTTTTGTCTGGATTTTTCATGGATTTGTAAAAAAAATTCTGAAGTCTGTAGAATTAAGTTTTGGTCTGTGGTGTTCTTTCTTAACCACAAGAGTTCCACAAGATATTGGAAATGGAAATAATGTTCTATTCTGTACACCAAACCGGCTAATGAAGACGGCTATACAGTGCTATATGGAGGAATTTGTGCTTATGCACCGAGACCTTCCAGATTCTGATCGAACGTCTGTATACCCACTGTCTGTCCTTGTTATCCCTTCTACACCCGATATGTATGAAATCAATCCAGGGACCCCACCTTTAAGGATTAAAACTGCATGCATTATTATTTTCATATAAATATTATTGTATTAACGTTTATTGTTTTGCGGACATTGGACATAAATCATTATAATCCATCTATTCCGCGTCCTGAGCGGACAACAAAGAAACCTACATAGTCATAAATCATTCATGATATGTTGATGTAGCCAGAGAAATAAGATATTTCGATTATTTAAAAAACTTTTACAATTTAATTGAAATGTTAAACATGGTTTAAAGTATGTAAGACTTTTGAAAAACAAAAATAGCAGTAAAATTTTTTTTTGATTGTTTCGAGGGGTAACGGTACAAAATAAAACTTCGTTTAAATAATTGAGTCAGATTGTTTAAAACTGATGCATGTGGTTAATAGGCGAATGCCTGATTGACTACTATTTTCCGGATACACAATTTGATAAGCAATTTAAGTGGTAGAGAGTTTGAAACACACGAAGTCTTCTTACATTTGAATCAGAATGTTGAGGTTAATGCCTTGACTGAGTTTGTTGTTGAACATTTTGACTCCAGACAATGCCGAAATAAGGAATGTGATCTGTTGAAACTTTGGCATTCGATAACTTGATTGTATCATTTTTTGTTACCTATTATTGTTAATACCATTCATGTAACTTTATAGAAGGTTTTTTTCTTGAATAAAGACTTATCTATGATAACTTGATTATATTAAGGTGAAAATTAAGAAATTTAAAGTATACTAGGTAGATCGTGAGTATTTTCTGCTAAGAAGAGTTATAAACAATTGCATTGCTCAAGACTTGGGAACATGATAATTCGAATTAAGTTCGACTGGTCAGTGTTGAAAGATATGGGTAAGAAGCGATATCTGTTTTCAAAAACTCGGCTTTTTACTGGGGTTTAATTCCTAAACTTAGAGTAGATGTTCATTAGGGGGTGACCTTGGCGAGCTCGATGACCATTTTCTGCAGAAAATAGGAATAGATAAGCATATTGATTGGTTAAGACATTGGAAGAGTTTGCTTGCTCAATGGTTTACAGAAAGATAAACGTGTAGTTAATTTGTAGGGGGGCAAGCTGGGGGACATCAGCCTCCTCGCTGATGCTTTAATGTCAAGAATTATATCCACACAAAGACATAACAATTTGGGCATATTAATTTATGTTCAGAGTTTGGGCGATGTTCTCTGAAGAAATGGGTACTGTGTAATACTATAATGATATATGGCTGTTCTTTTAAATAATCAAATCTGCTGTGGCTGTGAAATAATTTCGAGACCATTTGGATTAGTTTGTTTACTGTAATGACATGCATTACCATCGAAACCACAATTCCCTGAACTCCTGAAGAATAACGATTTAACCTCAAATTGGCTCCAGGGATACTTCCTGGGCTTTTGGGGATGACACCTTACACTTGCGAAATTACCCTGGACATTCTGTTTCAATTCACCTTGGGTCATCAGAGAAGGGGGGATATCCGGAAAATTAAAAGTAGGCTATTTTGAAAGTAATTTTAGGTACATCTTTATGTCAATAAATTTTTGCGGGTCTTTAGAAGAACCTGATCAATGATGTTGCAGATTATATATGTTATATATTTATATCTGGAACATGTATTTCTTGTAATGGACATATTGAATTAATTAGATTTAATAAGATCGTGCCAGAACAAAAGTTTATACAGAGGTGAAAGACAAAATCATGTATTGTCAAAACTAGCAGAGTTCATTAAGTTCTATGCACCTAAATGATATTATTGTGCAACATTTCCTACCCTTCTAACAAGTTTTTTACTAAGTAAATAACAAACTAACATTAGTCACACCATTCTCACATGTGGGACACTGGCTTCAAATATATACAATGATAATGTAATATACCCAATAAAGTAACATCACACACGATATCATAACACACACAATATAAACGCCATTTCTAAACATTACAAAAAGGAAATTTATACAATCAAAATATAATTTGAAGAAAAAAATAGCAAATATTTTATCAAATAGAAAAGGTACACATATAGAAAAAAATTAACATAGGATTTTGTCATATTGTTTTTTTTACTTGAGATAAATGATATTGAATGATTTGAACACATTTTACCAATCTTAAATAAGATATTTTTCAAAGAAGTTATCATAATTAACAATTTATCTATCTTCTTTATTTCTTAAACAAAACAAAACACCACATATACGCTTCTAACCTAAGCGCGACCCTTCTTCCATGAGGGTAAAAAAACGATTCCTCTTAATAGGAATACACAAAACTTTCGAATTTACGAGGCATAAATACACAAAACTCTCGAATTTACGAGGCAAAAAACTTTTTAAAATTTTTCCCGTTACGCCGGGGTATAAAACACACACACAAAACAGTGTATACTAAATGGCAACTACGAATTTAGACCATAAACGTCAATTTAATGTACACCTTTTTAATTATGTCAACTTTGAGCATGTTCTTTTTTAACTTTTTGTATATCCAAAGTTGAATATTGTCACATTTGTCTTGAAGTATAAACCAATATAATCTCACTTGAATATAAACCAATACAATCTAACTTGAATTATAAACCAATACAATTTCACTTGAATATAAACCAATACAATTTTACTTGAATATAAACAAATACAATTTCACTTGATTATAAACCAATACAATCTAATTTGAATTATAAACCAATACAATTTCATTTGAATATAAACCAATACAATTTCACTTGAATAAAAACCAATACATGTACAATCTCACTTGATTATAAACCAAGAGAATCATCCATATAACGTTTGTGGATTGGTTTATTCATACTATTTTTGACTGTAAAATAAGGTATTCTAGGATTAAGTAACTCATCCGTTGTCCTAAGAGCTTGTACCACACTGTGGTATAACTGCTGTAGATAAGATGGGAACTGTAAGAAACAAACAACGATTTCAAATTGATATTTAATACAATAAATCTAAAAAAAAAGTTATGTGAACCGATATATCGTAGTACTCTTAGCAGTTGTGTAATGACAAATACAGCCGACGTCCACCACCAATAACACTTCTTCGATGGAATAAACCAGAATTTGGACAGCCTAATTAATCATACATCTTGTCTTTTAAAATATGTTTATTTGTTGGTAGGTAAGTAGTGCTGGCTCAGTGATAATAAGGGTGTTCTGGCAGTTCTGGGTTCGAACGCGGTGTTGGACGAGAGTGGTTTTCACGCCAAAATGTCAGTCATTACACACTACATGGCACACTATATGTCCGTATCCATTAGCCCGGTTTTTTGTTTGCATTTTGCTATTAATTGTAGTAAAAGGTTTACTTAACGAAACACGTCTAAATAGTACATTGTATCCTAAGCTATAGAACAGTTGGGGGCTGAAGGGTTAGCGTGTGCACGCTGTCTCTTAACGTCTTTCATTGAGCCAACTGATTCTCCCGCTGTACGTGACAAGGAGTAGGATCACCTGTCCAGCCTCGTGGGTTTTCTCCGGGTTCTTCGGTTTTCTCCCACTGCTAAAGACCCCTACGCGCAAGCGAATTATTAAAATAAAATTAAATCATACGCTAGTCCCAATATGTCCCAAGTTTGTGTCGAGTGGGCGTTAAACCCCATCTCTCTCTCTCTCTCTCTCCTCTCCCTCTCTCTCTACATGTATATATATATATATATATATCCAAAATTATTAGCACAACCGCAAAGCTGCACTACTTTGTTTCACGGTAAATGATGAAGAATAGATAAAAAGGTATGCCGACACAAACTGATTTCAACATTGGTTTAATAACATTTTAACATTTTAGAGTACTTTTCGATTAAAGTAGATAAAGTACATATAGAAACAATTATTTGGGACGGTGTAGACGTGCATGTCTTGTACGCAATGGCCATCCCCTTCCTAATCATTACATGGTTTCCTTGGGGGACAAGATCGTTTAACATACATGGAAAAATAATGCCTATTAAACACTTACTAACGGTTAAATCTAGATCTAATTTAATATCACCATCAGGAATACACCCACCACAATATCCATCACCATGACCTACAAATCTGACGTTCGATAGCTCTACTATATCACACAAAGCCTGCCAACCATCGGTCTTCCAGTTGGTCTGTAATAAAATGGAAGGGAGTTAAATCTTACTATGTCGAACATATCGGTAGGATTCAGACCACCATTAAATTCACCATTTAATGTTAATGCTGACCACTTGTCCTGACTGAACGCATTCGACACAGATGGGGCAACAATTGGGCATGTCTTTCTTCCAAAATGTGTATGTGATTCAATAGTGACATTTTCACATCCAAACCTTGAATTAACAAACATGTAACTTATCTGCCGTAAATATCACTACAACCAACCACTAAGCCGTGTTATTCATCCACCCCGAAACGTGGATATTGATTAAAATCTAGCAGAAAATGTCCACCAAAGTCCCTTCTTCGCTAACATAAATATGGTCATACAAAGGGAGAGAGAATGGGGTAAAAAGACGGAACTGCAATAGAAGGAACTGCATTTTATGGTGGTTTAACTACGGAAAAGCTATGCTTGGTAATGCTATATAGCATTTAAAGCTGGCTGATTATTATAGAACGAAGACCAAGACATGTAATTGTGAGGGAAAATAACTCGGTCTAATGACAAATATCTTATATTAGAAAGATTAATGGGCAGTATTGAAATTTATCACAATAAAATCACTTTCCAAAAGGATGGGTCAACTTCTATTTGACCAATTTGTAGGCGGACTAAAATAGGTGTAGGTGTACATGGAAGGGATCACTAACCAGCGTGGAAGCAGTGTAGCGGGTAAATAGAACACCAAAAAGTGTTATGAGGCGGGTTAAATAATAAACAAAATGAAAGGGGCAATAACGATGTGTTAAAGAGGCGTTGTTTATTGATTATCATCACGAAGAAGCCCTGTTTTAAAAAGGAATAATTAATGTGTAAGAATTATGGTTAATACTTTTTATCGTGGAAGGGGTGTGATTACTACTCTATATGGGCGGTGGCGCGTTGTAATTACTGTTAGACCCATCAGTACTGATACAATGCGCCGACGTCTCACCAGAGAGAAAACCCATTGCCGTTGACCTTACCGTGGGTCGATCGTCACCCCTCGCTATCGACATGAACGTCTACAATTTGCCAAAAAATACAACTCATTGGAGAACTGTTCTGTTCACAGATAAGAGTCGGTATTGCGCATCAACTGCAGATGGCAGGACCAAAGTATGGCGTCGAAATGGCCAGGATTATTCTGACCATGGTGTCATGGAACGAGATTCGTCCAAGGATCATGGTTTGGGGTGGAATAGACCTAAACCAGGAAATGGCCTGTGCTGTTCCAAAATCTTGGTCAAGAGAGGAGGCGCCATAACAGCAGTCCGCTACATCGATCAAGATCTTAGATCCCACGTCATGCCACATTTGCACGTCATCGAATCAACGTTTTCCAGCATGACAGCCCTTAGTGCGGACTTATACCCGATTGAAAATCTGTGGGATGAAATTCAGAGGAGACTTAACAACGTCGTATCGAGACCAAATACAGCCGATGGATTGCGCCAGGCTTTTCTGCGAGTGGCGTTCCAGGTGCCGATTGCGTTCACCAATCGTCTTGGAATAGTGATCAATTTAGTAGGTCGTTTTCTAGAAGGATTGATTAAAGTGCATCTCAGATTTTAAAATCGTACTGACGTTCGTTTGTTTTTTGCTGTTTAATATTACGTCACATAAGCAATATCTTCCCTATTTAACCAGCCATTTCCCGCGTGAAATTTAACATTTCTTCTTAAACATTATTATATAATTAGCTTCAACCCACAGAATATACGACACATTCCGGAAAATACCGGAAAACTACCGGAAAACACCGTGTTATGCTGATTATCGAATAACACCGGAAATACCGGAAAACACCGAAATAGGTAACCCGGAGCCTGGCACCCTAAAAAGGTAATCAGGAGCCCGGACCTCTGCGTGTATATATTAGGGTTAGTTTCCGGTTCATAGTATAGCCCGGCTCCTGGTTGCCTATTTAAGGTGTTACCGGTATTTAGTGTGTTTCCGGTATTTAGTGTTTTATTCGGTGTTTCCGGTATTCAGTATAACATTATGTTTTCCAGCCGTTTTCCGGTGTTTTCCGGTATAAAGTATAGCCCGAGAATATGTCACTACGACAACACTAATAGAATGTGAAAGAATTATACTAACCAATGAATTGAATTTGAATCCAGTTTCTGTGACATCCACCAAAGCATATCCTCGTTTAGGACATGTGTTATAAGTGCCAATATTAGAGCAAGCCATTGCGTGACCAAAAGGTTGCTGTATTCCATTTACCTGTGTTGTAAACGTGTAATCATCCACTGTGACTTTTGACGTCTGTTAAATATGAAATGTAACAAGGTTGAATCCTTTTATATGCTTGGAAGCTTGACGACATCATGGATTATATATTTGAAACGATTTTCCTTTTTGTTTCCGTATCAGATAATATACAAGCACTAGAGCGTATTTAGCCATGGATGTCAAGGCAAATAATTGAAAGTTCAAAATAGATAAATATGTCAGCAGCATCTGCTATTAAAAGTACCAAAGAAAATATGTGAATTATTGGTAAGGGTTGGGCTTGGCCCAGGATTAGGGCTAGCTCTGTCTACATCTCGAAACTAGCCCTTATCCTAACTAGTCTCTATCATCCAAACAAATGTGCGTGGAAGACTAGGGGGTTCTGGGTGACCAAGACTATATCCTAACCAACAATCCACATATTTATGACGTCATAAAATGCGCAGGACCGCCTCCAATATAGCGTTCTCCTAAATCTCATGTAGTGGGGGCCATCGAAAGTATAACAAAAACGAAACGAAATATAAATCTGCATTTTAATCATATTGCAGAGCACTTGACTCAATGAAAGACATTATGATCTAATACGCAAGCGTAAAACCACCTGGCCATCTGTCCCTTTGAAAAATAACCCATACCTCTATATTCAATCTGATTTTATTAAAATTTGTTTCTCCCCATTTGTCACCGAGAGTTGAAGTAGAACATGATGATGTGTAATGTCCTTCTGGGTACCTGGCTACATTTATCTTAGGTAGAGTAATGTATTCGCTGGGCTGTGAAGATGATAAACCATGACAATATATCTTTACTCTACTGTTGTTATATATATCAGGATATAACCAATATTCACCGTCAACAAAGGATGGGTTACATTTCTGTATATCTCCACATGATGATATAACTATAATAAAAATATCGTCACATACGACTACACTTACAACAATATCATTACGTCGTCACACGATGATATAAGTATAAATAAAATAAAAACCAAGTACGAACAATCCAAACCGTAAGACGGAATTCGAAGTCCTAAAAAAACGTTATAGGCAAACTAGTATATTCAAGCAAAATAGTGTAATCAGCAAATGGACTGCTCCCCGTGTACAAAATGCACGACGAACAGTGGTAACAGGTGTCCGTAAGCTTACCCTGCCTGGCTAGCCACACCCGCCATATCTGCATTCAAACTATTAGGTGAAATCTAGGTAAAATAGCGTGATTGGCCAATGAAATATCATAAGGTATCTTTGATATAGCAAAATAGTAAGGCAGGTTGGTAGAAGATTTTAGATGAGTGTGAACGTTCCAGACCAAAATGCCATTTCTGATAGGCAACACTTTCTCCAAATATGGTATGGCGGCCATCTTGGTTTTAAGATTTCCGCTTTATATCTTAGTTCATCCCTGAGGATCGCAATCTCGGTGTCCTAACCTACATTTACAGGGACAAGGAATGCAACTATTTCATATACAAAAGGATTAGAATGCCTTTTTTGACAATTTCGTAATAAGATGAACAGAAAAAAAGAACTTTTTGGGGTCTTAACTTAACCAATATTTTCAGGAACAAAAGATGCAATTATAAGATCTATAAACGGATCAGATTGTGTGACAAAGTAATACATACATAGAACTTTTCTAGATTTTACATTATATTATATTGGACATTTTCAACTATAAACAACTTCTGCTAATGTGTTCAATATGTTATTTACGGGCAACACACAAATGACCTCTCTTAGTTTTGACAATACGCACGATCTCATTAAATATCTTAATTATCCATATGTTATTTATAATCTACACATGTTCTATGTGTTGAACACTCAGCAGAACTTCGCGACTTAAATGGAAATACGAGGTGTGGTTATAGAAACTATAATCTCAATTCCAAATAAGTTAATCTGTCATGTATCATTATTTTCAATTACTGTATGCTTTATAAAGCCAGAATTAACTGACAGTAAGTCAGACTTGAATAGAGCTCCTTCCGATCTATGTCTATTCTATGTTCTCAATAAAGATCTACCAACTATGCTAATCGTCTCTTATCTGTAGTGTTACAGATAATAGAAATGGTGCAGGAAATCCGTTAATGAGTTAATACAGCTAAATCCAAAGTAGGCACCGGACCACATATTGGTGCTACAATACAAGAAATTTTAAATGATAAAAATGGAAAGGACATTAATAGCTATTGAAACTTGAAGTTAGTTGTGTCTTTTTTCTGGGAGTCGCGCTGGTGCGGTCAATGCATAGGGTTGTGCAGTGTGTTATCTTCTTGACGCCGTTTGCAATTAATAATCGAAAAAAGATTTTGAGGCATACTTTCCTTCATAACATCCATTAGTTGCAGTCGGTGTAGAAAAGCAGGACGTTAAGCCCCCGCCAGACCAGGGTGGCGTTCTTACTGCGCTACCGCGACTGTACGGCGACCAGAAAATGCACAAGGTCGCGGGCAAACGTGAACATAACGCGAGAAAATATCCCCAAAAATTACAAACTTGATAAAAGTTGCGTTCTTATCGCGACCTTTACGATTATACCGCGTTCTCGTGGCGCGCTCGTCAAGACTTCTCCGCGCTTATGGCATTTCTGTTGAGATCTATTGGCTTGGCAACGGCTATCATCGGCGAGCGCATGACGCTCTGACTACGCTCACAGGGTTCTTACAACACGTCTTCTACGTGTATTGGGACTGCACGTGCATTTCTACTGCGTAATAATAGCGACTATATGTGCTGGTCAGATTTATGGAAATTTCAAATCACCTGTTTTTATAGCAAGTTGTTTACAGAAAAAATGGTCGCCATAGGAACGTAATGCAAGCTTGGTAACAGCGCCGTGGTCGTATTAAGAACTCCATAAACGCAGTGGGAACCCGATAAGGTCGCCAAAGGCGCACTAGGAGCCATAACAACACCCTAAGTTATCATGGGGATATAATCACGCTTGTCTCGCGACATAGCTTTCCGGGTCAGATCGCAGAACTTGGCGTTTGTTTTGACCATGTTCTCAACAAACGCCAAGACCCGGTGATTATTGGCGACCATGGAGACCACAGCACGCTATCTGGCGTTTCCACCACACCTTTACCACGCTTATGGCGATCATAACGCGCTCTGGAGCCATTTTTTCGTCGCCACAGCAGTACAGTAAGGACGCGAACCAAGTCTGACGGGGGTATTAAACACGACTTAATGTCATAGCATTTCATACGTATCTTCTTTTTGCTGAATATTTGTATTAAAATTTGGCCACGTAACTCCTTGCTCTGGGTTTTTTTTTAAACAATATTTTATTGTTTAAAAAAAAAACCCCAGAGCAAGGAGTTACAAAAATGATAAGTAATTGCGCTTGCACTCTTTTCTAAGATTGTAATATTGACTTTGTAAATAAAAGTTATTAAACTGAATTTACCTTCTTTAACGGAATACTGAAATCCATCATGATTTACCAGGTTATGTGTGGAGTATATGGTGTAGGGTAGAGTTATACAGACTCTGGTTTTACGATGATAGAAGAAAGATTGGTGATGGGTATGGTTTGTCATGGTGGCACATTCCAATTTACTTCTGGTATATAATACGGGCGTGTTCTCAGGTATCACGTAGTTAGATAGAAATACAATAAAATTTAACTCTGTCAAATTCATCCTTTTTATATACCTGAATATTTTATAATTCTATATTTTAAAAAAATAAATAAATAAAATGGTAACGCATTAAAAGTGACACAAATTAAAATATCTAATAATATGCACGATAAATAGAAAATATGAATTGTCATTCTGTAGGCTATATGAAGTTTACATAGCAATCTGATTAAAATACGGATCCTAATTTCGTTTCGTTTTTTCTGCTTCAAAATTTCGTTTTACTAGTCTGAACTAATTGTTATAGAACCGGCGTTCTAGCTAAAGTGAGGGATTAGCTAATGAAACGGTATATTATGGCGAGTTATAGGCCTTCGGTGCACAGAACTCTGGGTAAACCACAAAAAACGTCAACGCTGATAGATTAATCAAAGGTTGTAGGTCATTTCGGGACTAACATATGGTTTAATTTTATTTCAATAATTCGCTCGCGCATATGGGTCTTTAGCAGTGGGAGGAAACCGGAGTGCCCGGAGGAAACCCAAGCACTCCGGTTATAGGGTCAAAAGCTGTTCGTCACATCTTCATGTTTTTTAGGCCATCCAAAGTAAAAAAAAATTTGACAGTGTGTGTATCTAACATGAATATTGATTAAATATTGTTTAAAAACAAAACAACAAGAAAAAAAAATACATATAAAATAATTATCTAAAAAAAGAAATTGTTGTTGAATTTATTCAAATTTGCCCAAATTCAACGTCGTCAAATTCATCCTCTTTGTAGGCATATGTCCAGATATTGACTAAATCTAATATTAAAAAGATTAAATATTATGAATAATCATTTGAAGAAAAAAACACCTTTTTGTGTTGAATTTACGAAAACATAATGTAATAACATGTTATATCGTAAGAGTGCTAACAAGTTATTTTGTGAATTTTTTCAAAACATATATTTTATCTATGTTTAATTAGCTCTGATATTGAATATAGTTGTATATTCAAATTTTATCTCACCTCTAGATAAGTTATTAAAAACTGAGGGTAGTAATTTACTTACCTATTGGGTCCGCCTCAGGTAAACTCTAACGAACTTTAATGGCAAATACACAACACTAGGCCAACATATCAGCACAACTTCTCAAATGTTACAGTTGTTATGCGTTTCGACTTGGAAACTCCGCGTGCAATTCAAAATGAGCAAATCAAAATTATGGCATATGGCAATTATTTCTCCACAATTCTTGCTATTTAGTGCTGTTTCAACATTCAAGCGTCATTATATTTGTTTACTTAAATCGTAAATGCAGGAGGACTGCACTACACGCAAAACACAAAAACAAAAAATCTACAAGATAAACCTGCGGACAAGACAGAAAATAGACATTGCAAAACTAAACAATTATCAAATCAAGTGAATGGATCCGGGGGCCAGCCGTAAGCGTACACTGCGCTGTACAGTCCCGGGCCTGTCTTGGTACAGGCTTCACTAAAATGATTTACATAAAAGACGTAACAAAAAAAAAATGCGACCGATCTTGTAAGTGATCCATGAATCAACTAAAGATTCTGTAGACGCGTCTCCAATCTATATTTTGATTTTTTTAAACTAGATTCATTAGACATGAGGAATAGAAACGTACTAAGAGAAACGTTAAAACAAAGATTAGGTATCTGTGGTTGGACTCTTCTTCTTCTTCTTCTTCGTTTGGTGTTTAACGTCTGCTTCCACTTAAGTGATATTATAGACAATGTGGTTGGACTGGTTAAGAGCTCATTTTTATATCAGAACTCGATCCGTTGTCATGACAATTGAATGTACTCAATAAGCAATTGTCCTCGCTGCTCTCGGTCAATTCCCAATGGCATAAATGGGTATTATCAATTTGAATTTTAAGTGAATTAACAAGACCACATTTGCTTGCGTTTTAAATCAGATAACGTTTCATTATTGTAGGATTCTAATAAGTAAAATTTGTGATTATATCAAAATAAAAAAGGAAATTGTGCTTAACTTTTCAAATAAATACCAGGCCCGTAACTAGCGGGGGGGGGGGGGGGCAAGAGAGGCATGTTGGTCGTTGGCTTCGTATTGTGTCTAATGTAAAAGGCGTCCATTGAGGTAACCGATTGTTTCCCCATCCGATCCAATGGATGCAGCTACCCCCACCCCCAGCTAGCTACGGGCCTGAATACAAATATTTGTACATTTGTTATGTATATTGAACATACTTCAAACTGTTCATCACTTAGCTTTGTCTGATAATGTTCTCATAATTTTAATTCTTGGTTAATCATACATTATTCAAGAGCCTATTGCAGGTCTTCGATCTGCTGCTGAGCGCAGAGTATGTTTCTATCGTACCAACTTTAGTAATGATGATCGAGGATAGGTCTAAAATTCAATCAATTAATTCTCGGTTCAGGGTGGATCAATTTGACTGAAAATTTCAGCAAATTACTTTTACATTATCTAGGTTGTAACTAATATAGTGAGAACGGCCAGCTTTTTATCTAATTTCCCATGTATCTTTAACTAGGTTTTAATAAATATTGTTTCGTATCGTCGTGCAGTGTCGTTCTGCATGATGGAATATTCCATAACCTCCTGGGCTAACTGAATGTGTTCAACCGAAGCATGTGTCTACTGAATTGAGCTATAAGACAAAAGACAAATATTTATAATTAAAAGGTCGCATAACTCTACCATCCACTTTCAATGGAAATGTTAAAGTGGTAAACAATTAGTAAATGGAAATGTAATAAATCAAATAACAGAAGGTAGAGGGTAGAAGATTGAATAGACAACAAAGGGCGCAGTTAAAGTTTTTGTGAATATTAAAACTCAGTTTTGTAAATATAAATGAAAATTATTGATTATATAGTTTTATAATTTAAGATTTAATTTAGTTAATTACAGTATAGACATTATATCGATTATGCTATTTCTTTAGTTTCTTTTTGTTCTGTTTAGAGGGGGGGGGGCTATTGGTCTAGAGTGCCGCGCTTCGACCTCTAGCTGGCCGGCCACCTCTGGCTTGCGGCTGTGGATTCGAGCCCTGGTGTGAGCGTATGTGGCATGGTGATAGGGGCGCCTTCTCAACCTCGTGCGTTTCCTCCGGGCACTCCGGTTTTCTCCCACTGCTAAAGACCCCTACGCGCAGGCGAATTAAGGCCGTAGTCCATACAGGCAGCGCGCAAGCAGCGCTGCGCGTGTCAGTGCGTCGGTGCGTTACTTTTGTACTACTGATCAAGCAGCGCGTAAACTTTAACTAAGAGAGCTCACAGTCATTTAATTTATTGTTTGTAATTTCAGGTACTTGGCCACAGGCGACTCTATCAGGACAATTGCATTAGGCTACCGTTTGGGAGAGAAAACAGTCCAGAGAATCATTCCAGAGGTTTGTGACGCAATCTGGAATTTAGGAGGGCCAATTTACCTCTCTGCACCACGTACCGCAAAATGATTGGTTGGAAGTCGCAAATGGTTTCAAAACATTGAATTTTCCAAATTCTGGGAGCAATAGACGGGAAGCACATCCTTATTGAAGCACCCCCAAATTCTGGTTCGAGATACTTCAACTATAAGGAAACTTTTTCAATTGTTCTCTTGGTACTCGTTGATGCATCGTACAGGTTCTTGATAATTGGCGTAGGTGCATATGGCCGCAACAGTGATGGTGGTATTTTTGCATATTCATCACTTGGAAAAGCACTTGAAGGGAACAAATTGAACATACCAAAGGATACTGAACTACCCGGAGACACTGAACATGGCGCCATGCCTTATGTCTTCGTTGCCGATGAAGCATTTCCGCTCAAAAGACAAATAATGAGACCATATCCAGGAAAAAATCTACCTGAGACCAAACGTATTTTCAACTATCGCCTTTCGAGAGCCAGAAGAGTAGTAGAAAATGCGTTTGGCATTCTTGCTAACAGATGGCGCATATTTCACCGAAAGAACAACATTGAGAGTATCAAAAAGATAACACTGGCATCGTGTGTTCTGCATAACTTTGTAATGAGGGACACACCTCGACCCTCAGTTGATGAGGGTCAAGCACTGTGTAGAGGTCATGCACTGGTAGATGTTGACGGAGTCGGTTGCCACTCAGGAACAGACGCCATGCAAACACGTGATAAATTTTGCAGCTTCTTCTCCCCCCCCCCCCCTGGCGAGATTCCCTGGCAATACACGACTGTTCGAAGAGGCACAACCTAACCGGAGCTCGACTACAGACGATTTGGAAACGTGTATTTGTTTGCATTTCATGTGTAATTTCATTGTCAATAAAAAAAGTTACGACAATAAAAAAAGTTACGACATACCTGTTGACTCGCATGCTTGGCTAATTGCTGTCCATGCATTGTTGGCCATTTCTGCATCTTTATAATTTCTGCTGTCAATGTCATAGAGGCAGGGGTGCTTCTGCACCCCATTGAAAAGCAATTATTCGTTGATTTGTGTTTTTGGCATCTTAAACGTTAATATTTCTAACAAATTACCGAAACACGTGTCTATATTTCCAACATGTAGAAAGAGGGGATTCCCCGGTGCGTCAGCACGTCATGCAGCAAAAATCGCTTTTTTGCGATTCAGAAATTTTGACGCTGACGCGCTGCTTGAATAGAGGGACATAAACGTAAAATAACTAAAGCTATTTATTTTGTCATGACGCGCTTGCGCGCTGCCTGTATGGACTACGGCCTTTATCGAACTAGTTGTGTTTAGTGGACGTTAAACCCCATTTCTCTCCCTCTCTCTCTCTCGGTTTATAATTGAATGGGGTGATCACGTGGCTAAATGGGTAAGGCGCTGGCTCGCTAGCCTGGAGGTCGGGTGTTCGATTCCTACATTTGCCGAGAAAGTTCATCTAGATTTTCCGGCGAGGTTTCCCCTTGTCAGTGACGAGGGCCTGACAACGATAGATGTCTAGTCGTTCGGATGGGACGAAAAACCGAGGTCCCGTTAAAAATTGTTGGCGTGCACGTAAAAGATCTCTTGTCAGTTAGAATAAATGAGACGTTAGTTGTGTCTTTTTTTCTGTGAAACGGTGGCGCGGTCAAGCCCAGGGTTGGAATGGCAGTTGGAATTTGATATAAGAGTAGGCCGTAGCGCCTCTGCCCGGGCCAAATTTCCCCCAAAGCACACTGTATGGCGTGTGCCCGTCTTCAATTAGCCCAGGTTAGATGTAGAAGAGTAGGACGTTAAACTCCATTTCATTTCATTAATAATTGAATGAGACTTCGTGATATATTTTAATTGATAAAACCAATTGAAATTTAAACCATACGTTAGTCCCGAAATGATCTAGTTTGTGTCGAGTGGACGTTAAACTCTCTCTCTCTCTCTCTCTCTCTCTCACACACACACACACACACACACACACACACACACACGCACACAGAATAAAATATTCTTGTAAACACAATATATTGAATATATATATTGATTAACGTTAATGAATATATCACAGTTACTAATTGACCGAATGGTCGACCGCGTGCTGTTTTGATAATTAGCTTTGTGCCGTAGTTTCGAACCCACATTTTTACATGAGAAGGGTATAGAATCCAACTTCGCGGGAATTATCCGGGTCCTCTGGTTCACCAAGCCCACCTGCTACGCCCATTTGAATTATTAACATGATATTGAACTATATGGTAGTCAAGAAATGACCGCGTGTAATCATAAAGTCTACAAGAATCCTAAAGCTTGATTGATTGAAACGAAACAGCTTCACATCTGATGAAAAATACGTGAATACACAATATCACTCATCCTAGCCTAGACTGGTGACCAGTCTTCTCTTCACACCAAAAATTGGCCAGTCCTCTCCCAAAAAAAAAAACCGGAAAAAAACCCTAATCTCTAGAGACTGGGCAAATATAGCTTCAATCTTATCTAGTAGGTCAATCTGCATTATGTAGGTCGTGTGACGTCGTGCACGTGATCACGACATATCTAACAACAACGTGACATCAACCCTCAGACAGTCTCGGCATGACTGCTTTGCATGAGACGCATGATTCATGTCACGTGACTCGGGGCGTGCTTGATAACTGTCAATCATTCCAAATAAGGTAGGACTTAAAACATTGCAAGAACGCCCATTTTATTGTGAAGTTTGCAAATTGTCCAGTCTCTGGTGCTGGTTACAGGTTTACTCAAAGTTTTTTTTTTATACAAATGGAAATGAAAGTGTTTATTAATTAATTAATACTTTTATATAAATCGAAATGTAAAATATATAGAAGAGACTGGGCCAGTCTAATCCTAGCCCAACCCGCCATGTAGTGCGCTATTGGGGACGGGGGCTCACAAAAAGATGCGATGCGGCCTAGTCTCATTTCGATTTTCTATTATCAAGGTTAGTTTATGTGCACAGCAAATTGTACCCCGGACCTCAGTTTTTTGCCCCATCAGAACTACTAAATGTTGTACCTTAGCAGATTATCGGTCCTGCACCACTAACGAGTTCAAGTTAAATAATTCGATAGCCGAAAATATAAAATGGAAAACAATGGACAAATTATTTATTGTAGTTGAAATCTAATACAACACTGTTATATCTTATTTTAAAAAATGTATCGAATGTATAAATGTGACAAAACATATCTTTATGGCACAATTATTAGTTCCTTATTATTCAATCCAGGGATTAAACCTATTATAATAAAACATTAGGGATATGTAATGTATATCAAAGATGCATTATGTTAAGAGCTTAATCTGACTATTGGAGATCTTTTTTCTGGCTTCAATGTTACATAAATTATTTTTTAGAGATTTATCAACATGGCATAATCAATTCGCAAGATCTTCGGGTGGTTGGGGCATTAAGTGGATTAGAAAATGTCTGTCATATCTTCGTTAATTGTTAAAGGACAATATTGGTGCCAGTCATGATCACATTGAATGGGCTGGTTAAACACATTTCAAATTTAATTTTAACACAGAGATCATTGCTACGATAGCTGAGTAATAGAGGTTTCCTGAATCGAAAGTGACGAACGCCAAAGAAAAACAAGAGTCATATCTCTATATAACTGACTGATGTGACGAGTGATATTAAAATTTCAGCAAATCAGCAAACAGTCTTCTCTTGGAATAATTTTAATGAATCCGTTAGCTAACGGAGAATGAAATTGAATTTCCAGCAACATAAATTTAACGGACCGTTAACAAACGACACGTTACCAAGATAACAATCCGTTAGAGTTTAACGGATCGTTAAAATAACTTAGTTTCGAGCAACCGGCCCCACAGATCTTTATTTAAATCTTACATAATAACAAACAATTCTAGGGTGTAAACTATAAAAGACTTAAATATAGTTTATGAACACGGAAATTATTGAAATTCAATATATGCTTCTTTGATTTAAAACTTTAATAAATTTTCAATGCATAAATAGATGACACTCATTTATCTTTTTATAAACTATATAGTAATCGATCTGTTTATGACACGGCGAAACATACACCAAGTAACGGTGTCTGAGCGAATGAGACGCTGGACCACTGTTCGATCCCTGCGTTACGTTAGCCGAGAAACTTCATGGGGATTTTCAGACAGGGTTTGTCATTGTCAGTTGTGCGGGGCCTGGCAAGGGACAACGTATATAGGCGTTCGGATGGCACGTTCTTGGAGAATAACGTCCTCTCGAACGTACGAATGAAACTTGGTATAGAGTAAAATTACAATAATACCTTGACTAACATAAATTCAATAAGGAGTATCCCCCCACCTCAATTAGAAGTGAGAACAGGCCGCGTTTGTTGCGTCCTATGTTGAGAGAATCCTGTGTATCAAGATTCTACTACAACGTGTAATGGTTGGGGTTGGTTGTTTACTCGATTGGGTTTTTCTTTCTCAATTATCTTAAAAGTAAATTAGTCTCTAATAGTAAGTGGAGGGGGAGTGCACCACACATGATTTACACAAAGACAAATATATTGACAAGATATCAAATGCGATTGTTCAACATGTATGTAGTGAACATAGATGTTTCGTTCGTTCGTTCCCTGAGTTTTACGACCACTTCTTCCCGTGGTGAGGTCGTTGACAAATAAATGTTGCGTGTGTGAAATAGCTTTATTTAACATCCTCTTCCACCGAAGTAATATCGCAGGTATTGCGTTGTTGTTTCTTGGAGTTTAACGTCCACTTCCACCTAGGGTGATATCGTAGACGATGGTGCAGATGTTGCACTATGCTTACGTTTATATACATGTGATAACCAGGTCTGATTTAGAGAGTCTTAAGTTAAGCTCATTAAACAATAATACAATAGCTTTAATTATAAGAGTGCGATTTGAATGAACTTAAAATTATAGATCTCTAGACGCTTAGGTAATTAATACAATGATGTATATAACGAATGGATGTGTGCAGTTATCATAAAATATAAAATATATACAAAACTACAAATACACATTATGTGACAATTGATCATGTTGTATGTACATGTATTAAAATAATTATACTCTATCTATAAATAGAGAATCTCCTATGAGTCTTTTTTGATATCAAAAAATATCAACACAAGTTGATAATATAAAAAACGAGGCTCTGCCGAGGTATTTTTTTTTTTACTTTATCAAAGAGTTTTGATATTTTTTGATAACAAAAAAGACGAATAGGAGATTTTATTTATCACCCAATCCCTTCTTACATGCAGAAATAAATAAATATAATTATTTGCTATAGATTTTACTTTTGCTGAACCTGAATACATTATGGCGTAGTGATACATCAATTTTTTGACAGCAATTTAACCATTGCAAAGTCCCTACAAATTGACTTTCCATCAAAGTCAATTTAGAAAAAATAGTTCCTTTTTTATAAGAAAAAGGTTACTTTTAATAAAATAAAAAAATGAACTGTTCTTTGAAAATAAGAAAAGGTAGTTCCTTTTTGATTGACCAATGAAATTCGTGTAAAGCGATATCTCCACTAGGTTATGAAATTATGTCAGTCCTCTCCACAAAAAAACCCCGGAAAAAACCCTAATCTCTAGAGACTGGGCAAATATAGCTTCAATCTTATCTAGTAGGTCAATCTGCATTATGTAGGTCGTGTGACGTCGTGCACGTGATCACGACATATCTAACAACAACGTGACATCAACCCTCAGACAGTCTCGGCATGAATGCTTTGCATGAGACGCATGATTCATGTCACGTGACTCGGGGCGTGCTTGATAACTGTCAATCATTCCAAATAAGGTAGGACAAAAAACATTGCATGAACGCGCATTTTATTGTGAAGTTCGCAAATTGTCCAGTCTCTGGTGCTGGTTACAGGTTTACTCAAAGTTTTTTTTTATACAAATGGAAATGAAAGTGTTTATTAATTAATTAATACTTTTATATAAATCGAAATGTAAAATAAATAGAAGAGACTGGGCCAGTCTAATCCTAGCCCAACCGCCATGTAGTGCGCTATTTGGGGACGGGGGCTCACAAAAAGATGCGATGCGGCCTAGTCTCATTTCGATTTTCTATTATCAAGGTTAGTTTATGTGCACAGCAAATTGTACCCCGGACCTCAGTTTTTCGCCCCATTAGAACTTCTAAATGTTGTACCTTAGCAGATTATCGGTCCTGCACCACTAACGAGTTCAAGTTAAATAATTCGATAGCCGAAAATATATAATGGAAAACAATGGAAAAATTATTTATTGTAGTTGAAATCTAATACAACACTGTTATATCTTATTTTAAAAAATGTATCGAACGTATAAATGTGACAAAACATATCTTTATGTCACAATTATTAGTTCCTTATTATTCAATCCAGGGATTAAACCTATTATAATAAAACATTAGGGATATGTAATGTATATCAAAGATGCATTATGTTAATAGCTTAATCTGACTATTGGAGATTTTTTTTCCTGGCTTCAATGTTACATAAATTATTTTTTAGATATTTATCAACATGGCATAATCAATTCGCAAGATCTTCGGGTGGCTGGGGCATTAAGTGGATTAGAAAATGTCTGTCATATCTTCGTTAATTGTTAAAGGACAATATTGGTGCCAGTCATGATCACATTGAAAGGGCTGGTTAAACACATTTTACATTTAATTTTAACACAGAGATCATTGCTACGATCGCTGAGTAATAGAGGTTTCCTAAATCGGAAGTGACGAACGCCAAAGGAAAACACGAGTCATATCTCTATATAACTGACTGATGTGACGAGTGATATTAAAATTTCAGCAAATCAGCAAACAATCTTCTCTTGGAATAATTTTAATGAATCCGTTAGCTAACGGAGAATTAAATTGAATTTCCAGCAACATAAATTTAACGGACCGTTAACAAACGACACGTTACCAAGATAACAATCCGTTAGAGTTTAACGGATCGTTAAAATAACTTAGTTTCGAGCAACCGGCCCCAGCTCTTTATTTAAATTTTACATAATAACAAACAATTCTAGGGTGTAAACTTTAAAAGACTTAAATATAGTTTATGAACACGGAAATTATTGAACTCAATATATGCTTCTTTGATTTAAAACTTTAATAAATGCATAAATAGATGACACTCATTTATCTGTTTATAAACTATAATAGTAATCGATCTGTTTATGACTCGGCGAAACATACACCAAGTAACGGTGTCTGAGCGAATAAGACGCTGGCTCACTGTTCTATCCCTGCGTTACGTTAGCCGAGAAACTTCATGGGGATTTTCAGACAGGGTTTGTCATTGTCAGTTGTTCGGGGCCTAGCAAGGGACAACGTATATAGGTGTTCGGATGGCACGTTCTTGGGGAATAACGTCTTCTCGAACGAACGAATGAAACTTGGTATAGAGTATAATTACAATAATACCTTGACTAACATAAATTCAATAAGGAGTATCCCCCACCTCAATTAGAAGTGAGAACAGGCCGCATTTGTTGCGTCCTATATTGAGAGAATCCTGTGTATCAAGATTCTACTACAACGTGTAATGGTTGGGGTTGGTTGTTTACTCGATTGGTTGTTCTCAATTATCCTAAAAGTAAATTAGTCTCTAATAGTTAGTGGAGGGGGGCTGCACCACACATGATTTACACAAAGACAAATATATTGATAAGATATCAAATGCGATTGTTCAACATGTATGGGTATTTGTCAGAGTGAACTTAGATGTTTCGTTCGTTCGTTTCCTGAGTTTTACGACCACTTCTTTCCGTGGTGAGGTCGTAGTAATATCGCAGGTGATATCGTAGACGATGGTGCAGATGTTACACTTTGCTTGCGTTCATATACATGTGATAACCAGTTATGATTTAGAGCGCCTTAAGATTAGCTCATTAAACAATAATACAATAGCTTTAATTATAAGAGTACAATTTTAATGAACTTAAAATTATATATCTCTAGACGCTTAGGTAATTAAAACAATGATGTATATAACGAATGGATGTGTGCAGTTATCATAAAATATAAAATATATACTAAACTTCAAATACACAATATGTGACAATTGATCTTGTTGTATGTACATGTATTATAATAATTATACTCTATCTATAAATAGAGAATCAACTATGAGTCTTTTTTTATATCAAAAAATATCAACACAAGTTGATAATGTAAAATACGAGGCTTTTGATAACAAAAAAGACGAATAGGAGATTTTATTTATCACCCAATCCCTTCTTACATGCAGAAATAAATAAATATAATTCTTTGCTATAGATTTCACTTTTGCTGAACCATAATACATTATGGCGTAGTGATACATCAATTTTTTGACAGCAATTCAACCATTGCAAAGTCCCTGCAAATTGTTTTTCGATCAAAGCCAATTTAGAAAAAATAGTTCCTTTTTAAAAAGAAGAAAGTTACTTTAATAAAAAAAAATGAACTGTTCTTTGAAAATAAAAAAAGTAGTTCATTTTTGATTGACCAATGAAATTCGTGTAAAGGGATATCTCCAGTAGGTTATGACATTATCACACAAGCGATATCTACTGTAGAATGTATTATTGGGTGATAATATACTTTATCACAGAAGCCAAGTCTTTACCAATGAAATTGTTTGTTTAGCGTAAGCAAACCTAACATATCTACACATTCTACATCAATTAGAAGTAGTGCTATTTATCTTCCAAAATGAGAGTATATATTATCACCTCAAAACAGTAAACAAATACAAAGATATGTGGGCGTATAAAAACAAACATACATTTCTATAAAAAAAATTAAAAAATGTTTACGTCATTAACTATTCAACTGGAATAAAAAAAATTCACCCTCTTAATGCTGTAATATATAGTAGTACAAATAATCCAACCAAAGTAGAGTTGTGCAAGGTTGGACATAAAACACACCCAGATGAAGCATGTGGATCTTCTGTAAAAAAAATAAAGTATTGAGTCGAATGGGGGAGTGTGTTGAAGGCTCGATGCATCATTTATTTGCATTTTCGCTAAAATATCAAATTTCTCACCACTTAACCCATGCTTATATTATATACTGTAAGAACCAAGTCCGCCTATTGCTGATCCTTTGCTTTGCCTCAACGGATTTAAACACGATGGCAAGTAAATAGTTTAATTTAAGAATGGTTAATCGAGACTTTGTTTATCAACGTAACACCGGTAGCAATGGAAATGGAGACTGTGCAATTCTTCAAACGGCACAACTCAGTTCAAAATGAGGTAATTTGACTGAAAGTTTCAATATAAATACACTTTACATTATCTATTTTTTAACTATCACAGCGAGAACTGCCAGCTCTTTATAAGAACACAAAATCACACTGGGGTGCAATAAGCTAGGCCCATCAGGTTTCTCGGTAACCAATAAAAGATAGTGGCGTCTTGTTAGGAGCTAGCAGTATGGATCGATGAAATTTCAATTTGTCATCAATTTGTAAATACTGAACAGAATTGAACCAAAATTGGACTGATACGATATTCCTATTAGGAATCAAAACCCTCATAATGTTGTAGTTTGCAAAGGATCCCTATAGTGATAATTAACGTATCGAACATTTAATGGGGTCTGCATCAGCTTGTTATTTCTACGTATAATGGACTTCATATTTGTTTTTATTTTTATTTACTAATCTGTGACGTGCGTTGTTATTATATATGTAACTGCTCCGTGAATATATTTAGCTTGTCTTTTAGATCACCACGTCTGGTGCAATATAGCCTGATTGTTACTATCGTCCCATTCACCACCATTTCAATGGGACAAGTAACGAATCAATATTAATTTGGTGGTCTGCGTCCATAAACATTTTCTGGGAAAACCCTATTTAATTTTTACTTTCGATTTTAACACAGCCACGAATCGTCAAAATGAAACGAAGTATAATAGACAAGTTTCGTTTTGCATTAGATTATTGACTATGAGTGTTGACCATAATGTTGGTTAACTATTTACTACACACTTAAGCGGTTTACCCCCGTTGCAAAGTTATGGATAAGCCTGCCTACAACAATCGTTTAATATAGTCCTAACTCCAGTGATATTCGTTAGCTACTTAACTCCATACGTACCTCGAATTCTGACATAATGTCGTTGAGAATCAGTTATATGTTTTACTTCCAGGCCGACTGTTGTACATTCATAGGTGCCTTGATCTTCGGTATTGGGGTTCCTAATAATCAGTTGTAGATAGGAACGTGTGGGGAAGAGGGGTGAAATTCGCCGGAAATTTCATATAAAAACGAAGGGTTTTTCCATCCGGTCTTCGTGCCATTTTCATCTATTGATCCAAGAAATTCAGAATCTCTTTCAAGATGTATATTTGTGATTTTGTCCAATCCAAGTTTAGACGATACCTCACAAAAAATGGCTAACGACTCATCCCCATTTCGAAATGACGACGAGGAAGTAATTTTTATTCTTGTAGTATTCACAGCTGAAAAATTGAAACAATGTTGGTAATTTCAAAGTTATACTGAATGTACCCCCCAAAAACAAATCTATATCGAAAATAGAGCGGAAAGGGCAACGTTTTAAAAGCATAATAGGCCTACGTGAATTATATTCCCAAAATTACTGTAACGAAGTTTACCTGTTGCATGCATCTTGTCTATTTTTCTTCTTTGATTTTGATGATTCGTGATTATGTTTCTTGAAAGTGAAAATAGAATGCAGGATTTCCAAGAAAATGTTGGGTTTTTTGGTGTTTTTTGTTTTTTTATTTTATGGATGCAGACCACCAAACCCGCACTCATAAATTGTTTAAGGGTACACTTTTCGATACTTGTTCCATTGAATTGGTTTTAGTGAAAAGTCATGGTTTGGATACGGAAGCGTAACGTAGTTGAAAGATCGTTTTGCGTTGGAATTTACGTCGAATTTTTCGAGATGTATACTACTTTCAGTTTATGTTATGAAAATGCAGAGAATTAGCTTTCCGAAACCATTTAAATTGGAGTTGCCTCCCTTGTCCTGTCTCACACGCCCCATCGGATTTTTACAAAGACTTATGTTAATTCTCGTCTATTTGATCATGTCTAACGTTTACCCAAATTTGGATCCATCCTTTCTGCCACAAAAGGACGTACAAAGTTCTCCACAATCGTAGCCAGGAAGCTGGTTTTTTTTTTGGGGGGGGGGGGGGGCAAAGATGTTTTCGGGAGGGCCAACTTGTATTGGCATCTGCATGAATTTTGCGGTAAAGGCCAATTTTTTTTGTGATATTGGGAGGGGGGGGGGCAAGACTCAGTATTGGGAGAGCAGTGGCCCCTCCCCCCCCCCCCCGTGCCACCCCCTGGCTACGAGCCTGATAACATCACAGGCTGTAGCTTTTTGCTCAACATTCCGTTGGTTCCATTTTTTAGGCACAATGGGGGCCACATTTTGCAATCTCCCCACCATAAACTTGTAGGGGGGTGTTGGTTTAGATTTTTTGCTACGGGAATTTGAAGTTGACTGGGGTGAAAATCTTACTTCCGATACATTTCATTGCTCCGCAGAAAGACATTTTACATCCACATTCCTCCGCTGTAGGCCTAATATCACCAGTTTTACCCAAAACTGCTATAAAATTGCAAATTTTATCCCTATTCTTCTATTCTAGACCAAAAAGTCAACCCAAAAATGCAGGAAGAAGGGAGAACAAAATTAAGGGAAAAATTGTCTATTAATAACTTCACTACATTCGTCATACAAAATAGGCAAATAATTACTAGTCTTAGTCCATCTTCCAAACAGAGTTGTCGTCCCTTGCAGTTCACGCGGAGAATGGGTTCTGCATGGAAATCTGGTGATACAAAACCGCCCGATATTTCAACATACCTGGTAATCAATCTCTCAAAATTGTTATCCTTCCATCTCATGAATATTCGCACAAACCTGACAGAAAATGAAAATTCGAATCCTTTTAGTTGATTCTACACCTTTAAAATTTCGGATGATATTCAGAATGCCTATTGCGGGATTCCAAATTCCGGCCCGCACCCAGAACACCCGGCCCAGAAAGTATATTATATCAGCCCATTCTAGACTAGAGTGATGGCGTGGTGGGTCGTTAAAGCCACCGGCCACATACAACATGATCACCCCCCCCCCCCCGCAAATACCCCCCCCCCATTTAATGTTTACCAGAAAAAGTTTTCTTAAGACGAATCAGATCAAAAAAAAAATCGATGGCCCAATCTGCCCCTAACTACGAATTTCAATCTTTGCGTTCGTGTCGGGTGAATTAGTTAACAAACTTGGAAGGTCTAGTTCTGGAGCTTCTGTCCATGTGTCTCTAGAAGGGTGGTTAATAATAATACTTTAGTCATTTAACTAATAAGTGGATATTACATTTTATAGAGTGAAATCCCACGTGGCGACATTACTTTGCTGCTACGGCGATGGAAATTTGGAGTGCACGTAAGAGATCCCTTGGCAGTTGGAATTCGATATAAGAGTAGGCCGTAGTGCCGCTGCCCGGGCAAAAATTTCCCTCATAAGCACACTGTATGGCGTATGCCCGTCTTCAGTTAGCTCAGGTTAAGTGCATAACAGTAGGACGTTAAACCCCATTTCATTCATTCATTATAAAAAAAAGTCTGGTTTTATCCAATCACCGCATAATACAGCTTGGGACACCGGACTCTATTTCCAGATAAAGACTGGCGGGTTAAAATGTATCACATATATTGTGTTAGTTGCCCGGCCCTAAGGTAGAGGATTTTAGGGGATTTTGACACAAAATTAAGCAGTTTTATTCTCAAAAACATTATCGGGATTGACCTTTTAAATCAAAGGGCAATTTATATTTAGGAAGTTTTCGTGTCCTCAGCCAGAAATGTCAAGAGAGTAATTAACTCGCTTAAAGACAACAAACCATCTACAGTGATTGGAGACATAGTGACTATTAACATTTCATTGCCATGGTAATTACAAGAAACTATTATTTATACGCAAGTTGGCCTTTTATATAAGTACATTACTAGGTCGATACAAGATTTGTTTTTTTTAAGAAAAAGGGAATAATTAGCCGTCGTTTACTTACTCTTCAATACGAGACAGTTGGACGTCTTTGTTTGTTTTTCGTGTCTTCAAAGGGAGATGTTGTGTTATGTGGCTTTCGCGGTCTTTAAAGGGGATGGGGTGAAGTGAAGATTTGTGGCTTTCGCGGTCTTTAAAGGGAATTAGGGCTAGGGTTAGGGGTAAGGTATCTTCGTGGTTTTTACAGGGAACTCATGGTCTTTAAAGGGTGACTTTAAAATGGGAGGGGGTTTGAAGTTATGCATTTTTAGAGGTAACCCGAGTGGAAAACCCACTGAGGCTTAGTGACTCCCTTTGACGTCTATTAGCTGTGTTTTTAGCCCAAAGACAAACACCAAAGTCTCACTTCAAGAAAGAACAGCATATTACAGAGTCCGATAACAGAATATAATTTTTTTATATATATAATTGATAAACGCTGTTTTAACATCTCATATTGTATTTATAGTGTATAGAGTAGTACATATGACGTAACTTTAAACGCTTACACAGCATAAACTTCTACTTTAATATAAATCAATATTCGGATTTTATAACTTACTTGTTTAAAGATGGCGTTTAATGACAATAACTTACTCTAGGCCTTGGATCCACTCATTACATGAAATTAAATGGGGTTTAACGTCCCACTGTTCTACTCCGACTGGGCTGGTGAAGACAGTCATAAGCTATAGCCTAAAGTGTTTTATGACGACACTTTTGCCCGGGCAGCGGTGCTACGGCCTACTCCAACTGTCAAGGATTCTTTTACGTGTACGCCAATGTGTTCCATGTCAGGAAATCCCACTCCACCACCCGTCCACCCCGGAACCCCGCAAACCCCCATCCGTAAATATACCCCGTTCTCCGTGACCCCTGCCCATCCTCAACTAGAATACACCCAACTAATACATTTGCTCTCGTGTTGTGTTTTACAATGCATGTTAACTCTGTTTATCAAAAATGATGCGCACAGGAATATTCTGTCCATACCATCTAAAGGGAGATAAGAACGTCTCGTGGATATGGAGTAGGACCAATAATTGTATTAAGGTTTTGACAGCTATTATATATTTCTCCTCGGCTGTATGTAGATAGACCCTAGGCTATTCTTTACTCTCTCCCCCCCCCCCCTGCAACCCAAATCCACCATCCTCGCAGATCGGGGAAGATGAAAGTACAGCTCCAGCGTGGTTCTAGTTTGTCAGTGATACAGGATGGAGGGCTTGGCAAGGATAGGAGTCTAGTCGTTCAGAGGGGACGAAAAACCGAGACCCCGTGTACACATTGGCGTGAACGTGAGAGATCCCTTGACAGTTGTATGAGATATAAAATTAGGCCGTAGTGCCGCTGTCCGGGCAAAATTTACCTCATAGAACACTGTGTGACGTATGCCTGTCTTCATTAGCCAAGTTGAGGGGCGGAACAGTAGGACGTTAAACCCAAATACAGTATATATAACACATAAACAAGTCTGCCTATTCTGTATCTGTATAATAATATATACTATTCAAAGAAGTAGTGGATATTTGATTTTTAAGTGTTATTAAATTCTCCTAATGAAACTGACGAAGAAACAAGTGACAAAATGAAACGGAGTTCACATTCATCGATTTATTCCAAATGATCGTTAGACTAAGTAAGGCACAGACTGACCATTATAAGGGTAAAATGATACCCGGGGTCAAACAGCAAAGTTACGACAGCATCACAACAAAGTCAGTAACGGGTAAATCCTCTTCTGTTTGCCAAACAAGCATTGATCCGACGTGGCATACTTCTAATGAGACGTCTAAGGTCATTTTGGTCCAGATTGTTCCATTCCTGTTGCAACTCAGCAGCAAGTTCTTAGACATTGGCAGGACATTGTTGACGTTGACGTAACCTCTGTCCAAGCATGTCCCAGACAGGCTCGATGGGGGAGAGGTCGGGACTCAGTGCTGGCCAAGGTAATGTGGTGATATTCTGTTGTTGGAGGTAACCTGTAACGATCCTGGCCCTGTGACATCTTGGGTTGTCATCCTGGAAGATGAAACGGCGACCACGACGTCGTGCGAACGACACAACACGGACTGCCAAGATGTTTTCCCGGTAGTGCTGGCCTGTAACACGCCCTGCAACAACATGTAAAGCCGTTCTTCCAGCAACAATAATGTCTCCCCACACCATAACAGAACCACCCCCAAATCGATCATGTCATATGACGTTAACGTCTTGGAAGCGCTCGTTTCGACGACGCCACACCCTCCTTCGTCTGTCCAAAAAATCAACAGTGAGCCTTGAAACATCACATTGCTCCAGCGTCGATTATCCCAGTGTTGACGATTCCTACACCAACGACGTCTTACCTGAATGTGGTGATCTCTCAAACAAGGGATCACGCGAGGACGTCGGGCGCGAAGGTGACCCCTATGCAGTCGATTCCGAATGGTCTGGCCACTCACTCTCACACCGGTGTCTCTTTGAAGACGAGCGCTGATCTGATTTGCTGTAATGACACGATTTGTCAAGGCCAAGGTACGGATAAATCGATCCAGGGCTTGAGTTGTCGCCCTTGGTCGACCTAAGCGTGGTCTGTCCTGTACAGATTGTGTATCACGGTATCTGGACTATAGCCTGCTTATGACAGACTGAGAAACATTCATCGTCCGCGCCACAACCGCCTGTGTTGTGCCGATCTTTAGCATGCAAAGGGCACGTAACCTTTCATTTTGGGTAAGCCGACGCTTACGTTACCCAAAATGTGTTTTCTGGTCACTAGTCGGGTAAAGATAAGCCAAATGGAGTGGATACCTAGAACAAATTGCAACATAATTTTACTCGATGGAATTTGGTAGAGGGGAACCTGAAGGTTTCCCAAACAAAAATCGCCCAAAATTAAAAGATAGGTTTTTGAGATATTAGCATAAATCTAATATGGCTGCCATTGGCACCTTAAAACGCCAATATCTCGGGAATGGTTGAGTTTGGAGGATGTAAATGTATTACGGGTAGATAGGAAAGTGGTACAGATGACACAGCAAAACATAGCTAAAAGGCGTTCCTGTGACGTCATACCGTCATGCGGCCAATAATTAGCATAAATCCAATATGGCCGCCATTAAAACTTAAAACTCCGTTAACTCGGGAATTGATAAATTTGGAAGGTAAATGTATTACGGGTAGATAGAAAAGGGCTACCAACGAACTATAACAATGCCATGCGACTTTCTTGTGATTTCATAAGTAGCACAAATCCATGCGTTAGACGGTCATACGGCCAACAATTTGCATAAATCCAATATGGCCACCATTGACACCTTAAAACGCCAATATCTCGACAATGGGTGACTTTGGAAGGAATAAATGTATTACGAGTAAGGTAGATAGGAAAGTGCTACCAATTATTAAAGAATTAGAAAAAAACCATTGCCAAATGATGTCACCGTGACGTCGCAACTTCATACGTCCAATAATTAGTATAAATCAAATATGGCCGCCGTTGAAACCATAAACACCTAGTTTCTCGCCGATGGTTGAGTTTACAGGGTGAAAATGTATTACTTGTATCACCATGTCAAACAATTCATATATTTCTACATGTCATCTGTTTGTAAAGGTTTTAACAGGAATATTTTACTTGGTTTCTGATAGACCTGGATTTCAATCATGGACTGCAGTACAATTCTTGAGCTAACAATTCTTCTTTTTTGACGATTTCAGGGACTGTGGTAACAAGTATGCAATTGGTTCAGGTTCATGCTAATCGTTTGGTACAAACAGGGGCGGATAGGGGCCGGGAAACGGGCTCCAGTGTCGGAGTGGCCTCTTTTACTGATCGCGGAGTCCGGACGGAAGGGTCGGGGCTCACGCCTTGAAAATTTAGAAATATGACCCAAAATAAGCGATTTGGTGGCATATCTGTCAAATAATATAACTCATAAATCGATTAATTTAGGCCAAAAAGCCGACCTTACAACCATCGCCCTGCGAAATTAACATATCGTTATATTATTAATTAACGTACAGGACACAATTCATTTTTGAAATTTTGGAAATAGGAGGCTATTTCCCGCAATTTGAGACTATTCCCGACATCCCAATTCTGTACTTTCATAACGAGTTAATAAAAGGAATGTTTAACACCAGTTTCAGGAAATCTTCTCGCAGACTTATTCAACCAGCAAAACAGCTATCATCAATTTTTTTCTGACGCCTTAAATTTGAATTGTGCTTTTAGAGTTACGAACCATCGGCAGACGTTTTTGGCGTATCCCAACAAACAGGGTGCAGGTGACTTAATAATTAGTAAATTTTCGGGCGACAGTGTCTGATGAATCCAAAGGAAAATGTTTTTTTTGTCTACGTTCTGGACATACGATGCGTGATTGCCCCAAGAAAGACTATAACTGTTTTCAATGTGGAGGAAAACATAACAAAGCCATATGTGACAATTTAAATTCACACCTAAATCCGAACAATCAATCTGTTACCTCAAATATATCAGTAAACAGTGGCAATAGTGTTTTATTACAGACAGCAGTGGGTCAGTTATGTAATACTGATTCGGTTACTAACGTTAAAGCGAACATTGTTTTTGACTCGTGTAGCCAACGGACTTATGTGAGGGATAAAATGAGACGCGCTTTAAATTTAAAGACTATTGGTCGTGAAAATTTGTTGGTAAAGGCTTTCGGTGAAGAAAGTCCTAGACTTAAATCTTGTGACGTTGTACAACTTGCTGTTAAGGGGCAGGATGATTTATTGTTATATCTTACAGCCTACTGCGTACCTTCAATATGTAGCCCTATATGTGATCAACTTTCTGACTCTGCTATAAAGAATTACCCATATTTACAGGGGTTACAATTAGCTAATGTATCTGGACAATCAGAATTTGATGTAGATTTGTTAATAGGGGCAGACTATTACTGGAATTTTATTGTCGGTGATATAAGACGGGGGGAGCACCCAGGACCCGTAGCAATGTTGACAAAATTAGGATGGGTTCTCTCAGGTCCAGTTATTAATGACATGTCTAATAATTGTGCCAGTACAAACGGTTCAGTATGTTTAGTAGATACACATGTATTGCATGTTAGTGTACAACATGATGCTGAAATTACTAGTAACTCACTACAGAGTGAATTACGTCGGTTTTGGGAACTTGAATCAATAGGAATTCAGGAGGATGAAACTTGTGTAATGACTGACTTTATTAAAGATATTCAGTTTAATGACCTTGAGTGTAGATATGAGGTTAAACTTCCCTTTAAAGACTATCATCCAATTTTAGCTGATCATTATTCAGTTTGTGTTAAAAGACTTAGTTCATTGTTGTATAGATTACAAAAGAAACCTGACATTTTGTTAGAATATAATAATATAATTAATGATCAATTGCAAACCGGTGTAATAGAAAAGATTGAATTTGATAATATATACAATATTAAGCCGGGATTGGTTCATTATATACCTCATAGAGAAGTACTGAGATTTGACAAAGACTCGACTAAGTTACGGATTGTTTACAATGCATCTTGTAGAACAGAAAATCCGAGTTTAAATGATTGTCTATTTGCAGGATCCTCCTTAAACCCTTTGATTTTTGACATACTTTTAAGATTCAGACTTTATGCCTATGCAGTAACTGCTGACATTCAAAAAGCCTTCCTTAATATTAATATTGTAAACGATCATCGTGATTTTCTTCGTTTTTTATGGGTGGACGATCCCTTTAATGAATCTCCAAATATTGTTGCCTATAGATTTAATCGTGTTGTTTTTGGGGTAACATCTAGCCCATTTATTTTAAATGCCACAATTCGTCATCATTTGTATACGTATTTTGATAATGTTGATTTTATACAATCTATATGTAAGTGTTTATATGTAGATGACTTAGCCTGTGGCTCTGATAGGTTAGAATCTTTATTTGACGTTTGTAAACAACTTAAGTTATGTATGAAGACAGCAGGATTTAATTTAAGAAAATGGAAAAGTAACTCCAAAGATCTAATGAATATGTTTGAGCAATGTAAAGAATTTGAGTTAGAAGATTGTAATTCCGACAATTTAATTAGAGAAGATGATAGTGGTTATAGTAGTTACTTATGTGATACAGATTGTAACAGTACTAATGTATTAGGTGTAAAATGGAATTGTGATTTAGATACATTTCATTTTGATTTCAGTAAGATGTTACAATATATTGATAATTACGAAACATTAACTAAACGTATTGTATTAAGTTTTACTGCTAAAATTTTTGATCCATTAGGTATTATATCTCCTATTGTTGTAATGTTTAAGTTGTATTTTCAAAATTTATGCGAAAAACACATAGACTGGGATGACGCTTTAGATAATGATTTCAATCGTTCGTGGACAAAAACGTTGAAAAGTTTACGATATGTAACCGAGATATCATTTAATCGCTGTGTTTGTAAAGAATTGAGTAACGCAACTTCTATACAACTTCATGTATTCGCAGACACTTCAGAAAAGGCCTATGGGGCTTGTGTCTATTTAAGGTGTGAGCATAAACTAGAATTTCTCCTATTAAGAAACAGACGATACCACGCCTTGAGTTGTTAGCGTGCTTAATCGCAGCTCGACTAATCTCGTGTATTAAAGATGCACTGTTTGATATTTTTGACCCTTCTGTTTATTACTGGTCAGACTCGCAAGTAGCTCTTGCCTGGATAAGGAACTCTGCAAAAGAGTATAAACAATTTGTTAACAATCGGGTGACTGACATCAGGCGATTAACGAAAACAGATAATTGGTATTATTGTCCGACCAAAGAAAATCCAGCGGACATTTTATCACGTGGTAGTGCAGCAAATGATTTGGTAAATAATGTACTTTGGTGGCATGGACCTCCATATTTGTTGATGACCGACGAAAATTGGCCAAAAGGCAAAAATGAACAAATAGTAAATGATGATTTTCTGAGTGAAGTGAAAAGAACAACAGTTTGTCTAAGTGCGATGTCTGTTACAGCTAACGTTGAAAATATTATTGATATAGCCAGATTTAGTACATTGTCAAAACTTTTACGTGTAACTGCTTATGTGTTACGTTTTGTGAGTCAGATAAAACGCCGGGTGAAATTTGGTGGAACGTGTATGACAGACAGACAACTCGCTAGTGAAGAGATTTTAGATGCTGAGAAACTATGGTTGATTTGTATACAGAATAATTGTCGTAAAGATGACAAATTTCTTCAAAGAAAACAGGCTTTGAATTTAAAATCCGATGAAAATGGAATTTTAAGGTGTTTTGGTCGAATTGAGAATTCTTCACTTTCATATGACTGTAAAAATCCAGTATTTATACCTGAATACCATGCCTATAGTAAACTGTTGATAGATAAATGTCATTTGGATGTTAAACATAATGGAACTATTGAGACTTTAGTTCAATTAAGACATAAATTTTGGATATGTCGAGGTCGACAGGTAGTCCGAAATGTGATTAGTAAATGTATTATGTGTAAAAGACTTGAAGGAAAATCATACGGAGTTCCCGGGCCAGCACCTCTTCCTGGATTTAGATTAAGTGACACTTTCGCGTTTCAGAATGTTGGTGTTGATTATGCCGGACCGATGTATGTTCGAGACATATATTCTAAAAACCCAGACATGTATAAAGCGTTTATAGCATTATATACCTGTGCTTCGAGTAGAGCCATACATTTAGACCTTGTACCTGACGCCAGTTCTAGTTCATTTATTCGCAGCTTCAAGCGTTTTATTGGCAGGAGAGGTATACCTGTATTAATGAATTCAGATAATAGTTTGACTTTTAAGAATGCTGATGTAACTACATTTATTCAGGACCGAAGTATTAAGTGGCAATTCAATGTTGAGCGTTCTCCGTGGTGGGGAGGTTACTTTGAGCGGTTAGTGAAGTCGACAAAACGTTGTTTGAAAAGGTGTCTTGGTAATGCTCACTTAACGTACGAGGAATTGATGACTTTATTAATTGACATTGAAGGTGTTCTGAATTCACGCCCTTTAACGTACGTTAGTGATGAACTAATAGAACCTCTTACACCCTCCCATTTGATTATAGGAAGAAGAATATTATCAACTCCTTCTTGCGACATAGATAGTATCCGACCACAAACAAAGGTATCCGAGTGTAAGAAACGACAGCTACATATGAAAAATGTTCTTTCTCATTACTGGAGAAGATGGAGAACCGAATATGTGACCGGATTACGCGAATTTCATCGAGCTAAGATAAAGACTGGACCTTTAATTTCGGAAGGTGATGTCGTACTTGTTTACGATGATAAAGTTTCTCGATTAAATTGGGAATTGGCTGTTGTAGAAAAGACTTTAATGGGTAAAGACAATCGTGTTCGTGCAGCCGCAGTTCGTACTCATGATTCGCAAGGAAAATTCGTGACTTTAAACCGACCTGTACAAAAGTTGTACCCACTTGAGCTTGCGAAAGACTAAATTGACTTTTAATGTTTGATCCTAATTTTATTAAGCTGTTCTGACTAATCTTTGAGTGTAATAATATTTGTATTAACCTTCATTATAGATTGTTAATTATAGTTAAAAATAATTTTGATTTATATAATTGACCTTACGTCAATTAGGGGGGAGTGTGTTGTAGAGTGAACGATACGAGTGTCTGGATGTTCGAATGCGTTGCTATGGTATACAGCACGTGCAACAGGCTCGTGCAACAGTGTGAGAGTAGATTGTAGATTCATGGAGACTGACAAGACGACAGGCCTAACCTGTGTTGAAATGTGAAATTTTGACTTTATATTGATGAGTGTAGCTGATATGTATAATAAAGATAGATCTTGACTATTAAAATACTATTGTGTATTTCTTACGAAAATAGATCCCGTTTTCACAAATGACATCGAAACAGCGTGTTATATTTGTTGACACATGCAACAATAAACTGTAATTTATATCCCCCAGGAAAACGAGTTGGAGCCAAGACAACATTGATGTGAATAATAATAAGATGATCATGGATATTCGTAGCACAAATGATTATAAGTCTCTGGAATATCAAGGTTATAGGAAATTGAATTAAGAATGGAGGTGGATGGGATGGTGGTGGTTGTTGATAATATCGGCTAAGAAGTAACTAGGTACGGCTATCGTTCACACCAATATGGTTCCTAATGCAGGTCAACTAAAATCTATCACGTGGTAATAGTTCCTGATGCGGGTCAACTGACCAGTCACGTGATATAGATACTTAGCAACGGCCTATCATGCATGCAGTGTGTGCGGTGTTATGTTGAGGCATGAAGGGAAGAATAGCTCCTCTGTGAGATATAAACCAACTTTTAAGCTTGCAGCTTAAAACTACAATTTATATCCCCCAGGAAAACGAGTTGGATAAAGTTTTAACTATTTATTATAAAGTATAACAAATGAAAACCAGTAGATTAACTATCAAAAATACAAACATTTATACATATTGTAAATACACGTTATATAGACTTACGACCGTCTGACTAGAGTTCAAAACATGAAATATAACAAGGATGAAAGAATGATAATAAACATATTTTATGTACACATTATATAGAATTAAAACAAATCAAACATTTAAAACCTAAAATATAACTAGAATGATAAAGTAAATAAAACAATTCAAATGTGGGGTACGGGCTGTCTCGGCCTAATGTGTCACAATATCGAAGAAACTGTTAGGAATTACCAAAGACCCGCACAGAGGTGTCATTGGAGGTTGAGACCGCACAGAGGTGTCAACGTGTATTAGTATCACCACACAGAGGTGAAAGTATTAGTAAGGTTGAGACCGCACAGAGGTGTCAACGTGTATTAGTATCACCACACAGAGGTGAAAGTATTAGTAAGGTTGAGACCGCACAGAGGTGTCAACGTTTATTGTATCACCACACAGAGGTGAAAGTATTAGTATATGAAAACATAGTATAGCGAGACTAATTAACGTATAAAAGAAGAATATTGTGACACATTCGGATATGTTTTTAAATTATGGGGTTTTATAAGTATGAATAAATACTTAAATAAATGCCATAAGAGTTGTGGACGGTTTGTGCGACAAGAGTGAGACAACTCGACCCCATAATTGAGAGAGAAGAGGGAAATAGTCCGGAAAGGACACATACATTTTTGGACACTACTGCATGTCTATCTGAGCTTTCTTTATGTTGGCCAATGAAGTATGAATATATCTCGTGTAGCACAGAGAAGACCATCTGCCCAGGGTCTGTATCATGTGGTCTTCTACTTTGCCTGCCGCTGATGTAGCGGCGCCTATCCTAAAGCTGTGGCCGTTAAATAAGTCGGCATTGAAACCCAGAGCATACAATAGAGATTTCAAAGATTTTAAAAAGAAAGACCTGGTTAGGGCCTGGTTTTTATCCATAATGAAAAAGGGTTCTTGCCTTTGTAAGGGAGTACGAGATTGGATATATCTTTTCAAAGATGCCACAGGGCAAATATCTGAATTTGTTTGAAACAGATTTATATCCACTCCTCGCCTAAATATATCGGTTTTAGATGCTCTGAGTCTCAAAACTGCCCTATCTTTGAAGAAAACTATGTCTTCACAACAAATGTTCGACTCTGGGCAGAAAGTATGTAAAACTGTAAATTCTCCGCATCGAAGAAACCCTACAAAAGCTATGAGATCGATATTTGATTTGAAATAGCCTTTTCTAAGTAGGGTGACTATGTCCTTAATAATATTGTTTGTCAACGGAAGTCTTTTTTGAACGGTTGCATGTTCAGATTTCCTTATACCTTTAAGCATTGTTTCGACACGGATAAGTTTGGTATCACTTGTGAATAAATAGTCTGCATCATGTACAATATAGTGAAAACGGATCGCACATAAGTATAGTTTTATTGTTGTTGATTTTACCCGTAAAATATCATGGCAATAGGACACAAACTTCAGAATAATGTCTTCGTTTATTGAAGGAAAAGTTGTTTTCCACACAAAACCGCTCATAACCATGAATCTTTATAGGTGTTGAAACCGCATCTATACTGGTTTAAGATGGATGGAGCCACTGACTGTTCCATTAGATAGGGAATTCTTATGTCGGAATCTGCCACATCAGGTCTTCTCTCTTGGGTACCTGTGTGGGGTATAGAGCTGCTCGTGGGGCTGCCTGACGGAACCTCTGAAATTGGAAGCGAGAAAGTGCGTCGCTTATAATGTTAAATTTTCCTGGAATATGGACACTTTTAATTGTATAATTATTCGCAGCGGCTGACCAAATTAATGATCTCATAAGTTTCATGATATCAGAATTTTTGGATGTTCCCTTATTAATAATATGGACTGTTGCTTCATTGTCACAATGGAACATGATTCGCTTCTTTGTCCATGTGTGACCCCACAGAACAGTTCTAAAAACGCCATTGGCAAATTATCGTCTAAAAAGTTAGGTAAATCGTTAGGCCAATCTGAGCTAAACCAGCTGCCTTGGTAATAGCCCCCGAACCCACGAGTCGAGCTTGCGTCAGTATAAAGGTCTAAACTAGGAGAGGTAGATACTTCTGTGTCATAAAAGAAAGACACTTTGTTCCAGTGTTGTAGAAATCTAAGCCACATTTTAAGGTCGTTTTTGCATTCTCTGGTAAGTTTAATGAAAAAGTGTAGTTTTGGTACAGTAGCCGATAAAGAATACATGTACGCTGAAAATGTTCGTCCAGGTAAAACTATTTTTGCTGCGAAGTTGAAATGTCCAAGTAATTGTAGGAGTTCACGTTTTCTGACTGAGTTTTTGTTTAAGAATCTTTCGATCATCGAAATTATGCGGTCGACCTTTTCTTTCGGTAATCTGGCCTCCATCTTATCGGTATCCAGGATAATCCCCAAATATTCTAAACACGTAGTTGGTCCGATTGTTTTCTTGCTTGACAGAGGAATGTTAAGGTTAGAGAAAATACTGGTCAGGGATGCCATCACTTCGTGTTCGTTAGTTTGACCTGACTGAATCGTTAAAAAATCATCTAGAAGGTGAAGGATAGATGGTATTTTATAGTTTGTTGTGGCGACCCAACATATGACCTTAGAAAAATTGTCAAAGATTTTTGGTGAGGATCTGGACCCGAAACTTAGTCGCACGTAATAGAAATATTGTTCTCTCCATTTTAGACAGAATAAGTGATACTGGTCTGGTGAAATGGGAATCTGCTTAAACGCGTCTGTAATATCGGTTTTGTTAAGGATAGCTCCTGGTCCATAACTCTTGATTAGATCAATGGCGTCGTCGATGGTCACATAGGATAGGGAGCATTCACTCTTGTCGATTAGGTCGTTGATGCTGGGTATGTCGGGGTTGTCGTGTGGCGATGAAAGGTCTAGAATTAGGCGAGGCTTTCCTGAATATTTCCCTATAGCTAACCCTATAGGGCTTACTCGGTACGATTTGAATGGAGGCTTTAGGAAAGGGCCCTTAAGATACCCTTTATGAAGTTCTGATTGTATCAGCTCGTCTACTGTATTGGGGTCTGATCTAGCTGAAAGTAAGTTTTTGCATTCGTGGAGCGGAAGGGTTAACATTTCAACTAAAGTATCAAAACCATACTCAAAACCATGTAGTAGGTATTGTACGAAACTTTTGTCGGGGTAAGTTTGTAATTCACATTTTAATTGTTCCGTATTAATTCCGGATAGAGAACGAATCTTATCATTGTCGAGGTGATTGAGTCATTGTTGATTCTGTTTAGATTTAGTGGATCTAGTAGGGAATTTGTTCCATTTGTCCGTAATGCAATTTTTCATGGTATGTTCGGTAGAGAAACACGTTTTGCAGACATGTTTAAAATAACACTCAGGTTCTGTGTATCGGCATCCTGCGTCGTTGAAGTTGTTGCACACCGTTGAGCCTTGGTGTCTAACGAGAGATCTGCCTCTTTTATCGTTTACGATTGAGTTATTGTTCTTAAAGTTTTGTCGGTCAGGTTTGGTAGTTGGAACTAAAGTTGACAGAGATGGCGAGTTTCGTGGGCAAAAACGAGTTGAGTGGTTTATTTCCTCGCAGATATTGCAAGCACGCGTTGGAATGCCATGCATGACGAGGTTCAACAAGCTTTCGTCTATTTCCCCCCATAAACCGACAGTATTATGTTCCTGGATTCCGGCTGCAGCCTTTTGCAAAAACATCTTGTGGTACAGGTAGAAACGGGGACCATAATTTCGAGAAATTGTATTTATATCTCTTTGATATTGGTTGAGGTCCTTCTCCCTGGTTATGAACACGCTTGTAATTATGCTCTTGTATTTCTCAAAGGCCAGATTAAACTCTTCTATTGACAAGTCTTGAGTCAGTTTGGGGTCTTTGAGGGTTGAGGAATATGTGGTAGAAGCAATGCCAGACTGTGCTGTCAGGTCGTAATTTGGGATAAGGAGACTTGAAAGATTTACATCCTTACCTTCCAGAATTTGTTTTTTGAGGGTTCCGGAGATCATGTCTGTTTTCGGCAGGTTTTTGACAGAAATATGTGGCTGACCGAGATTTGCATCTGCAGACGTCTGACCTCTGTATCCGGAGTTCACATCTGGGGTAGTAGCGGCACCAAAGGTTATTTGCATAGCTGACATTAGATCGTGGGGTGTGTTTTCCTCCTTAGAAGTCCGCTTTAGTAAATCGTGTACGACATCTACCATTTTGGCCAGGGCACTAGTCGCTGAAACAATTTCGTTGTGGGCGCCGCCATCTTGTGTGTGTTGGTTCTCTATACACGCATGCGTAGTAGATGGGGACGCGTGAGTGAATGGTGACGTCATGGCTTCTTCTTGTTCGAGAGTGGGTTGAATAATATCTTCCGTGTCGGTTGGCTGAATAGCTGTTACGTTCGGTGTTACTGTTGGAGGAGACGTATTATGTCCTTCTTGACTTCGGGCGACGGTCAGTTCGTAAGACTGACGTAACACGCTCAGATTCCATGAAGGATGGGCGACTCCCCCGAGAGCCTCGATTTCCGTCACGAATCTAGATTTTTTCCAATTCCTGCAATTATTCGTGTCCAAGTTTGATCTTTTTCGCGTCACCCGCGCGGAAGTACTTGGCTGGCTCATGATTGAGTGGAAATTATAACGTCTGTAGCGAGAAACAGGGATTTAATGCAGAGGCTGATAAGACGTGTACTCGGTGGTTAAAAGTTCGGGTAGTTGTCCAATTCCGATGGCGATGACAGTAATGGCGTACGCCGCGTTGTCCTTTCGAATCCAAAAGTTAGTTTAAAGTTCCACAGTACTTTTACGGTTTCTCTACTCAAACACAAAATCCGTCTTGAAATAAACAGTTGTATATCCAAAATAAAATTCGATGGTTTTAGAATAGAACCAAAGGAATTTAAAAGAGATTGTTGATAATATCGGCTAAGAAGTAACTAGGTACGGCTATCGTTCACACCAATATGGTTCCTAATGCAGGTCAACTAAAATCTGTCACGTGGTAATAGTTCCTGATGCGGGTCAACTGACCAGTCACGTGATATAGATACTTAGCAACGGCCTATCGTGCATGCAGTGTGTGTGGTGTTATGTTGAGGCATGACGGGAAGAATAGCTCCTCTGTGAGATATAAACCAACTTTTAAGCTTGCAGCTTAAAACTACAACGGAGGAAGGCAGAACAGCAGACGAAGGTGTAATATTGGAGATTGATTGTGAAGTAGTGAATGGTGTAATTTCATAGTTAAGTTGTAGAGATGAAGTAGATGGAACACCAGAGATGGGTTATGCAGTTGCGCTTGGTTGGGCATTAAGAAATGGGTTACACTGTAGAAAGATGCAGCACCAGCGATGTTTTATACCGTGGAATAAAGTGACATTTCAGAGATGTGCATGCAAGAGAAGAAAGTGAAACATCAGAGATTGGTTGTGCAGTAGAAGACCATAAAATTTCATAGATAGGCCATGAAGTGAAAGAAGGTAGAACATCAGAGGTGTGCTATGGAATAAGGTGCAACATTAGAGATGGTTATGCAGTAGTGGATGATGCAATATTAGTTATGAACTGTGTTGTAGAAGTAGGTGGAACATTAGAGATGGGCTATGCAGTAGAGTATGTGGTTGAACATGAGAGATGGTCTGTGCGGTAGCAGAAGGTGGCACACCAAAGATGTGCACTCAGGGTGTGGGATCGAGGAGGGCCAGCGGTGGAGACTAGGGTTTATATGTTATGTGAAATTTTGCTGAACTAAATATTAAAGCCCCAACATGTCGGAATAAAGGTGTGATATAGAGATTCACACTATGCAATATCACATTACTTTTATTAAAAACATTTCTTCAAATACGGCCATTTTATTAATTTCTATGGATTTCACGCCGCCATCTTTATCTCTCTTAGAAAAATATAATACTGATTCACATTGTGCTATAGTTTTCTGTACAAGAAAGCCCATTCTTTATGGAGTTTTTTTCTAATACTCAGATGTGCTTCATTACACATTAACTACAGTCTCAACAGTACATATAATTTTTAATTTTTGAAATAAATATGAACGATCTGGCTTAATGTGCCTTCAAATGGAAACTTTAGTCGATATTGTTTTCCTGAAATAGTTATATTCTTACGCATTTATCTGTGTTCTTTGTTGCATGTGTATTGTCACACTTTAATTAGAGATATTTATCGTATTTTTCTCAAACCTAACTTGACTTGGACTTTTTTGCCTGGATGTTTTTATTTGACTTAGGTTGTTTTGCTCTGAATTAATTACCTTCAAAATAGAATTTTGTATTTTTCACCTTTACTAAAATACAATGTTACTGCACTCATGGTTAATATTAACACATTTTATACATATTAACCACAGAATAACATTTTACTAAAATACAATGTTACTGCACTCATGGTTAATATTAACACATTTTATACATATTAACCACAGAATAACATTTTGGGTTGATAGGTACGGTAGTTTAAAAGATCACGTTTTTTGCTTCTCCTGGAAAGTTGGGAAAAGTGACTTAGGTCGTTTTGACAGGAAACCCTTCATCTATTGATTTTTTAGATAATACCAAACGCTGGAATGTAAAATGGTAATACACATATATACTTATTATTTACTGAATTTTTGTGAAATCAATATATCTGTTATCAGAAAGTAACAATCTGTGATCAATGACATGGTGACTACATGTACAGTGAACTCGGTTAAATTAATACGACACGGTCGTGATGTATTGCTCTTGAGGAATGGGGGTGGGGCTTCCACTCAACATAAACTAGGTCATATCGGGATAAAATGAAGGAATCGGAATCTAAATAATGATGCCAGCGACTTAAATCAATTTCACAAACAATTCTACACAACTAACTGGAAAATTTTATGGTCACTCATGGGTCATTCCATGTCAAGTGTGTCAATTTTCAGAAAGTTGGGAATTCGACCCCACGTAAATCTGGAAACAATATATGTTTTTATACATGAACAAATTAAAAACTGTGCAACATTAGTATATGAACGCTACCATTCATCTGTTATATATTTGCAGATTGGTAATCTACACAATACGTTCTGTAAGACTGCCAAAAGTGAGTAGAAACTGAGGTCCCGTGTACATATTAGTGTGCACGTATAATAAAAATTGTCATTTGTAATTCGCAAAAAGAGTAGGCTGCAGCCTTCACAATAGGGCGTATACTAGTCTTCATTGGTGTTGATCACGTGGCTAAGTGGGTAAGGTGTTGGCTTGCTAGCCTGCAGGTCGGGTGTTCGATCCCTGCATTGGCCGAGAAAGTTCATCTCGTTTTCCGGCGTGGTTTCCCCTTGTCAGTGATGCAATCGGAGGGCCTGAAAGCGACAGCTGCATAGTCGTTCGGATGGAACGAAATACCAAGGTCCCGTGTACACATCGACGTGCACGTAAAAGATCCCTTGGCAGTTGGAATTCAGTAGCACGCTGTATGGCGTATGCCCGTCTTCAATTAGCCCAGGTTAGGTGCAGAAGTGTAGGACGTTAAACCCTATTTCATTTCATTGGCCCAAAAAGTTAAACCTCATTTGACATCAGCTATGGCAAAATTGCAGTCACCAGTCCATATTATGACAACTGTCTGTGACACAGTCTTATAACTGTCTTAATCTGTCGGTGATAACTGATATACTTTGCAATAGATGCGAAGATGGTCTTTATTTATTAAAGCAACAGTTTCAGCAAAACAATCCAAATAGAATCATATTCCAGTATAGTCCCTTGGGCTTCTCCGATTTATGATTGCATGTTTCTTGTGAGGTCACTAGAATATGCACTAAATTCAACGTTTAAAGCAAATAAAAACACACACGTACTTGTGCACATAAGAATAACGTGTCCTTAGATCAAGGTATATAAGTAGTAATACAACCATCATTGAAATATGTCATCATGTTGGCCCTAGATGACCTCGCGCCTGGTACGTTTGTGCATTTTTATGCGCGAACTCTTAGTTTTTCTATTACTGGCACGCGTACGGGCACTATTTCTTTTTCTTTTACATGTACCCAAATCTGTGGTTTCGCGCGGAAGTAGTTTTGAGCTAACAGTCTGTGAAGTAGAACACTTGCCACTGTACCTGTGTATCGCTTATTATAAACCGAATGTGTGAAGACAGTTAATACATGTCACTCACATATTGTTCAGTACAAACAGAGTTGATTCACGCTCGATTTGGTACTAAGCAACCCCATGGAATTATTTTCTCAACAGTGTATGAACTTATCGATAAGCTATATCCTTACACCCAGAGAAATGATCTAGTCTCGGTTTTTTTGGGTGTATTTTGTTTCTTTTTCTCTGCCGATTAAGTTGCGAGATAAGTCTGAAATTAAATTTAATTTAAATCTAATTGTGGTCTAAAAAGTGTAAATAATGATTAGCATTTCATGAGCATATCTTTAATAATTGGCATTTAAACCAGACACCTTCTCGTGTTAACAGCACAGGGTATTTATTCGTTTCCTTTAGCGCAGATTAATAAGTACGTGGGAAATAAGGTTATATCGATGTTCGCCATTCGCCGTTTCAAAAGTTAAGAAAAAGTCCCACTGCTAATCGAGGTCGATTTTATACTTCGTGCATAGTGTGGCCGATTAGGCACTATACGCGATATTGGGTGATGCATTTCCGTGTTTCTTAATATACGTAAAACGCTCAACCGATATATGATATTTTTTTATGAAAATTTATCGAAAAAATATTTCTGGGACAGTAATGCATGGCTTTTGTATCCAGACCTTTTTCGTATACATTGTATGTCCACACCTTTAGTCTTGGTTATCCAGAAACCAACATAAATTAACATTGCAAATACCCATTGTAAACTTTTTCAGTAGATTTTCTCTTCAATTTATGAATTTATTTAAGGTTTATTGTTTACACTATTTTGCGTTAAGCTTATAGTCACCAAATATATCCACATTTGAACCTTTTAGGAACACTCCCTGAATTTAAAGCCTATTTTCCCCAGGGACACTGTTAACCTTATTATAACAAATCTAGTAATGGAATCTTACCTATGGTAACCTGTTTCGGTACAATATACTTGAAAATTCTTGATGTAATGCACCTTTCTTGCTTACACTACCTTTATTTAATGCGAAAACTACCAGATATAGTAAAATATATAACTTTAAGAAAATTTATCCAAATTTAAAGACACTTTTACATTGATAATATATTCTAACAAATTTAACATGCAATTTCTATCTATGGAAATATGTTTGATAGAGAAGGCCTACCTAATCCTTTTTGTCATGTTCACGCTTTCCTTATCTATTTTTAAAGATACTCAATATACTTCCAGAATTTTAAAAACCGCCATCTCCACTAACTAATATTAACATCGAATCTAGGATTGGTTTGTTTCTCTTCTTTCGATCAGAAAGTACTTATGTAAATGATTCCTTCCAGCTTACTTTACTTGCATCTTCATGATTGTTACGGCTTGAATTTAATAAATGTATTTCCGCTACATTATGAGTGTGTAATTACATGCAATGTTTTTAACTGTACATAACTTATTTTACATTTTATATTTGTACATATAAACTTCGTCTATGAATGAATGAAAGAAATGGGGTTTAACGTCCTACTAGTATGCACCTAACCTGGGCTAATGGAAGACTGGTAAACGCCATACAGTGTGCTATGAGGGAAATTTTGCCCGGGCAGCGGCTCTACGGCCTACTCTTATATCGAATTCAAACTGCCAAGGGATCTTTTACGTGCACTCCAATGTGTACACGGGACCTCGGTTTTTCGTCCCATCCGAACGACTAGGCAGCTGTCCTTGTCGGGCCCTTCTTCTGCATCACTAACAAGCGGAAATCACGCCGGAAAATCGAGATGAACTTCCTCGGCCAATGCAGGGATCGAACACCCGACCTCCAGGCTAGCGAACCAGCGCCTTATCCACTTAGTCACCGACTCACCGTGATCCCTTCAAGTGTAGCCTCTACACTGACTGGTAACGGTAAAAGACGATGAACACCGAACTCCGTTATTTGTGGAACTTCCGGTTTATTATTTACGCCGTGGGCTTCAGTCAATTTTGCAGAGATAATATAATAATAATATTTACTTTGGTTACTTTGGTTCAGTTATATATCCAACTTATGGAATATATTGTCTTTGACAGTTCCATCAAACAAAGCTTGAATGTTCCCCCATCTTCAAATCGCAATAAGCACTCCTCGTTAATCCATTTTAGGTTAGGTATGTTGAAATTAAATAGGCTATAGATAGATTTGAGATTTACCGCAATTTCTTAGAACGGGAAGCAATGCCAATGTTATGAATGTACGGAAGTTCGGGAAGGATGACTTCCGGGTACTCGATCAAACCCAGGTTTACCGTCTACACACATAAAATTGCCGTTTTTTTTTGTAAAACCAGGGTTTTTGATTCTGAAAAATCCCTCAATTATTGCCGGTTTTAAAAAAAACCCGGGTTTTACGATTGACAAATTGAAAAATCCGCGTCTTAGGAAAAAACGCCATTTAAAAGGCTAGTGTAGACTGTGAATGCTGCTAGTGTAGACGAAGCTCATGCCTAATCAACAACTAAAAATAACTAAAAAAAGTGGTTTTAATATTGTAAGATATTTTTAGCCTGCATATACCATTTTCTGTCTTAGACAATACCACTATATACGGAATGTATTGAAATTGTCTAAAATACACTGTTTATGTAATGTATATGCCTATTATGCTATGAATAAACATTTTACACGAAAAAAAAAAGGATATCACTCCTGTCTAACAAATCATAAAGCTGTGGTTTTACGGTGGCGGCATAGTATTTCACCGTAACACCACAGCCACTCTAGCCATTCATAATACATCTAACTATCCCTTTACAGCAGTTCACTCCCTACACATTTCCCCTCGTCCTACTTTCCCAAACGTCAACAACACATCTCATACATTCAGTTAGCTGATTAACCCTTGTACCACGTCTACTGGATCAATGTTCTACGTTCCTTTGTTTCGTATTTTATTATAGATAGAATCGACGATTCTTGTTTACCTTTCATCCATTCTTCATTGTCATTGTTGTAAGCGATCGTGGTCTAGTGGTTGATGTACCCCTGGTCATTGCGACCCCTGGACTCTCGCCTAAAAGAACCTATAAAGGAAGCCCCCTCCCTCCATCAAGAATTGCTTCAGCCGGCCCTGATTTTGAAAGAAAGACTGACAATGAGAAATTAATAAATAAAACATAGGGCACTTTTTACAAAAAGATATTTAAAGTTAAATTATTCAAGATATAGATAAGAATTAGCCATTCTTGCTATAATAGATCGAAAGTAAGTGATGTAAAATGAATAATTTGAAAATGTCATACAATTTACTCTATTGCAAGCGAAGATATTGGCATTTCAAGATTTGGCAGACGTGTGCAATAATTGATCAAAGCTAAGCCTTAAAGCGCCTGGGCGCGCCATATTTGATTAAACCAGAGTATCAATGAAACGTTTTAATCTGTTTAATATCGGGGCAATCTGATGCCATCCAAAGTTGATTAAGGCCTGGATCAGTTAATCTAATTAATATTTTAGAAAACATTTCAGGCCCAAAGAAAGACATGCTATAGGCAGATTTATCTCTTTACTAATGTGACTTTAATTATAGGCCTATTATAAAAAGTATTTGTTAATGCAGAAATTGAAAATTTAACAACAAAATACTGTTTGGGTTTTGTTTTTTGGGGGTATTTTGATTCTTTTTCTATGCCCATTAAGGTATTTATTCGTTTCCTTTAGCGCAGATTAATAAGTACGTGGGAAATAAGGTTATATCGATGTTCGCCATTCGCCGTTTTGGAACAGTCTCAGACACCGCAACGCCGGTATAAAATTGATTTTGAAATAAAATAAACTTCGAACGCTGTAAAAACGAAAAGTAAAATTGTCATTATCTGTAACTGACGGTTAATATATTTACTGTTCAGTTAGCTGTAAATTTTGCAGTTGTCATCATAGTCAAATAAATATTTCATAATCCAACAGATGTTGCCATAAATATATTGCGTCTATTTGTTTTTAAATTTGATAGTTTATGTGCGAAAAATATATATCAATAAGCGACAATTTCACGATCGCCAATTCTGGTAAATGAGGAACAAACTGGTGGCCGGGTGGGGGGATTCTTTCTCTTAAAGAAAGCAAAATGGCGTTAATTTCAAAACCAATAATAAACCAACAAGTTAGACTCATGGGCGTGGGTGTGCTCTACAGAACCATTGTAGTACTCTACAGAAATTAACCTGCGCTAATGAAGACGGGCATACGCCATACAATGTGCTATGAGGGACATTTTGCCCGGGCAGCGGCGCTACGGCCTACTCTTTTATCGAATTCAAACTGCCAAGGAATATTTTTCGGTCCCGTCCGAACGACTAGACAGCCCGCAAGGGGAAACCACGTCGGAAAATCTAGATGAACTTTCTCTGCCAATGCAGGGATCGAACATCGGACCTCTACAGACAGTACAGAAGGGATGTGAACTATCAATGTCTTACAATGTAGATAAATACACAACACATTGTATCATATTTTAAATTAAAATAACCAAAATCCTCGTAAATTCCTTGGACTTTGGGTTCATTCAAGATAGTGGATGTATTGAAATAATAGTATTTGTTCTGTTCTGATAAATTCTAAATGTGCCTTTGGTTTATAATACACATTCGTTTCACTAACATTTTTAAACTGCGGTGATATCAATTTTTTTGCCTCTTATAGTCCAGACACTTTAACTCAATTTCGCATAATTCCGAAATATTTGTCCAAACAGGTCCAAATGGGTCAAATTGGCAAAATCCAAAATGGCCGCCAGTTTTGGCTGGAAAATGCCGAGTAATATAATCAAGTTTGGTATAAACGATGAAAAGATAAAAGGTATGCCGACATAAACTGATATTTCACCACTAGTTTAGTTACATTTTAACATTTTGAAGTACTTTTCGTCCGTCTTGGGGTTATTCATAAATAATGTCATTGTATAAAGATGGACAGTATAGAATATTTATGCATATTTACATAGTAACACTGTGGTTTTAATTGGCTATAGTTACCATTTGAACGCTCGGACCAGGTCTTTTGGGGTGAGTTTGTCACAAATGTCTGGAGAAAAAGACGCGGGCTAATTATTTGAGGGACAATTATTTCATTTCGGGATTCAACATCCAATCCATTTCCACCAGGTCCGAAATAAGCGGTGCTGACCGTGTGTTAGTCTCGAAATGACCTGGTTTATGTCGAGTGGACGGTAAACTTCATTTTCACTCTATCCTCCCACTAGGGTCCCGTGTGGATAAGCGACGCTGGCTGGCGTTGGCCGACTTGCTCGAGAGGACGGGGCAATTGATGAGGGGAACGTTAGCTCAAGCGAGGGACGGCTGCTCTGGTCGCCCCGCGCTTGATTACCGGTGAGCTCCGACGCGGAGGCCTCCCCCTCTTAGTCCACCTTATTTTTTTTTATTTTTATCGCAGTCGGGAAGGCGCCCCGCCGCTGCGGCTGTCAGCTCAGGAGTTGAGTGGAGTGCGGCGGGGTAGCGCCTCCCCGGCCAACATTTTATAGCATTTTTTTTGGGTCGACGGGATGCTGTCACTGCTGGCGGGCCACGGGCCCGGGTCGCTCCTCTCGCAGAACGGCTGTCAGCTCGGGAGTTGAGTGGAGTGCGGCGGGGTAGCGCCTCCCCGGCCAACATTTTATAGCATTTATTCGGGTCGACGGGATGCTGTCACTGCTGGCGGGCCACGGGCCACGGGCCCGGGTCGCTCCTCTCGCAGAACTTCCCGCAGGGCGGTGCTGATCTCTGCAGCGCGCCGCACCTGGAGAGGGAGTTGGTAGTACCGCTTCTGAGTTGCCTCTGAATGAGACATCTGTGCCGCCAGATCGCCAGCGAGGGTGGGATGCCTCTCGAGCATAGAGCACACAATGGACTTGCGAACTACCCGGCTGTTAAATTTTTTCCCCAGAAAATTGCCGTAGCGGTTATTGAGAAGTGCCCCCATCTCGGAAGGCGTGTAAGGCAAGGCGGACCTGAACTTGATGAACAGCCTGTCCTCGCGGCTGTGTCTTGCCTGGGACAGACAGCGCATGAACTGGAAATATCGCATGATCTCATCGTAGAATCTCTCCTCTAGGGGAAATTTAGCCGGCCCGGCATAGCCGGTCTTGTGCTGGTAGACTGAAACCACCCGGATTATTTCGCCGTCGGCGCCCGTCGACGGCACGGCATCTAGAAACTCACCTATGGCCATGTTACATACGGCAAGGCTACGCTGACCCGTATTCAGCAAGATCTGGGCGAAGAGGTAGGCCAGTACGGTACGGAACCGAACGGCGGTGATCTGAAGCGTGGCATCGGTGTCGATTCGCCCGAGAAGGTCCCGGGCGGTCGTTGTCACGTCGCAGCTGTCGATGTGAGCGACGTCGGTGGCCGTTAATAGGTTTTCCCGCTGTTCGATGGCGTGCCTGCGCTCACCAAACCTCTTTCGCATAGATCGCCCCCAGCGGGACATTTTAGTCAGCCACAAGTCGTAACTGTCATCGACAACGTTCGACCGTTCTCTGAGAAATTCGATGAACAGCCTGAGGGAGGAGAGGTACGATTTCACGGTACCTACGGCCGCATCTGAGGCGAGCATGGGCATGAGCCAGAGGTCTCGCGCCGCTCTGTGCGAGCCGAAGTCGGCAACGGGGTCCCAGTCCTTGGTGATCGCCTGCCATATACGCCAGACCTGCTTGACATGCTGAATTACGGCATAGCCCCGTCGAGTGATGCCTTCAGAGAAGGCCACTTCCTTTCGGAAATTGGCTAACAGCCGCCTTGCCCTCGCACTCGGGGGCGGCGATGAGGAAACGGACTGGGGTGGCAAATCCCGCTGGAGGGCCAATGTCGACGATTTTTGTTCCTTGTGCAGCCGCAGGGCGCTTTGATAGCACGGGCAATTTCGTCCCGGATATTTGTGAAAATTTAACAAGTGGAGGTCTACCCGAGCCACGAAAGCCTGACAGTTTTCTACGGGGCACTCGTATCTAACCGAGTTGCACTTGTAGGTACGTATGCTTTTCGCAACGGCATCCTGCCGACACATCCCGTGCACTGTGCGATAATGTCTCGCAAGTCGTACGACTGAAGCCTCACACAGAGAGCACTGCCTACTAGGTCTCTTCATAACGAGAGACTGATGACCAAAAGCTGGGCCACCCGTAGCCCGACTCGTCAGCGCGACAACATCCCGTCAAATGCTCGAACAGTTGCCCTTTAAGACAATAAGGGAGATAATATTGGTAGGGGAGAGAAGAAGTAGGGCAACGCCGCTAATATCAAAGCCAGAGACGCAACGCGAATGTCGAAAGGCGCTTGGGGCGGGGAAATATACCCCCCATCTGCCCGGGCGACGAGAAGGCTGATAGTGGCCGCGTTGGGCTAAAAATTGAATGGAGGTCATCTCCCAGTAATCGGATAATATGTTAATGAGCCGTAAATATTTTTGCCCACTCGGTAATTCGAGTGACATAAATTAATTTTTCGGGTGAAAATTGAAAGCAGGTCAAAATCGGAAAATATGTTAATGCACCGTAAAGATTTTTGCCACTCGCCGGGCGCAGGCAGCCAGTGGCTAAGTCGAGTGGGATAAATTAATTTATCGGGTGAAAATTGAAAGAAGGTCAAAATCGGAAAATATGTTAATGAGCCGTAAATATTTTTGTCACTCGCCGGGTGCAAGCTGCCAGGGGGTCCCTGTCTGAGAGAAACGCAGGACAGGCAGGGAAATTAACACAGATCGGTTGGCAAAGACAGACAAAGCTTTTCTCGTAATTTTCGCTACTTACATCGGGGCGGATCTCGGGCGGATCTGAGCGGGGAGTCGAGCAATTTTTTTTTTTTTGGCCGCTCAGCACTTGTCACACCCACACCCAATGGAATTTCAGTGCCTGCCCTCCTCGGGGACGAGGGTCTCTGGCCAGAATAGACACGAAGAGATAAGGGTTGGAGGCGCGCTCTCGAGGAATTTCAGTGCCTCTCCGTCTCGGGTGGTAATTCCTCGAGACGGTCGATGTGTGCCTTTGCCCTCGAGGCGAGCTCTCGAGCAAATCCCGCCAGAGACGGCCGGGGCAGCGATTCCTCGAGACGGTCGATGCTTGGCTCTCGAGCTTTTCCCCGCCATCAAGTGAGTCTGCGAGAGACCCGCGGTCGGTCGCCAGCCCGTCTCGGAGTCGGGGCGAGAGATGCGGGGAAGAGACGGCCGGGGCAACCATTCCTCGAGACGACCGATGCGTCGCTTCGCGGCCGAGGCGCGCTATCGAGGAAATTCAGTGCCTGCCCGTTTCGGGCGGTAATTCCTCGAGACGGCCTATGCGTGCCTTTGCCACAAGTCGTAACTGTCATCGACAACGTTCGACCGTTCTCTGAGAAATTCGATGAACAGCCTGAGGGAGGAGAGGTACGATTTCACGGTACCTACGGCCGCATCTGAGGCGAGCATGGGCATGAGCCAGAGGTCTCGCGCCGCTCTGTGCGAGCCGAAGTCGGCAACGGGGTCCCAGTCCTTGGTGATCGCCTGCCATATACGCCAGACCTGCTTGACATGCTGAATTACGGCATAGCCCCGTCGAGTGATGCCTTCAGAGAAGGCCACTTCCTTTCGGAAATTGGCTAACAGCCGCCTTGCCCTCGCACTCGGGGGCGGCGATGAGGAAACGGACTGGGGTGGCAAATCCCGCTGGAGGGCCAATGTCGACGATTTTTGTTCCTTGTGCAGCCGCAGGGCGCTTTGATAGCACGGGCAATTTCGTCCCGGATATTTGTGAAAATTTAACAAGTGGAGGTCTACCCGAGCCACGAAAGCCTGACAGTTTTCTACGGGGCACTCGTATCTAACCGAGTTGCACTTGTAGGTACGTATGCTTTTCGCAACGGCATCCTGCCGACACATCCCGTGCACTGTGCGATAATGTCTCGCAAGTCGTACGACTGAAGCCTCACACAGAGAGCACTGCCTACTAGGTCTCTTCATAACGAGAGACTGATGACCAAAAGCTGGGCCACCCGTAGCCCGACTCGTCAGCGCGACAACATCCCGTCAAATGCTCGAACAGTTGCCCTTTAAGACAATAAGGGAGATAATATTGGTAGGGGAGAGAAGAAGTAGGGCAACGCCGCTAATATCAAAGCCAGAGACGCAACGCGAATGTCGAAAGGCGCTTGGGGCGGGGAAATATACCCCCCATCTGCCCGGGCGACGAGAAGGCTGATAGTGGCCGCGTTGGGCTAAAAATTGAATGGAGGTCATCTCCCAGTAATCGGATAATATGTTAATGAGCCGTAAATATTTTTGCCCACTCGGTAATTCGAGTGACATAAATTAATTTTTCGGGTGAAAATTGAAAGCAGGTCAAAATCGGAAAATATGTTAATGCACCGTAAAGATTTTTGCCACTCGCCGGGCGCAGGCAGCCAGTGGCTAAGTCGAGTGGGATAAATTAATTTATCGGGTGAAAATTGAAAGAAGGTCAAAATCGGAAAATATGTTAATGAGCCGTAAATATTTTTGTCACTCGCCGGGTGCAAGCTGCCAGGGGGTCCCTGTCTGAGAGAAACGCAGGACAGGCAGGGAAATTAACACAGATCGGTTGGCAAAGACAGACAAAGCTTTTCTCGTAATTTTCGCTACTTACATCGGGGCGGATCTCGGGCGGATCTGAGCGGGGAGTCGAGCAATTTTTTTTTTTTTGGCCGCTCAGCACTTGTCACACCCACACCCAATGGAATTTCAGTGCCTGCCCTCCTCGGGGACGAGGGTCTCTGGCCAGAATAGACACGAAGAGATAAGGGTTGGAGGCGCGCTCTCGAGGAATTTCAGTGCCTCTCCGTCTCGGGTGGTAATTCCTCGAGACGGTCGATGTGTGCCTTTGCCCTCGAGGCGAGCTCTCGAGCAAATCCCGCCAGAGACGGCCGGGGCAGCGATTCCTCGAGACGGTCGATGCTTGGCTCTCGAGCTTTTCCCCGCCATCAAGTGAGTCTGCGAGAGACCCGCGGTCGGTCGCCAGCCCGTCTCGGAGTCGGGGCGAGAGATGCGGGGAAGAGACGGCCGGGGCAACCATTCCTCGAGACGACCGATGCGTCGCTTCGCGGCCGAGGCGCGCTATCGAGGAAATTCAGTGCCTGCCCGTTTCGGGCGGTAATTCCTCGAGACGGCCTATGCGTGCCTTTGCCACCGAGACGAGCTCTCGAGCAAATCCCACCAGAGACGGCCGGGGCCAGCGATTCCTCGAGACGGTCGATGTGTGCCTTCGCTCTAGCGAGGGTCCCTGGCCAGAATCGACGCGAAGAGATGAGTTTGGAAAGGCGGAAAATACTTGTCACTTGTTGAGACAAAAAATCAGCTTGAAACCTACCTTTGCCCGACGGTACATCCTGCGGGGAAGAGGCGGCCGGGGCAGCTATTCCTCGAGACGATCGATGCGTGGCGGGGACGAGGGTCCCTGGCTAGAATGTACGCGCAGAGACGAGTGTGTAAGAGAGAGAAGCAGAGTCGGGGGGCAGCAATTCCTCGAGTCGACCGATACGTGGCTTCGCGGCCGAGGCGCGCTCTCGAGGAATTTCAGTGCCTGCCCGTCTCGGGTTGGAATTCACAGAGTCGGGGAGAGACGGGGAGACCGGAGCGCAAAGGCAGGGGAAGAGGCTACCGGGACTCTCGAGGAATGTCTGTGCCTTACCCGCCTCGGGCGGGAATTCCTCGAGACGGCTGAAGCTGTCTCCCAAGCTCTCTCTCATCTCGGAGTTGGGGAAGAGACGGCCGGGCAGCCGTTCCTCGAGACGACCGATGCGTGGCTTCGCGGCCGAGGCGCGCTCTCGAGGAATTTCAGTCGGGCTGGAATTTCCCGGACGGGCCGGCCGACTGCCCGTCTCGGAGTCGGAGAGAGACGGGGAGAGAGAGAGGCAGGCCGGGGAAGAGGCGACTGGTGTTCTCGAGAAATTTCTGTGTCTGCCCGTCTCGGGCGGCGGGAATTCCTCGAGACGGCCGATGCGTGGCTTCGCTGTCGAGGCGCGCTCTCGAGGAATTCCCGCCGGACCTTCGGCCGTCTCTGGCGGGCAGATGCGCCGACAGATCTCGGCAAAGTTGACTGGGACGAGGGTCCCTGGCCAGGATGAATGCGGAGAGATAAACTTGGAAGGTCAAAAAATGCTCGCTCTCGAGGAATTTCAGTCGGGCTGGAATTCCCCGGACGGGCCGGCCGACTGCCCGTCTCGGAATCGGAGAGAGATGGGGAGAGAGAGGCAGGCCGGGAAGAGGCGACCGGTGTTCTCGACAGATCTCGGCAAAGTTGACTGGGACGAGGGTCCCTGGCCAGGATGAATGCGAAGAGATAAACTTGGAAGGTCGGAAGACGCCGTTGAGCTTCATCGCGTTTCCCTCTCTTGCCCGTCGTCGCCCGTCTCGGCTACAACCTCGGTTCTTCCGTGCGCCTAGCGAGCGAGAGGAAATCTTCGGGTCTCCCTCTCTTCGTCTGGGATTGCGCAGCGAACGAGGCCGGCGGGGTGCAGTCCTGGCCACTGTCCTCCCGCTCGGTCGCCCCCCGGCTCGCCCCCGCTCTTCGGTTGCTCGCTCCTCGGAGCTTTGGCAAAGGGAGGCGGGTGTCTGCGACTGGGGGCGTTTACTCGCGGTTCTCTCTCGAACTCGTAGAGGCTATCTGGTTGATCCTGCCAGTGATCATATGCTTGTCTCAAAGCTTAAGCCATGCAAGTCTAAGTTCAGGCTTGTTCCTTTCGGGGAGCGAGCCGAAACTGCGAACGGCTCATTAGTCAGATAAGGTTCCTTGGCGAAAAGCGGGTCGGTTTAATGGATAACTGTGGTAATTCTAGAGCTAATACATGCAACGTACCGTGGTCCCCCTTTCGTTTCTCGATGAGGCGGGGAAACGGCATTTATTCTCTATAGCAGATCGCCCTAGCCCGCGAAGCTACCGTCATAGGTAGCGACGGGGCGAAGCGACAAGTGTCGAAATCCGAATAACTGTGCCGATCGCGGGGTCTTTCCGGGCCCCCGACGACTTTGCCATGAAGTGTCTGTCCCATCAATTGGCGATGGTCGGCGACCTGCCTACCAAGGTGTTGACGGGTAACGGGGAATCAGGGTTCGATTCCGGAGAGGGAGCCTGCGAAACGGCTACCACCTCCAAGGAGGGCAGCAGGCGCGCAACTTACCCAATCCCGACACGGGGAGGTAGTGACGAAAAATAACGTGGCGGGGCCCTTTCGTGGTCGCCGCGGGCGGAATGAGCGCAATTTTAAAGAGTGCGCGAGGAGCTATTGGAGGGCAAGCCTGGTGCCAGCAGCCGCGGTAATTCCAGCTCCAATAGCCTATATCGGAGTTGCTGCGGTTAAAAAGCTCGTCGTTGGATCTCGGAGGCGGCACGGTCGGGCGCGATACGCTGCGGGCCCGACCGGCGATTTCTCGGCCGTCCCTAACCGGCGCGCGGGGGGAGGTGGACTTTGCGGCCTGCCTCGTGTTTCTCCTTCGCGGGAGAGAACCCGCCGCCTTTTCTGTCTACCTTGAAAAAATTAGAGTGCTAAAGGCTGGCTAAAACCCCGAGCCTGAATATTTCGTGCATGGAATAAGCGGGAATGCTCTATTCCGGTGGGTGGTCCGGCCGACTTGGCGACGTCGCTTTCGCTGTCGGTTTCGCCGGAGAGCTAGGATTCGAGAGGAACGGTGGAGGGCCAGCGTACCGGGCGGGGAGAGGTGAAATTTTGTGATCCGCTCGGGACGACTCGAAGCGAAGGCGCTGGCCCCGGACGTCTTCCTTAATCCAGAACGAAGGTGGGTGGAGCAAAGACGATCAGATACCGTCGTAGTACCGACGGTAAACGCTGCCGACCGGGCCGCGGACGAGGCTCGAGAACAGCGGTTATGGACCCGTCCGTGGCGGCTTCGGTTCGTCCCCGTCGGCGTATCTTCCGCTGTGTCGCGAGTCGCGACCGGCTCGGAGTGCTTCGTCTCGGTTGGAGTCAGGCGAGGGGCGCGTCTCTCGGGGCGTCGCACCTGTCTTCGGACTGCCTGCTCCGGTCGGCACTAGGGCGAACGTAGCTCCGGGCCGAGGAACGGCCCCGTCCTCGCTCCCGACCTAGTCTCCCGGCGTCGTCGCGGCCGTCTTGACTGCTCCTCGCGGGCTTAACAGTGCAAGTGCGGTCGCTCGGTCGGCGCCGGTGGGTCGGCGGGCATTGGGGGACGGTCTAGAGGGTCCGCGGCTGGCCGTGGCGGCACTCTTCCCGACCCGTCTTGAAACACGGACCAAGGAGTCTAACGTGAGCGCGAGTCACAGGGAAAAACACTCCCTTGGGGCGCAGCGAAAGCGACGTGGTCCGATCCTCTCTCGGCCGAGGGGGGCGCAGGACCGGCCCGTCGGGGGTTGTTACGGCCTCGGCAGAGCAAGAGCGCTCGCGTTGGGACCCGAAAGATGGTGAACTAGGCCCGAGCGGGACGAAGCCGGGAGAAATGCTGGAGGTCCTAAGTGGTTCTGACGCGCAAATCGATCACGGTACTTGGGCGTAGGGGCGAAAGACTAATCGAACCATCTAGTAGCTGGTTCCCTCCGAAGTTTCCCCCAGGATAGCTGGCGCTCTCCGAGACAGTTTCGTCCGGTAAAGCGAATGATTAGAGGAGTCCGTGCCAAAATGGCGTGGAGCTATTATCAAACTTTGAACGGGCGAGAAGGGTGCCTACCGCTCGATCTGGGAGGCTCGGCCCCCGTCGAAATGTACGAGTGCCAAGTGGGCCACTTTTGGTAAGCAGAACTGGCGCTGTGGGATGAACCAAACGCCGGGTTAAGGCGCCCGATCGTCACGCTCAGCAGAAACCCACAAAAGGCGTCCATCGGTAAAGACAGCAGGACGGTGACCATGGAAGTCGGTACCCGCCAAGGCGTGTGTAACAACTCACCTGCCGAATTGGTGGGCCCTGAAAATGGATGGCGCTGTAGCGTGCAGCCTACACCCGGCCGTCTCGGCAATTCCTCGTGGCCTGCCGCGAGGACTGACCGAAGCCGAGACGAGTAGGAGGGTCGCCGCGGTCAGCGCTGAAGCCTTAGACGCGAGTTTGGGTGTAGCGGCCGCGGGTGCCGATCTTGGTGGTAGTAGCAAATATTCGAGCGAGAACCTCGAAGGCCGAAGTGGAGAAGGGTTCCGCGTTGCTCCTTCGATCGGCCGCGGGTTAGTCGGTCCTAAGGCCTGGGAGAAATCCTACGGGAAGCGGGACGTTTTTTTATTCAGAAAAAGTCTCACCCAATGCACGGGCCGAAAGGGAAACGGGTTAGGATTCCCGTACCCGAAGGCGGAGCACAAGCGGTGACGCAAAGGAGGTCGGATACGCCGTCGGGAGAGTCGAGAAGAGTTAACTTTTCTTTTTGAGGTGCGCTCGCTGGCCCTGGAAGCGGTTCTGCCGGAGATAGGGAGCGAGAGCAATCAACTTTATCCGCAAAGCCGGCTCCAGCGGGGGCCTGTTCGGCTACGACTCGACGGTCCTTGAAACTCCGACGGCTAAACATTTCTTTGGAAATCTATCACACGCTCTCGCCTCGGGCCGTACCTCAATCCGCCGCAGGTCTCCAAGGTTCGCAGCCTCTGGTCGATAGAACAATGTAGGTAAGGGAAGTCGGCAAAATGGATCCGTAACTTCGGGAGAAGGGTTGGCTCTGAGGGCCGAGCGACCCGCTGCTAGCTTCGGATGAGAGAATCATAGAGCGGGAGTCCGCCAGGTGCCATATTAATTGGGCGCACCGAACGGCGAACGTTCTACCCTCGGAAGGGCAGGCGGACGGAGCGGGGTAGGGGCGACTCTCCCCGTTTTCGGGACGGGCGCGAGGAACGGCTCGATCAGAACTGGCACGGTCCGGGGGAATCCGACTGTTTAGTAAAAACATAGCGTCTCGAAGGCCGGAGATCGGTGTTGACGGGACGTGATTTCTGCCCAGTGCTCTGAATGTCACGGTGAAGAAATTTACGGAAGCGCGGGTAAACGGCGGGAGTAACTATGACTCTCTTAAGGTAGCCAAATGCCTCGTCATGTAATTAGTGACGCGCATGAATGGATTAACGAGATTCCCACTGTCCCTATCTACTATCTAGCGAAGCCACAGCCGGAGGAACGGGTCCGGGGCTGTCAGCGGGGAAAGAAGACCCTGTTGAGTTTGATTCGCGATTGGCTTGGTTGGGCGAGAGCGCAGGTGTAGCCTAGGTGGGACTGCTTTACGGCGCAAGTGAAAGACCACTACTGTGTTCCTCGTTCAACTCACTCGGTGAGGACCACGAGAGCGACCGCATTCGGGGCGGTGTCGGCGAGCTCAAGGTGCTAAGCGAGGGGTCCCCTGCGCTAAAGGCGGGCGGTCGGGCAACCGGTCGTGCGTCTTGCGGGACCAGGTCCCTCGCGAGGGTGATCGAGGACAGAGTCAGTTCTGAATTTAACTGGGGCGGTGTGCCCGCGAAACGATAGAGCGGGCGCCCCAAGGCCAGCTTCAGAAGGGGGAGAAACCCTTGGTAGAGCGAAAGGGCAAATACTGGCTTGAGGATGCTTTTCAGTAGGAAGGATCCGTGTGAAAGCAAGGCCTATCGATCCTTTTGTGTCGCCCCCCGGGTGACGATGGGAGAGCTCTATTATTTACTGCTTCCCGCAAGAGGTGTCAGAAAAATTACCACAGGTATAACTGGCTTGTGGCAGCCAAGCGTTCTTAGCGACGTTGCTTTTTGATCCTTCGATGTCGGCTCTTCCTATCATTGCGAAGCAGAATTCGCCAAGCGTTGGATTGTTCACCCACCAACAGGGAACGTGAGCTGGGTTTAGACCGTCGTGAGACAGGTTAGTTTTACCCTACTGGTAGGGAACTCTTTACGAACGAGCGGCTACGAGCGGGTAGGACTGACTAGTACGAGAGGAACGTTGGTCCGGGATTGAAAGCGTTGGTGCTTGGTGGTTTATTGCCATTGGGGCTTTGCCTTTGTCCTTGGGCTAACGGCTGAACGCCTCTAAGCCGGAATCCCGTCCCACGACGTCCGCGTCTGCCTCTCTGAGACCGGCGACAGAACGATTAGGCCCCGCTTCGCCCTCCTCGGGCGAACGGGGTGGTGTGTGTCCGACCTGTGTATTTCGGCAGGTGTCTTTCGAAGGCAGGTAAATCTGCTTGCAGACGACTTGGGTTTGTGCGAGTCGGGGTGTCGTACTCGGTCGAGCGGCCTGTTGTGGCTGCGAGGCGTTGAGACTTGTCCCTCGACTAGGAGATTTGTCCGCGGTAGACGGACTGAGCTCTCGATTTCGCCCGTCCCTTGCAAAGCCGCGAGAGATTTACCCGCAAAAGACGGGTAGAGCTCTACGTGGACAGCGGGGCGGGGGAGATGACGAGAGAGAGAGAGAGGAGTGCACTCGGGCGAGAGCAAACAGTGTCGTGAGAAATCTGGGAGAGAGAGAGGCCAGTGTCGTCTACGGTCAGTGGCCGACCCCGCGAATCTACCATCCGCCGTCGTCAACAGACGGGGGGAACCTGCCGTCGGCCAAAGACAGGCTGGGCAAAGTGTCAGTGAGCGACCCGTGGTCGAGAGAACTTCAACAGACAGGGGAAATGTGTCGTCGGCCAAAGACAGGCTGGGCAAAGTGTCAGTGAGCGACCCGCGGTCGAGAGAGCAATCTGCCGTCGGCCAAAAACAGACTAGGCAAAGGTTCAGTGGGCGACCCGCGGCCGAGAGGTCGTCAACAGGCAAGGGAAATCTGCCGTCGGCCAAAGGCAGAGAAGAAATTGTCAGAGGCCGACCGGCCAGGGACCCGGAGTGCACCCACTCGTTCGGTCGGCTACGGCCAGTAGTTGCCCAGAGGTGGTCGGCGAGGCACAAGTTGCTGCCCAGTGCCCGCTACCGCCCACTGGCGTTAACAGGTGACGGGACTCTAACTTAGCTTAAGATCAATAAACCTGTTCCTTAACAACAGACAATTGCATATAGGAAAATACGTAACATTAACATTGAAGATTTTAGATCTATTATTAACTCTGAAATATTTGAGAAACTTGACACAACAAGTATTGATCAACAAATTATTGTTTATAATGACACTCTAAGAAATATTCTGGATGACCATGCTCCCATTAAAAAAGCCAAATTTACTATTCGACCAAATCGGAAATGGTTTACTGATGAAATTCGGCAGAGTAAAATCCATAGACGATCCATGGAAAGGCTTTGGGGAAATTCTAATCTTGAGGTTAATAAACAATTATATACGCAAGCGCGGAACTCAACTAATAATTTGATTAGGAGAGTAAAAAAAGACTATATTTTAGAACTGATTAATGTTAATAAGGATAACCCAAAAGTAGTTCAAAACATAGTCAATAGTATCCTGAAACCGCATAATCAACAAATACTACCAGATCATACACAGGATGTTGATCTTGCTGAAGAGTTTTCTAAATATTTTACTGATAAGATTGATAATATTAGAACTGAACTTGAAACAGACAATAACTCTGAGACAACATGCATATCTGTTATATCACCGCCTTCGCAAGTTCTGTCTGAACTTTCCCCGACATCTAACAAAGACATCAAGCAGCTTGTAGCCAAATCGACATATTCGACATGCAAATTGGATCCGCTTCCATCACCGCTTCTGACACTGTGCATCGACGAACTGTGTCCTGTTCTTACTCATATTGTGAATACATCATTGTCAACTGGTACCTTCCTTGATGCCCTGAAAGAAGCTCTAGTTTTTCCCTTAATTAAAAAAAAATACTTTAGACAATAACGTCTTAAAAAATTATCGGCCAGTATCCAATCTATCATTTTTATCTAAGCTTGTAGAAAAAGTAGTGTCTATTAGATTTAAAGATAACTTAAAATTTGAGCATTTAGACGAACCCTTTCAATCAACGTACAAAAAACTCCATAGTACAGAAACGGCTTTACTCCAAGTGCACAACGATATCTTAATTAAACTGGATAGTAAAAATGTGGTATTTCTTGTTCTTCTTGACCTGAGTGCTGCTTTTGACACAATCGACCAAACACTTCTGCTTAAACGTTTACATGATTACTTTGGAATTACTGGCTATGCCCTGAAATGGTTCGAATCATATCTCACTTCAAGAAAGCAGTCCGTTGTCATAAATAAGCAGTCATCAAAACCAGTGTACATCAAATATGGAGTCCCGCAAGGATCAGTACTCGGTCCGTTATTATTTACGGCTTATACATGCCCACTTGGTAAACTTCTTAGAGATCACAATTTAGACTATCATATATACGCTGACGACACTCAACTATACGTGGCTCTAACACCCGATGACGAAAGTAAACAAATCATTAAGTTGGAGAAGTGTATCGATAATGTAAAAAAACTTGATGAAAAACAACTTTTTGAAACTGAACGATAATACAACTGAGCTATTAAAAATAGGAACTGATCACAGACTCTCGGCAATAGGTACAAATTGCGTTAAAGTGGGTGGTGCTGTTATACATCCAAGTAACAGTGTACGAAACCTCGGTGTAAAATTTGATAAAAACTTTGACTTGAAAGAACATGTGTCGAATATGTGTAAATCCGCCAATTTTCAACTGTATAATATAGGTCGCATTAGAAACTTTATTGATACTGATACTTGTAAATTGCTTGTCAACTCACTTGTAACTTCTCGACTTGATTATTGTAATTCTTTATTGTTTAATTTGCCTTCTCTTCAGCTTAATAGACTACAAAAAATTCAAAACAAAGCCGCCCGAATCATAACTAGAACTAAACTTTGTGAACATATAACCCCTATTTTACATCAACTACATTGGCTACCAGTTACTAGCAGAATTGAATTTAAAATACTCTCTCTAACATACTCTATCATCAATATTGAAGACTCACCTGGCTACCTCAAACATCTTGTCACTCCATATATTCCTACAAGAACACTAAGATCCCAAAACAAAAACTTGCTAATGCCCTATCATCCAAAATTCTCATTTGGTGAAAGATCTTTTAGTTTTGCTGCTTTTAAACTATGGAATAAGTTACCTTCTGAAGTTAAAGATTCCCCTTCCTTGTCTGTTTTTAAGAAAAAGTAGTGTCTATTAGATTTAAAGATAACTTAAAATTTGAGCATTTAGACGAACCCTTTCAATCAACGTACAAAAAACTCCATAGTACAGAAACGGCTTTACTCCAAGTGCACAACGATATCTTAATTAAACTGGATAGTAAAAATGTGGTATTTCTTGTTCTTCTTGACCTGAGTGCTGCTTTTGACACAATCGACCAAACACTTCTGCTTAAACGTTTACATGATTACTTTGGAATTACTGGCTATGCCCTGAAATGGTTCGAATCATATCTCACTTCAAGAAAGCAGTCCGTTGTCATAAATAAGCAGTCATCAAAACCATTTTAATTGATAAATGTTTAAAACGCTCTCAGAGGTTATTTTTTTTATTATTACATACTATATTTTATTATAATTGTGCAATATAAATATGTGTTTCTTTTATTTCTTTTTTAACCCTTATTTTTGTGAGGTTTCATATTTTGTATCTTTACCATAATGTAATAGCGCCATAGAGCAATCAATATATTGGATTATAGGCGCTCTATAAATAAATTATTATTATGATTGTATTTATTTTCCTCCCTGGTGCTCATCTCAAAAGATAAAATGCCTTCAGACAAGGCCCATGGTGCTGGGTCCGGACTGGGTGAATTTCACACAAGTTTCCATACAATATCGCACTTGTAACGACGTGTTCCCTCTAGTTCAGCTGCAAAAGAATTGACATGTTCATTGTCTGTGTTCCCTGTCACAAGCCACATGTCCCGTGCACGAGGCCACATGTTCCCTGGGAACATCCTATGGGAACGGGCACGTTAAAAAAGGTTCGTTGTCCTTGTGGCGCGTCACAAGGGAACAAGGGAACACGCCACAAGGGAACAGCCTATGGATACAGGGCCTGGAAGTGCAATTTACACCTAAGGAGGATATGTATATATCAGACTGTTTGTCGCGAGTCAATGCGACTAAACCAAATGAAAAAGACACCAGTGGTGAAAGTAAAATTGATGTTTACGTTGATATGGTTGTTTCTAATCTAGCATACTCTGATGAAAGGTTACAAAATATTAAAGCTGAGACTCAGAAAGATGAACAATTTCAACCGTTGATCAAATATATTACAGACGGCTTTCCAGAAACCAAAAAGGAATGCCCAAAGGAAATTTGTGAGTTTTGGAAAACATTCGCCATGAACTTTCATACGTGAAAGGTCTAGTCTTCAAAGCTGAACGAGTCGTCATACCAACATCCCTAAGAAAGTTAATGTTGACAAAGGTCCATACGGGACACTTAGGCATGGAAAAATGTTGCAGACGTGCAAGAGACACAATGTATTGGCCACGTATGAATCAATGCATAAGGGAACTCACAAAGTCGTGTTCTACTTGTCTGAAGGGGATCACGGTGGCTAAGTGGATAAGGCGCTGGTTCGCTAGCCTGGAGGTTGAGTGTTCGATCCCTGCATTGGCCGAGAAAGTTCATCTCGATTTTCCAGCGTGATTTCCCCTTGTCAGTGATGCAGAAGGAGGGCCTGACAAGGACAGCTGCCTAGTCGTTCGGATGGGACGAAAAACCGAGGTCCCGTGTACAAATTGGAGTGCACGTAAAAGATCCCTTGGCAGTTGGAATTCGATATAAGAGTAGGCCGTAGCGCCGCTGCCCGGGCAAAATTTCCCTCATTGCACACTGTGGCGTATGCCCGTCTTCAATTAGCCCAGGTACGGTGCTTAAGCGTAGGACGTTAAACCCCATTTCATTCATTCATTCATTCATTATTACTTGTCTGAAGTATCGACCTAAACACGCTTCAGATCCTTTAAAACCTCATCCAATAACACATTATCCATGGGAGAAAAATGATGTGGATTTGTGTGTCTATACAATAAAACTTATCTAGTCATGTGTGACTACTTTTCAAATTATCCAGACGTTACCCCTTTAAAGACGACATCAAGCGAAATGGTAATTAAAACAATGAAAAGCATTTTTTCGAATCATGGTATTCCAAGAGAAGTGTTTTCAAACAACGGCCGTCAATTTAGTAGTCGACAGTATAAGGACTTTGCTAGGAGCTATGAATTTAAATTTCAACGACTTTACCTGATTTTCCCCAGTCAAATGGGCTTGTTGAGAAAACTATAGGGGTTGTCGAAAATCTGCTAAAGAAATCTGATGAAGATAAAAGTGACTTTTATATGGGCTAACTCATAGACAGATCAACTCTATTAGAAAATGGTCAATCACCTGCTGAAATGTTATATGGGAGGCGATTGAGGTCAAATTTGCCAATTAAAGAGAAACTGTTATATCCGAAACCTGTCGAGAATTTTAAAAAGAAAAGGGAGGAAAGGAAAAGGAAGCAGAAAATGAATTATGATAAACGCGTAAAAGAATTGCCAAAGATGATTCAAGGTGATAGTGTGCGCATGCGTGACAGTGTGAATAAAGTGTGGTCAGTGCGAACTATAGTTTTGACAAGTGATCGGGTAGAATATCGTAGAAATAGAAAAGATCTTTTAAAATGTGAATTCCGTAAACCATTTGTGTTTCACAATAAAGTTCAAGATGATTTCGATAATGATGATGATTTCATTCAGTTCAATAATCCAAATCCGATGCCAAATAATTTTGAACGTGAAAATTTGAATGCTCAACCGCGAAACGAACATGTTTCAAGAAGGTCACAAAGACACATCCGTGCTCCAAGAAGACTGATAGAGGAACTGTAAAAAAATTATAAAGACAATTTGTTTTAAAATTTATTTTTGGAATTCTTAATCACAGAGTTAGATTGTTTAATATTTAATGGATAGGAAATCAATCTAACCATGTTAGGTTAGCTAAGCATATAGTTTATTTTATGAATAGTATTCATCTTTAAAGGAAGGGAGATGTAATGGTATAGCATTTGCATAAAAGCAACTAAGTGTGCATATCCCTTTAACTTGTACAGACACTCAATTCGGGTCAAATGACATCATCCTGTCAATGCTGTCCAGTCTCATAATATCCTATGCTTACATTCTAATGAAATAACTGTACTGGTTGTTCTAGTCTCATAAAGATGGCCTCGCCACGTTAGTTAGTGCCTTGCAAATAAAATATTCATTCTTATTAAAATAAGAACAAAACAGTTGTGGTATCACCACCATATCAGAGCTGATTCCAGAAGTGTGCAGGGCCATTGTACATGCGTTAAACGATAAGGTCTTCAATCCACCCACCTCTCCTGAAGCATTGATAAATCTTGCCCAGCAGTTTGTCACCCGTTCAGTTGGTGCATTGGATAGAAAACGTATGACCACCAAGAAGCCAGCAAACACGGGCAGTCTCTACCACAACTACAAGGGGTTCTTCTCCATACCATCGCTAGCCTTGGTAGATGCACAGTACAATCTGTCAGTCAGACGCTTTATGTAGATGGAGGGGTTGCCTTTTAGCCAGTCAATGACCTTTTCTGTTTCCGCCTCAGTTGTATAGTAGTAGGATTTGTTCTTAGGCTTTTTTCGGGTTATTGCTATGAGGCTGTAACTGTTCTTGCTCTGAAACCAGCATGGCTCCACCTTCTGCCGACGGTGGTGTTGGAATCCTTGGCCTTTCAGCCACCTGACCTCTGTCTGTACCTCTCTGGCTCCTCTTTGTTGCACCTCTACCTCTCTTGGGTCCCATCTCTGTGTTGTTCTTCAGGTTCAGGATCCTTTTTTTGGAACAATGCACTGGAGACAGAGATCGGGTATCGTTGGAGAGTGTGAGGGAGCTTGCTAAGCGTAACCATGCCTAGCAAAGCGTGCCAATCCTTGATCAAAGTGGCTCAATTCGTAGGAAAGCGTATCAAAGCATGCCAGATCTTCATGCCAGATCGTAGCAAATCTTGAGACATCTTAACAAAGCGTGTCAAGTTTCTGACAAGACCGTAAAGACTTGGGTACTCGCTTTAAACATCGTTCAATATTTGAAACAGTTTTGCAATTTAATGGCGCTCTTGCCGAATGTCCCGCTGAAATATCAATGTCTTAAAGACATATGATTTAATTATCTTAAACACTGTTGATAATACACTGTATTAATATGGGGGTTGGATGGCCGAATGGTTAGCACGCGCGTGCTGTATCATACAGCCTGTCATTGAGTCAACTAGTTTGGTTTTGAAACCCGGTTGTACGTGACAAGGAGTAGGGGCGCCCGTTCAACCTCGTGGATTTTCTCCCACTGCTTAAGACCCCTACACACAAGCGAATTATTGAAATAAAGTTAAAAACCATATCTTAGTCCCGAAATTACCTATTTTGTGTCGAGTGGACGTTAAACCCGATATCTCTCTATCCCTCTCTTTCTCATTCGCTCTCTCACTCTCTAATATCTTAAACGTAACCATGATGGCTGTTCAATTACCCTCCTCTACCCATTTATTATGGCTGTTCGATTACCCTTCTCTACCCATCCACTATGGTTGTTCAATTAGACTTTTACCATTTTACCCGATTGTATCATCTTTACCATTTTCTAACAGTTCTATACCGTTATATTTTCCATCGGAAACATATGACTTGTATTTATTGACGATAGTCTTACATTACAGAAACCAATTATAATATCATTTGCCGAACCGAAACCAGTCTGATTCGAACATTTTAGAACCAACTTATACATATAGCTAACCTTTGAAACCAAATTAATGTTGTTACTTATAGGCCAATTTTGATCCTCTTTTGGGCGTGGCAGATTAGGCACATTTAAGTTCTCAAATATGGGTTTTGTCCCAGTGAAACCATTGAGATTTCGGATTAGCCAAACTGAAACCAGTCAGATTTGACGATTCAAATCCCAAGTCTGTGCGTGACACGGAATAGGGCCCCTGTTTAACCTCGTGAGTTTTCCCCTAGTTTTTCACAAAAAGAAAGTGTTGAATCAATATATTCAACTAGCCGATATAACAATCGCAATAATAATTCGATTGTCTAATGCCCCCGTCAGACCGAATGGCGTCCTTACTGCGCTGCTGCGACTAGAAAATTTATAAGGTCGCCGGTAAACGTAAACACAACGCGAGAAAATGTCTCAAAATTTACAAACTTGAAAGAAGTCGCGTTTTTTACCCCGTCAGACCGGGGTGGCGCCTTTACTGCGCTGCTACAGCGACGGAATATGGCTCCAGAGCCCACCAAGATCGCAATAAGCATGGTAAAGACTGGTGGAAACGCCAGATATCGCGCTGTGGTCTAGACAGTCACAAATGATCGCCGAGTCAAGGCGTTTGTATTGAGCATGTTTAAAACAGACGTCAAATTTCTTCGATCTGCACTGGAAAGATGTGAAACATTACATTTTTTTCAAGTAAGTGATATTTTGGGACATTTTCGTTTGTTGTGTTCACGCTTGTGCATTGTCTGATGCCATCCGATATGACGGTGACTAGGCGATCATTCACGACCATGGAAACAACAGCACGGTATCTGCCGTTTCCTCCACGATTTTACCGCGCTTATGGCGATCTTGACGGGCTCTGCGGCCATTTTCCGTCGCAGTAGCGTCGCAGTAAGGACGCCACCTCAGTCTGCCGGGGGTATTAGATCGCAGAATCTTGGCGTTTGTTTTGAACATGTTCATAATAAACGCCGTGACTCGGCGATCATTGGCGACCATGGTGACCATGCTTATGGCGATCTTAATGCGCTCTAAACTCATTTTCCATCGCCGTAGCAGCAAAGTAATGTCGCCACGTGGGATTTCACTCTATAAAATGTAATATCCACTTATTAGTTAAATGACTAAAGTATTATTATTAACCACCCTTCTAGAGACACATGGACAGAAGCTCCAGAACTAGACCTTCCAAGTTTGTTAACTAATTCACCCGACACGAACGCAAAGATTGAAATTCGTAGTTAGGGGCAGATTGGGCCATCGATTTTTTTTTTATCTGATTCGTCTTAAGAAAACTTTTTCTGGTGAACATTATATGGGGGGGGGGTGATCATGTTGTATGTGGCCGGTGGCTTTAACGACCCACCACGCCATCACTCTAGTCTAGAATGGGCTGATATAATATTCTTTCTGGGCCGGGTGTTCTGGGTGCGGGCCGGAATTTGGAATCCCGCAATAGGCATTCTGAATATCATCCGAAATTTTATCGGATTCATCAGACACTGTCGCCCGAAAATTTACTAATTATTAAGTCACCTGCACCCTGTTTGTTGGGATACGCCAAAAACGTCTGCCGATGGTTCGTAACTCAAAAAGCACAATTCAATTTTAAGGCGTCAGAAAAAATTTGATGATAGCTGTTTTGCTGGTTGAATAAGTCTGCGAGAAGATTTCCTGAAACTGGTGTTAAACATTCCTTTTATTAACTCGTTATGAAAGTACAGAATTGGGATTTCGGGAATAGTCTCAAATTGCGGGAAATAGTCTCCTATTTCCAAAATTTCAAAAATGAATTGTGTCCTGTACGTTAATTAATAATATAACGATATGTTAATTTCGCAGGGCGATGGTTGTAAGGTCGGCTTTTTGGCCTAAATTAATCGATTTATGAGTTATATTATTTGACAGATATGCCACCAAATCGCTTATTTTGGGTCATATTTCTAAATTTTCAAGGCGTGAGCCCCGACCCTTCCGTCCGGACTCCGCGATCAGTAAAAGAGGCCACTCCGACACTGGAGCCCGTTTCCCGGCCCCTATCCGCCCCTGTTTGTACCAAACGATTAGCATGAACCTGAACCAATTGCATACTTGTTACCACAGTCCCTGAAATCGTCAAAAAAGAAGAATTGTTAGCTCAAGAATTGTACTGCAGTCCATGATTAAAATCCAGGTCTATCAGAAACCAAGTAAAATATTCCTGTTAAAACCTTTACAAACAGATGACATGTAGAAATATATGAATTGTTTGACATGGTGATACAAGTAATACATTTTCACCCTGTAAACTCAACCATCGGCGAGAAACTAGGTGTTTATGGTTTCAACGGCGGCCATATTTGATTTATACTAATTATTGGACGTATGAAGTTGCGACGTCACGGTGACATCATTTGGCAATGGTTTTTTTCTAATTCTTTAATAATTGGTAGCACTTTCCTATCTACCTTACTCGTAATACATTTATTCCTTCCAAAGTCATCCATTGTCGAGATATTGGCGTTTTAAGGTGTCAATGGTGGCCATATTGGATTTATGCAAATTGTTGGCCGTATGACCGTCTAACGCATGGATTTGTGCTTCTTATGAAATCACAAGAAAGTCGCATGGCATTGTTATAGTTCGTTGGTAGCCCTTTTCTATCTACTCGTAATACATTTACCTTCCAAATTTATCAATTCCCGAGTTAACGGAGTTTTAAGTTTTAATGGCGGCCATATTGGATTTATGCTAATTATTGGCCGCATGACGGTATGACGTCACAGGAACGCCTTTTAGCTATGTTTTGCTGTGTCATCTGTACCACTTTCCTATCTACCCGTAATACATTTAATAATAAATAATAATAATAAATTGTCTTATATAGCGCTAAAATTATGTCCGCTGGTCATTTCTAAGCGCTTCACACTGAGTCAACTATGGTCAACTATTTGTTTTTGCACAGATACTTTGTAAACAGATGTGTCTTTAGTGTTGTCTTAAAGCTTAAAAATGAGATTGTTGAGCGCAACTGTTGAGGAAGCTCATTCCATAAATATGCACCGTGCACTGGTAGGGAGTATTTTCCATACGACTTATTAAATCTTGGAACTGAAAGCAATGTTTTATCTGCTGATGATCGTAGGTTCTGTCGCAAAGGAGTATTAAATGAAAACAGTTCACGCATATACTGTGGTGCAGTATCACAAAACATGGCTTTATGGATAGTTGTCAGAATTTTATAGTCAATTCTAGCTTCAACGGGCAGCCAATGGAGTTGCACAAGTTTATTGGTGATGTGATCCGATTTTTTAGATCGAGTGACTAAACGAGCTGCATTATTTTGAGAAACCTGTAGGCGTTTTAAACAATATTTTGGTGCTCCTGCTAGCAGTCCGTTTGCATAATCCAGTTGAGATAGCACTAGGGATGACACTACTTTTGCACAAATTTTGTCGCTCAAATATTTTCGTATTTGAGATATAGGTTTCATCCGCATGTAAATCTTTCTTATACATCCTCCAAACTCAACCATTCCCGAGATATTGGCGTTTTAAGGTGCCAATGGCAGCCATATTAGATTTATGCAAATATCTCAAAAACCTATCTTTTAATTTTGGGCGATTTTTGTTTGGGAAACCTTCAGGTTCCCCTCTACCAAATTCCATCGAGTAAAATTATGTTGCAATTTGTTCTAGGTATCCACTCCATTTGGCTTATCTTTACCCGACTAGTGACCAGAAAACACATTTTGGGTAACGTAAGCGTCGGCTTACCCAAAATGAAAGGTTACGTGCCCTTGGCATGCTAAAGATCGGCACAACACAGGCGGTTGTGGCGCGGACGATGAATGTTTCTCAGTCTGTCATAAGCAGGCTATAGTCCAGATACCGTGATACACAATCTGTACAGGACAGACCACGCTCAGGTCGACCAAGGGCGACAACTCAAGCCCTGGATCGATTTATCCGTACCTTGGCCTTGACAAATCGTGTCATTACAGCAAATCAGATCAGCGCTCGTCTTCAAAGAGACACCGGTGTGAGAGTGAGTGGCCAGACCATTCGGAATCGACTGCATAGGGGTCACCTTCGCGCCCGACGTCCTCGCGTGATCCCTTGTTTGAGAGATCACCACATTCAGGCAAGACGTCGTTGGTGTAGGAATCGTCAACACTGGGATAATCGACGCTGGAGCAATGTGATGTTTCAAGGCTCACTGTTGATTTTTTGGACAGACGAAGGAGGGTGTGGCGTCGTCGAAACGAGCGCTTCCAAGACGTTAACGTCATATGACATGATCGATTTGGGGGTGGTTCTGTTATGGTGTGGGGAGACATTATTGTTGCTGGAAGAACGGCTTTACATGTTGTTGCAGGGCGTGTTACAGGCCAGCACTACCGGGAAAACATCTTGGCAGTCCGTGTTGTGTCGTTCGCACGACGTCGTGGTCGCCGTTTCATCTTCCAGGATGACAACCCAAGATGTCACAGGGCCAGGATCGTTACAGGTTACCTCCAACAACAGAATATCACCACATTACCTTGGCCAGCACTGAGTCCCGACCTCTCCCCCATCGAGCATGTCTGGGACATGCTTGGACAGAGGTTACGTCAACGTCAACAATGTCCTGCCAATGTCTAAGAACTTGCTGCTGAGTTGCAACTGGAATGGAACAATCTGGACCAAAATGACCTTAGACGTCTCATTAGAAGTATGCCACGTCGGATCAATGCTTGTTTGGCAAACAGAAGAGGATTTACCCGTTACTGACTTTGTTGTGATGCTGTCGTAACTTTGCTGTTTGACCCCGGGTATCATTTTACCCCTATAATGGTCAGTCTGTGCCTTACTTAGTCTAACGATCATTTGGAATAAATCGATGAATGTGAACTCCGTTTCATTTTGTCACTTGTTTCTTCGTCAGTTTCATTAGGATAATTTAATAACACTTAAAAATCAAATATCCACTACTTCTTTGAATAGTATATATTATTATACAGATACAGAATAGGCAGACTTGTTTATGTGTTATATATACTGTATTTGGGTTTAACGTCCTACTGTTCCGCCCCTCAACTTGGCTAATGAAGACAGGCATACGTCACACAGTGTTCTATGAGGTAAATTTTGCCCGGACAGCGGCACTACGGCCTAATTTTATATCTCATACAACTGTCAAGGGATTTTTCACGTTCACGCCAATGTGTACACGGGGTCTCGGTTTTTCGTCCCCTCTGAACGACTAGACTCCTATCCTTGCCAAGCCCTCCATCCTGTATCACTGACAAACTAGAACCACGCTGGAGCTGTACTTTCATCTTCCCCGATCTGCGAGGATGGTGGATTTGGGTTGCAGGGGGGAGGGGGAGAGTAAAGAATAGCCTAGGGTCTATCTACATACAGCCGAGGAGAACTATATAATAGCTGTCAAAACCTTAACACAATTATTGGTCCTACTCCATATCCACGAGACGTTCTTATCTCCCTTTAGATGGTATGGACAGAATATTCCTGTGCGCATCATTTTTGATAAACAGAGTTAACATGCATTGTAAAACACAACACGAGAGCAAATGTATTAGTTGGGTGTATTCTAGTTGAGGATGGGCAGGGGTCACGGAGAACGGGGTATATTTACGGATGGGGGTTCCGGGGTGGACGGGTGGTGGAGTGGGATTTCCTGACATGGAACACATTGGCGTACACGTAAAAGAATCCTTGACAGTTGGAGTAGGCCGTAGCACCGCTGCCCGGGCAAAAGTGTCGTCATAAAACACTTTAGGCTATAGCTTATGACTGTCTTCACCAGCCCAGTCGGAGTAGAACAGTGGGACGTTAAACCCCATTTAATTTCATGTAATGAGTGGATCCAAGGCCTAGAGTAAGTTATTGTCATTAAACGCCATCTTTAAACAAGTAAGTTATAAAATCCGAATATTGATTTATATTAAAGTAGAAGTTTATGCTGTGTAAGCGTTTAAAGTTACGTCATATGTACTACTCTATACACTATAAATACAATATGAGATGTTAAAACAGCGTTTATCAATTATATATATAAAAACATTATATTCTGTTATCGGACTCTGTAATATGCTGTTCTTTCTTGAAGTGAGACTTTGGTGTTTGTCTCTGGGCTAAAAACACAGCTAATAGACGTCAAAGGGAGTCACTTAGCCTCAGTGGGTTTTCCACTCGGGTTACCTCTAAAAATGCATAACTTCAAACCCCCTCCCATTTTAAAGTCACCCTTTAAAGACCATGAGTTCCCTGTAAAAACCACGAAGATACCTTACCCCTAACCCTAGCCCTAATTCCCTTTAAAGACCGCGAAAGCCACATAACACAACATCTCCCTTTGAAGACACGAAAAACAAACAAAGACGTCCAACTGTCTCGTATTGAAGAGTAAGTAAACGACGGCTAATTATTCCCTTTTTCTTAAAAAAAACAAATCTTGTATCGACCTAGTAATGTACTTATATAAAAGGCCAATTTGCATATAAATATCAGTTTCTTGTAATTACCATGGCAATGAAATGTTAATAGTCACTATGTCTCTAATCACTGTAGGTGGTTTGTTGTCTTTAAGCGAGTTAATTACTCTCTTGACATTTCTGGCTGAGGACACGAAAACTTCCTAAATATAAATTGCCCTTTGATTTAAAGGGTCAATCCCGATAATGTTTTTGAGAATAAAACTGCTTAATTTTGTGTCAAAATTCCTTAAAATCCTCTACCTTAGGGCCGGGCAACTAACACAATATATGTGATACATTTTAACCCGCCAGTCTTTATCTGGAAATAGAGTCCGGTGTCCCAAGCTGTATTATGCGGTGATTGGATAAAACCAGACTTTTTTTTATAATGAATGAATGAAATGGGGTTTAACGTCCTACTGTTATGCACTTAACCTGAGCTAATTGAAGACGGGCATACGCCATACAGTGTGCTTATGAGGGAAATTTTTGCCCGGGCAGCGGTGCTACGGCCTACTTTTATATCGAATTCCAACTGCCAAGGGATCTCTTACGTGCACTCAAATGTGTACACGGGACCTCGGTTTTTCGTCCCATCCGAACGACTAGGCAGCTGTCCTTGTCAGGCCCTCCTTCTGCATCACTGACAAGGGGAAATCACGTCGGAAAATCGAGATGAACTTTCAAATATATTCTATTAAAATGTATGTGGGTTTTTTTTTCATTCTCGAAAGAACATAGATGAATATGGTTCGTAAAGACCATTCTGGTTAGACAGCGTTGTTTGAATGGGCGTGCAAGTTTAAAAAAAAACAACTTCGGTAAAGAAACGGCGCCGTCCGGGCAAAAATAACCTGATAGCAAATTACGTTTCGTAAATGAAATGGGGTTTAACGTCGTACTGTTCTGTTCCGACTGGGCTAATGACGACGGACGTACGCCATACATTGTACGCCATCAGGGTAATTTTGCCTGGGCAGCGGAACTGTAGCCTTTTCGTATATGGAATTCCAACCGCCAAGGGGGCTTTTACGTGCACCAATGTATACACGTAGTCTCAGTTTTCCGTCTCTTCTGAGCCACTAGACAGCTGTCCTTGTCAGGTCCCCTGTCCTGCACCAGCGACAAAAGGAAACCCCGTCACATACTCCCGACCTTAAGCCGACGTCTTACCCACTTAACCACCGTGACTCCCAATTACGCAACATGTATCCGTCTTTATCAATTTGATTGCCTACCAGTTTGTTTTGTTTTTTTGTTGTTTTTTTTTTGGGGGGGGGGGGGGCTGGATTGCCGAATGGTTAGCAGGTGCGTGCTGTATCATAAAGCCTGTCGTTGAGTCAACTAGCGGGGTTTCGAATCCCCGGATACTTGGCTCGGTAACCTGTGGATCCCATGATCAATCCAGGTGCATGTGAGATATCCCTGCATGTGAATAAGCGTGCACGTGAATTCCAACTGCCAGGGGATCGTTTACGTACACGCTAATGTATAGACGGGACCTCGGTTTTTCGTCTCATCAGTTGTCCTTGTCACGTCCCCCATCTGCACCACTGAAAAGGGGAAACCTCATCGGAATATTCCAATGAACTTTTTCGGCCAATGCAGGGATCCAACACGCGACCTACAGACTAGTCAGCGTCTTACCCACCTAGTCACCGTGGTAACTGGAATTCGATATAAGAGTGGGCAATAGGGTCCTGTCCGCGATCAATTCCACTCATATCTAGGACACTTTTAGTCGGGGCAGAGCGGTTTGACCTTAAAGCCCATTGCATTGCAAATTGCATTGTTGTTAATGGATATTTCATATTCGGCTTGAAGTATTGGGGTCATCGATCCCTGTGGATATTCATATTCCACAGCCTTCTGTTCCTGAGTTATCCCCTTTTCGCTGAAAACCACTTGAACGCGATAGAGGTTATAGGTTTTAACAGCTTTTTTCTATCTTTTCAGAAAGCTGCATTTGAGACAAAGTTGATGTGTGGGCGTATTCCGTACTGAACGGAATTGGGTTATTTTTGTTCTGCTATTCTTATTACAGATTCATCTTTCAGATTATTGTGGTTTACAAGTGATTCGAATAGTGGTAACATGACGCAAATAAATGAAAATTACAGCAAGAACAGTTTATTTAGGTTATTGGTCAGTTTCCAAAATTGGTTTATTTTTGTTATTTAAATAAATTTAGATTAATTTGGATAGAGTTATTACATCGATTTAACAATTCATGTGTTGATGGTTTTATCTGTTTATGAAAAAATAAAACACAACTGTCTTCTTGTTGATGTCTTGAATGTATACATCTCTTGATGTCTTGGCTTTATACATCTGAAAACAGACAAATAAAGACAAGTAGGTAAAATATATAGAAATATTTAAATACAGTATTTGTTTTTGCATATTCTTTTTTTAAAATTACAAACTATTGTCTATATATCAGTGGTTATTATCTATATACGAGTATTTATTATTTATTTACCAGTCTATATCAGTAGTTACAACATTTCATACCTGTGTAGGTAATGGTCAGGTTAAAACCAGTGAAATTAACGATGTAATCTGAAACAAATCGCACGGTGGTATTTTCACCAGTAGGTACTATGATAGGAGTGGGCGGTACCCCACCACAATATCTATAATATAAAAAACAGACCACTTCAGTTATTGGTATATATGACGTTAAAAATAACTATTAATTCGGCAAAATAAAGTTCTTGGTCTGAACTGTCTGAAGCCATTCTGCATTAACCGATAGTTTTCCGGCATCGAACATTATTTGTTTCATGCTAGAGCAGTTTGTTCGGGAAGACAGGTCAATTTCCCAATATGCCACAATTTTCGGACATCGATCATGATTTGTGTCATCAGTTTTTTCGGGAATCAAATTTTTAGATTTAACTAAACCATTGAAAATGAGTGTAATGTCTAGAGCCACATAAAAGTTGCCGCTCTGCCCAAAGCCGGTCATGTTTCGGGCATCATCATTCGTGTCACCAGAGAACTTCCTAGTGCCAAAATTAGATGGATTATATTGAACTACGTTCAGGATGTTGTACTCTCGTGCTAAAATTCATTTATCACCCCCCCCCATCTTACCACTGGGATGATTACGGACCCCCAGAAATTTAAGCGGGAATTTTGACGACCAATTCATTTCTCCCGACAAACTCGAAATTCAGATGGTCATTGTTGGCTATCAGTTCTAAAGCTAGATGTTAGGTGCATAACAGTAGGACGTTAAACCGCATTTCATTTCATTTCTAAAGCTAGATAAATAACTCAATATTGAACTTTCTTGTTGCGTGGTTTTCTGACAGCTGCCAAACCGAGGCCCCGTGTGTTGGCTTGTGCGTAAAAGATCCCTTGCAGATGGAATTCGATAAAAGAGTAGGCTGTAGTGTCGCTGTCCGGGCAAACTTTCCCTCATAGCACACCGTATGTCGTATGCTCATCTTCATTGTGGACGTTAAACCCCATTTCATTTCACTGGCTCGAGTTGTTTTTGTGACCATCTAATTTGGTTGCCTCGGGAAATGCCTTTTCGTTGCCCCCCCCCCCCCGGTACCTGTACACACTATGTGTCTACTTTGCTATCTGTTTGTGGGTTTACGTATATACCTAGTGGATGGATCTAGACAAAATATATGGGATTTATACCTTTCTCCCTGAAACTCTAGATAATCAAATCGACAATCGAAATCGCCAGTAATCAGTTGATCAGGGCAATCTACATTTCGTTCAATGCAATACTGTCCGTTAAGAGATAAGGTGATATTCTGTCCAGGTCGGCCAATATAAAGATAACACTTGTCAAAATCAAATGGATAATCTTGTGGATAATTCGGTGAGGTTATAACTGAAATTAATTAAGACAGTAATGTTTATATATTATTTATGTATTTATAACGTCACGATCACTGCAGTATACAAAGCGCATAATGTCAATATTTTTATATAAAAATTGTACAAGTCAAATACTTACTTCCATCATTTACAATATTAATACATCGACATTCAAATCCACCATCAACACGAAAACATAAATACCCCGCGACCTCGTTACATGGACTCGGCTCACATGAATCATCTACAAAATAATAAATACACGACTCAGTAAAAAGTAACCACATACAAATGGCTAACAATCTAATTCAAAACTGTGTTATATTTTAAAAGTCACGTGATAAAACCGCGTAACTCTACCTGTCAATCGAATATGGAAAGAAAAACCGACACACTTCAGTGTTTTAGCATTGATCGTCTAGGAATAACTGGCGTGGATATTGTTGGAAATCAGATGTCTTGGAATAGACGTCATTAATTTAATTATGGCTACCTAAATCAGGTATCATATACGTTTTTATACCGAAAACGGATACATAGTTTACAAGCAATGTATTAGCTTACCTAATTATGGCTACCTAAATCAGGTATCATATACGTTTTTATACCGAAAACGGATACATAGTTTACAAGCAATGTATTAGCTTACCCTCACAATAGGCGCCTATAAATCCAGGAAGACAGCTGCAATTCACACCAAATTCCGATGGATAACACGTACCATTATTTACACAGGGGTCGTGTACATCACACGGATTTACTAAAATTAGATTGAAGAAATGCAGACTTAACACATGTTAGTAATAATGTATATTAGATAGTGATTGGTCATAATCCCAATTGTTAGATATAGCATGATGTAATTATGGCTACCCAAATCAGGTATCATAACGTTTTTATACCGAAAACTGAAAACGGTTACATAGTTTACAAGCAATGTATCAGCTTACCTTCTTCACAAAAGACCCCTAAATATCCAGAAGGACAGCTGCAATTCACGCCAAATTCCGATGGATAACACGTACCATTATTTACACAGGGGTCGTGTACATCACACGGATTTACTGAAATTAAAATGAAGAAATGCAGACTTAACACATGTTAGTAATAATGTATATTAGATAGTGATTGGTCATGATTCCAATTGTTAGATATAGCATGATGATTGTAACAAGTAGACTACTGGTGATGATTGTAACAAGTAGACTACTGGTGATGATATTACATTATCAGTGAGTTACGTAAACTGGTGATGATTGTAACAAGTAGGCTACTGGTGATGACATTGCAGTATCGGTGAGTTACGTCAACTGGTAATGATTGTAACAAGTAGACTACTGGTGAGGATATGACATTACCAAGTAAGTATCGTGGCACCCTACAGTATAGTTGCATCCTACAGTATATCCTTCAAGTAAGTACAGTGGCATCCTACAGTCTGATCGATGTCATACGTAAATTTTTTACACGAATTCTGTATAGCATGCTAGTGAATGGTCTGATAAGCAGCAGAAGAACAAGATCGGTTCAGGAAAGGGTATTCAGTGGTAATGCATTTACACTAGTAACTGTTTAACAGGTCGATTATATTAGGTCTGGTCGATTTCAGGCGAGCCTCTGTCGGAATTAATCAAAAATAAGCTATGTTATAAACTTTTGCAGCAAAATTGCAGGGAGTTAATTCAGATGTAATGAGTGAATTCTCATGTAAATCAAGTTTCAAACAAGGCTGCATCCAGCGTCCTTTTAGTTTCCTAAAATGAGCTTATCGGCTGGTCAATCAATGCTGGTTAAATTATTATGACAATTAAGAATGTATGTAACTTACCATCACAGTTTTGTCCTAAATATCCTGTAGTACAATTACAGCTGTAACCGTTATCAACTGGTGAACAAATACCATTATTTTCACATGGGTCAGGTAGACACACATTCACTAGAATAATTATTATTAACTAAAGTAAAATCTTTGATAGTTTTTCTTTTACATTATATTACATTAAAAATATAGTAAATGATGTGAAGGATTCACACAAACTTTTCACCTTTTTAAAAAGTGAAACATATAATCTGAGCGTAAGACATGGCAAGGTTCGGGGGCAGTCTGGGAAGTTAACTAATCACTTCTGTATAGCATGTATAAATAATATACTCAATTTTTGGAGTAAAAATATTCTAATTATTGTTTATTAATACTTCTCCCCCAAATTCTTAAGCCTAACTCACAATCTCGTCAACAATCACGTGACATGGTCAAATCTGCAGGTGGCCTTAATAATTAGATCTAGCCGTGTGCATATACGGAAATTTGAATGATAACATGCGCAGTGGGCAATCTAGTTCCTTTTACGTGTGTAATCTTTCGCGAAAGAGTTCCCGCTATATCTGTTAATACATTCAGTATAAGTTCATTTTATATTATTTCCGAAATAGATATTTAAGTTTCTTTTTCACTTTAATCTGTCCTTTGTTTTAGTTTCTTTTTCACTTTCATCTGTCCTTTGTTTATGCCTTGTCTATAAAAACTACGAATCGTGGTGCGTTGTCAAATAAGCTGTCATCAGAAATAAACTGTAAAGGAAGACAACCCTGCTTGAGAGAATACTACGTGGGGTGTCTTGATTCTACCCTCCTGATATCCAAGTCTAAACAATCGCCCCATCAGGAAAATATTGATATGATTTACGGTATAACTTACCGTCACAGTTTTCTCCTAAATACCCAGGACTACAACTACAACTGTAACCGTTATCGGCTGGTGAACAAATACCATCATTTTTACATGGGTTAGGTAGACACACGTTCACTAGAATAATTATTATTAACTAAAGTAAAATCTTTGATAGTTTTTCTTTTACATTATATTACATTAAAAATATAGTAAATGATGTGAAGGATTCACACAAACTTTTCACCTTTTTAAAAAGTGAAACATATAATCTGAGCGTAAGACATGGCAAGGTTCGGGGGCGTTTGGAAAAGTGGACCATAACAAATTTATGAAATATTTATTTTTCTTAAACAATAATAGTTTATCATAATATCATCTTGAAAAACTTGGGGAAAAAATATTCCACCAAATCGTTTTTTACCACAATAAATCCACAAGATATTTTGGAAAACATAAAAAAAATCGAAGTCTAATATCTTGTGACACTCTTGTGGTTAAAAACCAACCACAGACCGAAAACACTGTATCAAAACTATTATAAGTGGAAAATCTTGTGGAATGTGGTACCACACAGGCAGTCTGGGAAGTTAACTAATCACTTCTGTATAGCATGTATAAAATATATACTACTAACTGTAAAGGGGGTCGATAATATATGCAGGCTTGATCAAATTCAGATGCGTCTCTTTCCGAATTAATCGATACATTGTTAGAGATTAATTACGTTTTCAATGATTACAATGTTACTACTAACTGTAAAGGAGGTCGATAATATATGCAGGCTTGATCAAATTCAGATGCGTCTCTTTCCGAATTAATCGATACATTGTTAGAGATTAATTACGTTTTCAATGATTACAATGTTACAAAGAAGTTAAATTAGTGTAAAGATTTAATTCAGATGTAATAGATGAATTCAGATGTAATAGATGAATTCATATGTAATAGATGAATTCAGATGTAATAGATGAATTCAGATGTAATAGATGAATTCATATGTCTATCTGGTGTCAAACAAGGCTTCCTTGTCGTGTTTGTTCATAACTGAGCTTATTTGCTGGTCAATCAAGGCTGATTAAATTATTATGACAATAAAGAATGTTTGTAACTTACCATCACAGTTTTGTCCTAAATATCCTGTAGTACAATTACAGCTGTAACCGTTATCGGCTGGTGAACAAATACCATTATTTTCACATGGGTTAGGTAGACACACGTTCACTAGAATAATTATTATTAACTAAAGTAAAATCTTTGATAGTTTTTCTTTTACATTATATTACATTAAAAATATAGTAAATGTTGCGAAGGATTCACACAAACTTTTCACCTTTTTAAAAAGTGAAACATATAATCTGAGCGTAAGACATGGCAAGATTTGGGGGCGTTTGGAAAAGTGGACCATGACAAATTTATGAAATATTTATTTTTCTTAAACAATAATAGTTTATCATAATATCATCTTGAAACACTTTGGGAAAAAATATTCTACCAAATCGTTTTTTACCACAATAAATCCACAAGATATTTTGGAAAACATAAAAAAAATCGAAGTCTAATATCTTGTGAAACTCTTGTGGTAAAAAACCCACCGCAGACCGAAAACACTGTATCAAAATTATTATAAGTGGAAAATCTTGTGGAATGTGGTACCACACAGGCAGTCTGGGAAGTTAACTAATCACTTCTGTATAGCATGTATAAAATATATACTACTAACTGTAAAGGAGGTCGATAATATATGCAGGCTTGATCAAATTCAGATGCGTCTCTTTCCGAATTAATCGATACATTGTTAGAGATTAATTACGTTTTCAATGATTACAATGTTACAAAGAAGTTAAATTAGTGTAAAGATTTAATTCAGATGTAATAGATGAATTCAGATGTAATAGATGAATTCATATGTAATAGATGAATTCAGATGTAATAGATGAATTCAGATGTAATAGATGAATTCATATGTCTATCTGGTGTCAAACAAGGCTTCCTTGTCGTGTTTGTTCATAACTGAGCTTATTTGCTGGTCAATCAAGGCTGATTAAATTATTATGACAATAAAGAATGTTTGTAACTTACCATCACAGTTTTGTCCTAAATATCCTGTAGTACAATTACAGCTGTAACCGTTATCAACTGGTGAACAAACACCATTATTTTCACATGGGTTAGGTAGACACACGTTCACTAGAATTAAATATATACACAAACAATATAAACATGTTGGCTGGTTTCTTAATCGATTAATTCTCTCAATTTTGGAAAATCTTGTGGAATGTGGTACCACACAGGCAGTCTGGGAAGTTAACTAATCACTTCTGTATAGCATGTATAAATAATATACTCAATTTTTGGAGTAAAAATATTCTAATTATAGTTTATTAATACTTCTCCCCCAAATTCTTAAGCCTAACTCACAATCTCGTCAACAATCACGTGACATGGTCAAATCTGCAGGTGGCCTTAATAATTAGATCTAGCCGTGTGCATATACGGAAATTAGAATGATAACATGCGCAGTTGGCAATCTAGTTCCCTTTACCTGTGTAATCTTTCGCGAAAGAGTTCCCGCTATATCTGTTAATACATTCAGTATAAGTTCATTTTATATTATTACTATCTCCGAAATAGATAGTTTAGTTTCTTTTTAGTATCAGTCCTTTGTTTATCCCTTGTCTATAAAAACTGCGAATCGTGGTGCGTTGTCAAATAAGCTGTCATCAGAAATAAACTGTAAAGGAAGACAATCCTGCTTGAGAGAATACTACGTGGGGTGTCTTGATTCTACCCTCCTGATATCCAAGTCTAAACGATCGCCCGATCAGGAAAATATTGATATGATTTACGGTATAACTTACTGTCACAGTTTTCTCCTAAATACCCAGGACTACAACTACAACTGTAACCGTTATCGGCTGGTGAACAAATACCATCATTTTTACATGGGTTAGGTAGACACACGTTCACTAGAATAATTATTATTAACTAAAGTAAAATCTTTGATAGTTTTTCTTTTACATTATATTACATTAAAAATATAGTAAATGATGTGAAGGATTCACACAAACTTTTCACCTTTTTAAAAAGTGAAACATATAATCTGAGCGTAAGACATGGCAAGATTTGGGGGCGTTTGGAAAAGTGGACCATGACAAATTTATGAAATATTTATTTTTCTTAAACAATAATAGTTTATCATAATATCATCTTGAAAAACTTTGGGGAAAAATATTCTACCAAATCGTTTTTTACCACAATAAATCCACAAGATATTTTGGAAAACATAAAAAAAATCGAAGTCTAATATCTTGTGGAACTCTTGTGGTAAAAAACCCACCACAGACCGAAAACACTGTATCAAAATTATTATAAGTGGAATATCTTGTGGAATGTGGTACCACACAGGCAGTCTGGGAAGTTAACTAATCACTTCTGTATAGCATGTATAAAATATATACTACTAACTGTAAAGGAGGTCGATAATATATGCAGGCTTGATCAAATTCAGGTGCGTCTCTTTCCGAATTAATCGATACATTGTTAGAGATTAATTACGTGTTCAATGATTACAATGTTACAAAGAAGTTAAATAAGTGTAAAGATTTAATTCAGATGTAATAGATGAATTCAGATGTAATAGATGAATTCATATGTAATAGATGAATTCAGATGTAATAGATGAATTCAGATGTAATAGATGAATTCAGATGTAATAGATGAATTCATATGTCTATCTGGTGTCAAACAAGGCTTCCTTGTCGTGTTTGTTCATAACTGGGCTTATTTGCTGGTCAATCAAGGCTGATTAAATTATTATGACAATAAAGAATGTTTGTAACTTACCATCACAGTTTTGTCCTAAATATCCTGTAGTACAATTACAGCTGTAACCGTTATCAACTGGTGAACAAATACCATTATTTTCACATGGGTCAGGTAGACACACGTTCACTAGAATTAAATATATACACAAACAATATAAACATGTTGGCTGGTTTCTCGAACGATTAATTCTCTCAATTTAATTTTTGGAGTAAAAATATTCTAATTATTGTTTATTAATACTTCTCCCCCAAATTCTTAAGCCTAACTCACAATCTCGTCAACAATCACGTGACATGGTCAAATCTGTAGGTGGCCTTAATAATTAGATCTAGCCGTGTGCATATACGGGAATTAGAATGATAACATGCGCAGTTGGCAATCTAGTTCCCTTTACCTGTGTAATCTTTCGCGAAAGAGTTCCCGCTATATCTGTTAATACATTCAGTATAATTTCTTTTTATATTATTACAATCTCCGAAATAGATATTTTAGTTTCTTTTTCACTTTCATCTGTCATTTGTTTTTTAGTTTCTTTTTTTACTTTCATCTGTCCTTTGTTTATGCCTTGTCTATAAAAACTACGAATCGTGGTGCGGTGTCAAATGAGCTGTCATCAGAAATAAACTGTAAAGGAAGACAACCCTGCTTGAGAGAATACTACGTGGGGTGTCTTGATTCTACCCTCCTGATATCCAAGTCTAAACGATCGCCCGATCAGGAAAATATTGATATGATTTACAGTTAAACTTACCGTCACAGTTTTCTCCTAAATACCCAGGACTACAACTACAACTGTAACCGTTATCGGCTGGTGAACAAATACCATCATTTTTACATGGGTTAGGTAGACACACGTTCACTAGAATAATTATTATTAACTAGAGTAAAATCTTTGATAGTTTTTCTTTTACAGTATTACATTAAAAATATAGTAAATGTTGTGAAGGATTCACACAAACTTTTCACCTTTTTAAAAAGTGAAACATATAATCTGAGCGTAAAATATGCACCAAAGCAAAAAATAGACATGGCAAGGTTTGGGGGCGTTTGGAAAAGTGGACCATGACAAATTTATGACATATTTATTTTTCTTAAACAATAATAGTTTATCATAATATCATCTTGAAAAACTTTTGGAAAAATATTCTACAAAATCGTTTTTTACCACAATAAATCCACAAGATATTTTGGAAAACATAAAAAAAATCGAAGTCTAATATCTTGTGAAACTCTTGTGGTAAAAAATCCACCACAGACCGAAAACACTGTATCAAAATTATTATAAGTGGAAAATCTTGTGGAATGTGGCACCACACAGGCATACAGGTAGTCTGGGAAGTTAACTAATCACTTCTGTATAGCATGTTAGTGAAATAGTCCAATGAGCAGCAGATAATAGAGTAACGGTATTTCACAGCGAATATTCTGTACTAGACTTTCTTGTGTATAAAAAATCAGAGTCGCTATTGTTACGACAAGATTGAGCAAATTTTAGAACGAATTCCAAAAAGGCTACCAATCTGCCAACCAGCTTTGAAAAAGTAGCCGTATTTTCAACGTTTTCAGAACTGAAGGCAGCAATTAAGTGATGAAAAGGGTTAGGGTAAGGGCTATCTTTACGACTTTTCAGTTTTTAACTTCGTCGATGGAGGGCTTTGAAAACATCGTCGTAACAATAGCCTGGGGACTATTTTTACGACACTTCGTAACAATAGCCACTGCCATAAAATATATACTACTAACTGTAAAGGAGGTCGATTATATATGCAGGCTTGATCAAATTCAGGTGCGTCTCTTTCCGAATTAATCGATACATTGTTAGAGATTAATTACGTGTTCAATGATTACAATGTTACAAAGATGTTAAAGGGACTGTCCCGAATTGAACAGGGCACCAAAAATTAAAGTCTGAGTACGTATAAAATTTAAACGCCAAAATATAGAAGAATGGTGTATATACCATGACTCAAAATTTCAGCTCAAAATATTGAGTTATTTGCACGTGAGCGTTAAAAAACCTTATCTGGACACGTAACCCTTTTAAGATTTCGGGTCAATTCTTTCGTTGGGTGACCCAATAATCGATTCCCGTTCATTTAGAGGTCTACACAGTGCATGACCCATGTGATGTACTTGATAACAAAGGTAAATTTCACCGACACATTATTTTTATAAAACAAAAGTCTGGTTTTATCAAATCCCCGCATAATACAGCTTGGGACACCGGACTCAATTTCAAGATGAAGGCTGGTGGGTTTAAGTTGTTTGAAAACGTATCACATATATGTAGTTAGTTGCTCAGTACTAACTCCTAAGGTAGGGGATTTGAAGGGATTTTAACACACAATTAAGCAGTTTTATTCTCAAAAACATTATCGGGATTGACCCTTTAAATTAGTGTAAGATTTAATTCAGATGTAATAGATGAATTCATATGTCAATCAAGGCTGATTAAATTATTATGACAATAACGAATGTTTGTAACTTACCATCACAGTTTTGTCCTAAATATCCTGTAGTACAATTACAGCTGTAACCGTTATCAACTGGTGAACAAATACCATTATTTTCACATGGGTCAGGTAGACACACGTTCACTAGAATTAAATATATACACAAACAATATAAACATGTTGGCTGGTTTCTCGAATGATTAATTCTCTCAATTTAATTTTTGGGGTAATATTAATTTTATTATTGTTTATTAATCAAACGACACAAATTTATAATAATTCAACACTATTTTCATGTAGAATTCGACGTTAGAAAAAGATAAACAAAATCGTTCAAATCTGGCCGCCATGTTTGTTAACTGACGTCAGCGCAGACCGGTCTTTTTCTAACATCGAATTCTACACGAAAATAGTGTTGGATTATTATAAATTTGTCTCGGTTGTGTCAGGAAATGATTTCTTTTGGTGATCAAAAAAGTTTCACGGTGCAAAATAGACGGTAAGGATTCTAAAGTAGCCTTAGAACCGAGATGGGGTAAAGCTTTATTTTCATACTAGTTGATAATAGTTACCAAGTAAGTATCGTGACATCCTACAGTATAGTTGCATCCTACAGTATTATCCTTTAAGTAAGTACCGTGGCATCCTACAGTCTGATCGATTAATACTTCTCCCCCAAATTCGTAAGGCTAATGATCTAGCATGTGTCGAGTAGACGTTAACCAATCTCTCGTTCACACAAATTACTTACTGTCAGTACAACTGGCATCATCACCAGTTCCAGTGCAGGTTTGATCATCACCACAGACGTTGCCGTTACAATTACATACTCCGTTATCACACGTTAGGGGCGCACAACACTTTACGTTTTTATAACCACTTAAATTAATTGGTTTTACCACGACTTTCCATCATGATACACACTTAATAGGGGTACTGTTTAGAATAACACATTTCCGGGCCCACACTGTTTTAGTAACTGGTTAAGGAATCAAACCGCGACATCGGTTCCGTCATGGCTAGACAGGAACCATGGCATGCTTAAAGATACATTATGGGAGATTAGATAACGAGATGGCGGTTATTACTATAATAGTTATGAACTATATAATGAAATGCTGAAAATTTTAGTCAAATTGACCCACTATGAACCGAGAAAGTTCCGCTTAGCCTCGATCATCATTACTGAAGTCGGCAAGACAAAACTAATAGTCTCGATAATGCAGTTAATCGTTAATCACGAAGGGAAGTTTTGTAGCAAATTGGACTATAATCCAATTAATATCACAGGCTAGCCCTGACATCGAGAGCTGATTATGGTCTGGATAAGTTAATTAATATCTAATTAATAATTTAGATAACATTATAGGCCTAAAGAAAGACCTACAATAGACAGATTTTGCTCTTGCATAATTTATGTTTAAAATGCCACGTATAAATTGGAACCAAGACAAACTGGATAGGATGCCCATTGAAGCAAGACAAATCGGTAGAAGAATCAAACCACGACACCGAATCAGTCATGACTGGTCAGAAACCATTGAGGTATTACGAATAGCACGAATCATCTGACCACCTCTAGAATATTTCAGGATTCTCGTGGTTTTAAAGGCCCACTGACACTCTTTTTGTAACTGAATAATATGTCCAAATCATTATTCTGGTCAACAAATTGTACTATTTTACAATATTCCAATTAATTGATGATACAAATTTCATCTTGACACACCGAATTTAAAAAAATGGTAAAATTCAACTACATGGTATGAAAAGCTTGACGTAAACACTTTAAAGTGCAACTTGGATTTAAACATATTTTCGAACCCTCGGGACAAGTAAAATAGGATGTAATGGATAATTTACACAACATCTGGTGGTTAGACAAGGCTATTTTTTTTCTTGACCTGTCAAGCCAGCAAGAGTGTTAGTGTCCCTTCAATAATATGGATAGAAAATGACTTACCACAGCATCTTTCACAAACAGCAGCATCCCTCACCCTTCGACAGCTGGCGTTTCTCAAAGCTGGTCCGTATCTCCCATAATGGCGATTATTACGATTATGCCGACGACGACCGTTCCTACCCGCATCAGCAACAATAAGAACTGCAGCAACCAAGAGAACAACTATCAGCAAAAAACGCATGTTGGTAAATTTTCAGATTCACGACTACACAGAGTAGATAAATCAGAAAGGTAAGTGATTAATTCAGAGATATCTGTGTATTTTATACACATTTACAGGTAGACAGCTGCTGGCCGATTTTAATAATAAAGAAACATTTACAAGTTTCAAGAATGTAGTCACGATGTTTGACAACCTACACAAAAATATGGTGACTGTTAGCGGCCATTCTACATTCTCGACCGGTCGGGTTGTGAAGGCGACAAGTCGAGGCCCGACAAGTCGAAATAAGTCAACCCGACAACGCGACAAACTAACCCGACAACGCGACAAACTAACCCGACAATCGTCGCCCTCATAATGTCGACTTGTCGGGTCAATTCTGTCGCCTTCGACTTATTCACAATCCGACAAAGCTACAATCGACGAAATACAATTTTTTCGCTTTGTCGCTTTGCCGACTTGTCGGGTAAAAGAAACTTGCCTAGAAACATACTAAGAAAAAGGGATTTGAAATAGTTTTATTGAAGCAAAGCTAGAATAGTGTATTCTCAATTACGATAGATATATTGAAAGCATACATTTAAAAAATATCAACATCTGAAACTGAATTAAGAAGCTCGCATTCTCGTCCTGTTCCCTCGCGCTTTCGCATTATGACATGGCAGTAACAGGCTTCCGGGTAGATAGCTTCCGGGCTTAACGGAAGAATGCTTGCTCATGCACACAGGCTCACTTCACAACCCGACAAAGCGACAAGTCAACAAAGCGACAACAAGACGGGTTGTGAAAAAGTCGAAGGCGACAAGTCGACAGAATTGACCCGACAAGTCGACAAAATGAGGGCGACGATTGTCGTGTTATTTGTCGGGTTTTCACAACCCGACAATTCGACAATAAGACGACCACATACAATTAGTTCGACTTGTCGCTTTCCCAACCCGACAAGTCGAGAATGTATAATTGTCGCTAACAACCACCATACAAAAACCATCCAAGTAATTCATCGATTTTATTTACATAGTTTGAGCTTGTAATGTGTTTACGTGGCTTTCTGTCCTAACACGTGGGTACTGAAACTTGGTGAGATATTGAGTTGATTTTTTTTTAACATGGAAATAATTTGAGAATTCATTAATGCATGACTATTATTTTCTGTGTCCTCATACTACACTCTGGGTATCGATCTCTTCACATCTTGTTATTGTAACCAGTTTAACAATTTAACTCTGGACTTTCTGTAAAGTTTATTCAATGGGGCGACCAGGAATACAGGTCAAAAGATGGAGATCAGGTTATCGACCTCAGATGTAACCAGATCATGCAATAAAAACTTTGCTGAATAACTGGGGTCTTTAGCAGTGGGAAGAAACCGGAGGACCCTGAGAAGACCCACGAGGTTGGAAGGCGACCCTTCTCTTTGCCACGTCGGCGGGGATTCGAAATCACGCCAGTTGACTCAATGACAAGCTTTATGATGCAGCGCGCGCACGTTAACCATTTAGCCTCTCCCCTAATATTACAGGACCAGAACTGAGATATTTTATCTACAATACGGAACTTAAAGAAGCTAAGTCTCTAACTCAATATCATCCAAAATGTCCGACAAATTACAGGTCCAGAACTGAGATATTTTATCTACAATACGGAACTTAAAGGAGCTAAGTCTCTAACTCAATATCATCCAAAATCTCCGACAATGAAAACACGAATTATTTGTCAATTTAAATCAACATTGATGTTGTAATCTTACCGAGAAAAGATGGGCTTCTGATATCCAATTTTTAAGACAAAATAAAAAATATACCATTGGTACATGAATCGTGTACCAAAATGCGTTTCAGGCCCATTTTGAACAAGGGATTTGTGGAACAAGGCTAGACGGTGACGCATAATTCTTATCTGGAGAGCATACGCAATAATGCTATGTAGACTATAATAACCAGACGCTAACGATTTACTATAGATTGAGACTTCGGGCTTATTTCGCCGAACATAACTGATTTAAAATGAGAGTAAAGACGGAAATGATTAAATGTAAATCAGTTCATTTACATTTATATTACATTATCATATTATGCGTTGTGACTTTTTTTGTGTCATTTTCTAGGTCCAATATATTAGCGATTTAGCTCCTTTAATTTTAGAAAAACTTTTGTCGTGAAAGAAGTCCCTGTTACTTTTATTGTAGGTAAATGTCCGTTTATTTTAAAATGGTGTTAATCGACCTAATTTTTAAAAAAATACCGAAAAAACAATTGAAATTGTGTATGGAAAATTCCACCGGTATGATTCAACGTTGATGTAAGCAGAAACCAACTACATGAGTTGGTAACATATTATTGTATATGAATCAAAGTACATGTGTTGATAACATATCATTATTATTATTTATTATTATTACATAATATTTATATAGCGCTCCGTTCATGATAAACATGTTCAGATGCGTTTTACAATAAAAATAACATAACACAATGGATAAAAATACAATATCAATAAACATACTGTAGATTGGGTTTTTTAAAAATAAAATGTAGAAATATAGAAATCAACATATAAATAAAACAGTAATCATTAATGATGTAGATAAAGTGATAATGTGTAAAAAAATAATCATGTAAATAAAGAAATAAAAATATAAATAAAATCACAGATATTTAATGTAGATAAAGATATAAAAGTGTAAAAGAATTATGTAAAAGCAAGCGTAAATAGGTGGGTTTTGAGTTTTGTTTTAAAAACAGGGAGTGAAATACAACTACGTATACAGTATGGGAGTTTATTCCATAATTTTGGTGCACAAATAGAAAAAGCACGATTGCCACAGGTGGAAAGGTTCGATTTTGACTCCTTTAAAATAAAATGATCTTGAGAAGAACGTAAAGTTCGGGTTGGTGAATATAAAGTTAAAAGATTGGATAAGTAAGATGGAGCAAGACCATTTAAACATTTAAAAGTTAACAATACAATTTTATAGGTTATTCTAGATTGAACCGGGAGCCAGTGTAAATTATAAAGGATTGGGGTTATATGCAGTGGCGGATTAAGCTTCACCAAGGTCTGAGGCGGCAGTTGATGGAGGGCCTGTTTAAAATGCCGTGGGCCTAATTAATTTCGGGCTAGGGCCTATGTTGATTCCCGTCGGGCCTAAACCCCACCCCCTAACATTCATCGTCTGTGTGTTTTTAATCGTATCAGCCTCAATGATAATCCATCCGCTACTGCTAGTGCCTCATCAAGCCTAAGCGTGGAATTTATCTATTTGTCTATCTAACGGAATCTAACGGAATCTTCTCGCATGGTCAACCATTTTGCTTTAATTTCAGCAATTATTCAACATATCTGACAAATGGCGACATTGAGGACTTTATCCAGGAAGGGACCAATGGCGATTGCCGGGACAATTTTACTTATTTATTCTATCCGTGGTGCTTATAAACTACACTTGAGAAACGTAGTAACATATTCCAAAATCATTGAAAATCCTATGAATTGCCCTAAGCTTGGTTTTGCCAAAACGCCGTTGCCTGTGACAGCTCTGGTTAGCTTCCCTGGTTCAGGGAACACCTGGACAAGACATTTACTTCAAAAATCTACAGGCAGGGGCCGCGGAGTGGGCCCGATTTCGGGGGGGCTACTGACCATACCCCCCTCCCCCCATAACCTTTTTTCGCTTTTTTGAGCTTTTGGCGACATTTTATTTTCACTATTAAAAATTATTGCCGGGGCTAAAGCCCCCCTAGCCCCCCCCCCGGCTCCGCGGCCCCTGTGACTACAGGTGCGTATAACAAAGATTTTATACTCATTTGACCCTACTGATCTGCCCTTTCCTAAACCGGGGAACAGAGAGAGGAGCGTGTTTTTCCGATTTTTGAAATCGCTCGAAAAATACGCCCGTCAGTGCCCCTTCACTTTCAGGGCGACGGCGATTCTTCTCGGCGAACCATTCTCCCGACCAATCGCTCGTATCTAGCGTGTTAGATATTTTTGACCGAATATTTTTCGCCTGTGTCCAGCGTATATTGTCGGGCGATTCATTTTGATAAGTCAATCATCGACATCGTTGATATCACATGATCTCAAAATGGCTGCCATTTTGTATAAGTCACGTGATCGACAAGTCATAATATCAACATAATTACTCAAAGAGTGGCGTACGCTCTCGAGACGATCGCTACGTGTGCCCTTTCGTTATCGGCTGTAAAAAATCGCTGACGAATTTCAATCGCCGCGATCGGGCGGAAAGATAGGCTCGTCTGTTCATAGCATAATTTCACAAACACACAGTCTGTAATGAGTGAACTTTACCATATGAAAATTCTTAATGGAAAAGAACAAAAACAACCTAGAACTGCAATGCAGTAAAGACGGGTTTCACCGGTACCATGTTACGCTTAAAAATCTTCCGGTACCATTTAATGAAAAAAGAATCAACCAAATCCAGCCATATCAATTCATTTTCTACATCTGTTACGTGTAAGTAAGTGTACAGTACCTCCGGTGATGGTGCAAATTTTATGTAAATCGAATAATAATTGCTACTTTTACAAACGAAAACCCTTGAGAAGTGACTTGTAAACAAACGGCGATTTCTTTGCAACTGTACAAGTTAGAACCGTCTTTTGGTATCTGTATGATCGTGTGGATTCAGTCTATTTGCTGATTGGAATAAAACATCACAATTTTAAACAAATAACAAATACGACTCATTTGAATAAATTATAGGTTTCGATAGCTATAAATACAGTTTTTTCCCAAATTACGTCATTTCCGGTGACATTAAAAATGTTAAAAATGGGTTGTCCTGTTCTATATTGACATTAAGCATCAAATGGTGTCCAATAATCATTGTCTCCTTTACAGGTAAAACAGCTTGAAAAGTGACTCGCGAAACCTTGCCTTTACCTCGGCAACTACTCCCATTACAACTAATGCTACAAGTTTAAGAAAGATACGAAAAAATATTTTTAAATATGACATTAAAACCATATGTTAGTCCCGAAAACACCTAGTTGTGTTAAAACCCCATTTCTCTCTCACTCTTATTGATGATGTATCTCCAGTGATGTTAAAGAACATTATGTTTATCTGTAAACGTTTTTTTTTTAGCAAAGTGCTGAAATGACCTGATTCCGTTCTATAACCTCTTTCTGCCAATACATATTATAATATTTGTCCCAGGTATATACACAAGGGGACTGTAGAAAGATCCTAACATAGTCTTACGTTTTTCAGGTATATGGACCGGGGCAATATATAGAGATCGGCGTATTGCCAAACACGGTTATGTTGGGGAAGGTGTCTCCAATGCGTCAGTTATCGTTATCAAAACTCACGAACACCAGAAGGATTTGATAAGGTAGCTTATGAACGTGCTGTTCTGTTGATGAGAAATCCATTTGAAGCTCAATGGTCAATGTTCAACCTGGAAACATCCAAGAGTCATACGGGTATAACGGATAAAGAAACTTACTGTAAATGTAAGTATACACGTAGTAGACTATATGTCAAAATGTCATAGAGAGAGAAAGAGATAGAAAGAGAGAGAGAGAGAGAGAAATTGGGTTTAACGTCCACTCAACACAACTAGGTCATTTCGGGACTAACATATTATGTTAGAGACATTTGTACAAACTACAATTCCATCAAGTTTCAGATGTTTATGTGCTCATCGTCCGGGTTCTATCTTTTGGCGTTTTTTTTTTAATTTGAGGTTTTAATATTATTATCGACATTATCATCGACTGTTTCAGAAATTCATAGGCGTATGTTTTTTAATATTTGATTCATTCTGAAAACTCGACTGAAAATTCTTTTTTTATAGCAATTAGCGCCCCACCCCGCACGCCCCTCCTGAGACCCCCCGCCCCTACGCATAAATATGCTGTTATCCATATTCAATTAATAGGAAATTTTCCACAAGTGATAAATTAATGCTTCGTGTGCAAAATAACTTTTTTATCATTGGTTAGAAATATATTCTTATCTAGACATCTGTCGTACAATAACGTCCAGGATGGTGAAAGAAATGTTGTAGTTGGCATGTTTTTGACGTTTTAAAAACATGCTGTGTATTGTTTGAATCTCTAGAAATATGTTCAAATAAACAAAATCAATTTCCAGCCATGTACAATTTATTATTAAATGAATCCAAATCTAATTTTTCTACAAAGATAATAGTTTGAATATTGTTCATGTGACGTGTTTTAATCTTTTTTCGACGAATTATAATATTTACCAAATGTAAAAGAAATCTTAAATTACAGATAAAATGGTCCTTGAAGCTACCAACGACAATTCAAATGGTCTCAGACTAGTAATTATTTGCCCATTGCAGGGCTAGAAATTCACGCGAATCTTCGAATCTAATTCGCACAAGGATTCTCGCAAGAGCTTACGGTGCGAATCTATAAGGATTCGCGTAAAACTTTTGCAAAAATCTCGGAGAATTGTCGGGTCCGACTATTGAATGTCAGTTAGGGTGTTTTGAATCAAAGTTATATGACGTATTTTATAGCATACTACATGTATAATATAATAAAATAATTGTTGTGTTTTTGTTTTACTTTTAACTTATAATTTGGACGAGTTTCTGGCTGGTCGTTAATTGTCATTGTTACGTAATCAATTGTTTGGAAACTTCCACGATCTCGAAATGGCGACGACTTTAAGAAGTATAGTATTTATGCATATTTCAGTTACGATACAAAGTTATAGGTTTCCTAATTATTTCTTTAATCATTCTTTAAAAAAAATAAAAGAAGCTACTTTAGCATGCCAACCTTGAAACGAAATAGTTTTGGGTTCCATGATTTTATCCTTTCGAACGGCGATTTGATTCCGTTAGTTGTTAAATTGGGTCGTTCCAATTCTATTTTGTCACTGTCAAGGTCGGCCACGAACTCGATGTTGCATGGAATTCGTCGCCTTCCATATAAGGCATGGCTTACTACGAAATGTGTAAAATTGTTGCTTTTAGCGCAAATAGCTGTCAACAGCCACGTACACCAATAACAGACATAAATATGGTTTAATTTTATTTCAATAATGCGCTTGCGCGTAGGGGTCTTTAGCAGTGGGAGGAAACCGGAGTGCCCGGAGGAAACTCACGAGGTTGAAAAGGCGCACCTATCTCCATGCCACATACGCTCGCGCCAGGACTCGAAACCACAGCCACAAGCCAGAGTTGGCCGGCCAGCTAGAGGTCTTAGTTATAACTATTGTAACTTGTCGTACAAAATGCTTTGACAGCAGAAACGTCACCGGAAACCAACTGCACATACACCTATTTTCAAGGATAACATTTCCTAATGATGGGGTGTTTACATCGAAACTATAGCGCAAGATCTTTTGCTTGATAGTTTTGCTATTAGCCCTTTATTCAGACGAAGTTAATGAAGAAAACGATAGAACATTATGAAACGAAGACGGAAGAGGCATACTATATCTGGGCCGATCTGGGGCATTTTTTTCTAATTTACAGAAAATAACTAAACTGTTACAACGGAACTTTCCGTGTCTTATTAAAGGCAAATATCTTTATGACATCATCGATGTTTAATTGCTGGAGAATATCATTTTCTATGCACATAATTGACAGATTATTAAGTCTGTAATGTGTCATTGTCGAGCGCCTGTGGTTTTTGACACGCTTTAATACCGAAAATCAGTGCTTGTGTCCCATTGTAAATGCCTGACATGTTAGAGGCATTGTCATATGACTTTCCTCTGCAGTGACTGATATCTATGCCATGCTCTTTCAAGAAATCCATAATGACAGCTGCGAGTGACGCATCTGTGTGCGAGTGAATTGCTTCAAACCTTAGAAAGCGTTCAGTGACTTGACCATCGATAACGTATCGAATGATTATCGTCAACTGATCACAGATATAGAATAGTATCGACAACGAACAATTTCAGATATGATGGTATCTAGTACTTTCTTACCCAATATTTCAATCAACTCATTACATATGGACGAAGATAGATAAGAAGCTTTTCCTTGTCCCAGTTCTCCGTACCGTCTTTTGTGTTCTTTCAAAAAAGGATCGTACTCAGATACTAGCTCTAGTATGCCTAGGTAATTACCATTATGCGCCGATCCGAGTAGGCCTACTTCGTCGTGCCCGCGGAAGGCCAGACCACGAGAGGATAGAAATCGTATGACTATTAATCGACGTAGCACCTCACACCAATACTTAATTTCAGTTTCTGTCTGCACACAATGTGCAACATCAACCCTGCAGTTTCGTTTAGAAGAATATATTACAAATGCCCGTACAGCGTTAGCATGATTTTGACTTTTCTCGTGGTAACTATGGGTTCTATTGGAATTTTTCCAATCATCAAGCCCCGCGTTACATAGAGATCCGTTTCCTTTACAGTTGGTCGAAAACAATTTACAATAACTGCAGTATAAACGGTTTGTTGAAGGAGAGTAGCACAACCACTGTCGCTCAATAGATTCACCATTATTATTTGTAAAGAAAAATAACTCTTTAGAACAGTGCCGAACGAATTTTTCATCAGAGAACTTTCGCTCTGAACCAGAATGTTATGACTGAATGTTGACATTTACTTAAAATTCCCACGGAAGTGAAATAATCTCTTATCGTCGTCGTGATTATCCCGAATGTCTCCCATACACCGACATCATGAGAGTACGGCGTTTCAACGACAATTTGCGCAGGCGGTTCCGAGCGAGTAGGCAAAGGCCTACATACATTTGATGTCGTCAATGTTTCCGCAGTTGTAGAATTCGAATCGCTTACATTTTCGGGTTGCGATGGCTTCCGTAAAACCCATTGCGTTAATTTCGTTAGACTTGCCTTTTCATTCTCAAATTTCTCTGCTTCCTGTCGTCGGTATTTTTCTTTTTCCCAACCACTTTTTGGTTTTGACGTTGACGCCATTATGATAATGAAATGTAATTGTAATGAAGAATAAGTAAAATTCACTATCACTAAATTTACAGTTACTAATTATAACGTTTTTTACTCCAAAAATTTCCTAGAACTTAAAACATCGAAGATGATCGAACACTAGCAAACGGCATACGATTGCCAACTGAAAATTTGAAACCAAATTTCCCAGGGCCCTACAATCGCGTCATAGCTAGTATGACGTCTTAGACTATACTAAGCAGCCAAAGCCCTGTATAGATACAGGGCTTTGTACTAAGCCAAAATCGTTTGAGATTGACGTCACGTGAATACAATATAATATTAAGCAAGACTAACAGAAACATTACAAGGATTTAACGTACATTGTAGGCCTACGTTTAAAAAAATAAGCCCAGATCTCCAAACAATAGGGCCTATTTAAATGGCGTGGACCTAATTAATTTCGGGTGAGGGCCTATGTTGATTCCCGTTGGGCCTAAATTCCACCCCCCTAACATTCATTGTCTGTGCGTTTTTAATCGTATCAGACAAGTCTAAAAAAAAAATTCTACAAAATATTTGGGCCTGAGGCTGCAGCCTCATCAGCCTCGCTGATAATCTGCTACTGGTTATATGTTATCTATAAGAAGCACCAGTAATAAGCCTAGCTGCAGAATTTTGTAATGTTTGTAGTTTATCGATAGATTTAGCAGGGATACCATATAATGCGAGATGTCACTAATGCATTAACAAGAGTTTTCACACAGTCTGCAGACACATTCGGATCCAGGAATTTGAAAAGGGGCGGGGCGCAAAATGAGGGCACTGACCGCGGAGACGGAGCACGTCGCTGAGAGGGGTGTTTGGGATCCCCGCAACGGGTTCGGAACGGACATATTTGGGTCTGAGAAAAGGCACTTTCAGCAGTAAAAAGGGCAATGTCGCAAGTTAGGAGGGCCTCTGCATATGTAGTACTACCCGACTACACCTCTTTGTTATTGGCCCGATCGTCTAATGTTGGGGTTGGTTGGTTCTAGACTGGCTGCTACTGGTGTATCTCTCTTCTTATAATTATAGGACTTCACATTGCTTTTCAATACAGGAACAACAAATACCACATTTCGGTTCTACAGTTTTATATAACGAGCACTGCCACATTTAGGTTACATGGTTACAAGCATTATAATAAGTCATTCTCTGATCCAGCCAGACTCGGCTGTTTGTCGATGGAGAACTACATGTTCTCGCTTCAAGAACCAAATGGATGTCTCACGAAACGCGCAAACCCAGTTACTTGTATACCCCTAGGTTTACGCTCTTAATTATTTAATTGGTCAAATAGCCTATCACGTGTTGTTGGACCTAAGACGTTTAACAGTCCTTGCATTCCAATACCAAATTTGGTCTGGAACAACATTTCATTAATTAATATGGCATATGATAAATGTGTTAATTACCCCTTAGTTCAATTTATGAATCATTTCAGAACAGACCTCCCATGTTATTTCGAGTATCTATAGCTCTGTTCACATATGTAATTAAACAAGTAATAGGGACATAATATATTCGGTTATGAATTTAGAATCACTAATTTGTAAAGGTAACAATATTTCTTCATTCTGTATCTACTACTTTAAAAACAATGCTGCAGCTGTCATATTGTTACACATATTGTTGTGTTTATTTAACAAAAGACATGTAAATACATATGTTAAAGTCATTTTGAAATTCCCAAATAATCGATAAGTTTATAGAGCAATTGATTGCATTCGGCTTACGTGTCTTGTATTAAACAAAATACGTGTAAAATTATATGTCTATCTCACACAGTATAGGGTTTTGGAAAGAGAGAGAGAGAAAGAGAGAGAGAGAGGGGTATGGTTGGAAGAGAGGGGGGGAAAGATAGAGCTTTTGGAAATAACATATGGTGCAATACTCGCATAAGGGTCTTTAGTCGTTGGGGGGGGGGGGGAGATATGAGAGCTTTTGGAAATAACATATGGTGCAATACTCGCATAAGGGTCTTTAGTCGTGGTGTGCACCATGTGCCCGGTGTGTGGATTGGGGGGGGGGGGGCAGGGCCGAACATTGAGTCAAGAAGATAAACGTGGCTTAAGGACCGTTATTGTCCATGATGCACGGTATACCCAGGTTATTATCCATGATGCACGGTTTACCCGGGTTATTGTCCATGATGCACGGTAGACCCAGGTTATTGTCCATGATGCACGGTCTACCCAGGTGATTGTCCACGATGCACGGTTTACCCAGGTTAATGCCTGTACACTACAATAAAAGGAAGCAAAATCCGTTTAATACTACGTATATAATTTCAAACAATAAATAAAGCATGACCGGTTACGATATTCTCTCCAACCTGTCATCACAACGATTTACGTGATTGGTAATACAGTTGCAACATTATGACCATATTGTCGGTTTTACAAGAACCGAGGACGCAGACTGATGAGGAATTCAATACCTCCCCCCATCACGCTTGACAGTAGCAACACCAATCGCAGAAATTGACATGATTAACTAGGGCCTCAATTAAAGTATGGTAAATGTACAGTAAATAATGATATATTATACAATATGAATAATGAACCCAAATAACAGCTTAATTATGGCTATAGGTATCCCCTGTGAAAACAGAGTTTGTAAAGGGAATTGAAGCAAATATTTGATAGATTGATTACTTTGAATATGTTTTTCGTCCAAATATATCATCAAATCACAAAGTTTGTACCCGGGAATGTATCTTTAAATCACGGTGTTAAAATTAATCTGTTGTGAGAAATACATATGTTTTATTTATTGATTTATTAACAAGGCCGTCATGTTTCATATGGTCATCAAAGTTTATCAATATGGTGGATTTGGTATTTATGGAAAGTATAGACACAGACACCCAATTTTGTTAGAACAATATGGGATTACCCGAAAAACGCCCATGGGGTAAGCACTTGGTAACAGAATAAGAAAATATTTTTTTTTTAAGTTGCTATCTTGAAATTAAATAAAATGGGGTTTTACATCCTACTGTTCTGCCCCTGAATTTGGCTAATACATACGCCATACAGTGTGAGATGAGGGAAATTTTGCCCTGGCAGCGGGGCTACGGCCTCCTCTTATATCGAATTCCAATTAAGCTAACCATCGGCCCCGAGTCAATTGTATGAAATCAGCATCTTGTACACAAAATTGACGCGGGATGACATTTGTCCCGCTTTACCCTCCATACATCCGATACTGGCAACGATTAACTAACAAATCAAAGATACTATCAGAAAATCTAAATTTATTGAATATGCATTTACTTTTGTGTACAGCCTCAATCTGATTCAAATACAAATCAATATTTCGTTTCAGTTTTTTTATGCTTTTGATGGCCTTCACCTACAGGAGAACGCTAGATCGAAGACGGTCCTTAGCATTTTATGTCGTCATATGTGGATTATGGGTTAGGGTAAGGCTTGGCCCAGGGTTAAGGTTAGACCTAGCCCTAACCCTAACCCACATATGACGTCATAAAATGCTAAGGACCGTCTTCGATCTAGCGTTCTCCATCACTACATGAACATGTGACCGGCTGTAGTGGAAAGTCGCGCCAGAGGCCCATGAGTGGCTTTTGACCCTATGACCTCAGACATTTGATTAACCAATCACAGTCGATGTAACAGATCGTTTCATTGGCTAATCGCCCACACAATCCAAAACACTGGTAATATAACAACTCTCTGGATGTCATGGTAGGAAATTGTCTAAGCTTTTTGTGGGACAATCAATTTCAGATAAAAAACGATCGGAGTCAGATCGAACCAATACCCTTCTGCAATGGCTTCCCGGACAAATACAAGTTTAATTATTTAACCTTAATTTGCCCGAGACGTTGAAGTCAGTTATACTGGTGATTGTTGTTCGTGTTAAACAACATTTTGAAGTTGTAATTAAACCCACTCGTTGTTCTGTTCGCGTCAAATAATCTCGTCCGATAGTCTGTTTCGTGTTTTAAGCGAAAAGATAACAAATGTGACTTAGATCCAGCGGCGCCTGAACGGCGTCAGGGCGAGGGTACCAACAGATTTGTCAATTTCGAGAACGCTGTTCAGAGAAACTTCCTGGGATAAAAAAAAAACCCGCCGTAATGCCACGTGTTCTACAAGTATTCGACAGGTGACTCGAGCGGCTGTCGAATACTGAAGTTGAACTCAATAAACATACCCCGAGAAACCAATGTAGAACTCGTGAAACCAAGAAACAGACACGGATGAGGTGGTGATTGTTACAGCTACACAGAGTAGTTAAAGGGACTGTCCCGAATATAACAGTCCGAGTCTGTATGAAATTTAAACGCCAAAATATAGAAGAATAGTGTATATACCCTGACTCAAAATTTCAGCTCAAAATATTGAGTCGTTTTAAGATTTCGGGTCAGTTTATTCTTTGGGTGACCCGATAATCGATTCCCGTTCCTTCAGAGATCTACACGGTGAATGGTCCATGTGCTGTACTTGATAACAAAAGGTAAATTTCACCGAAACATTATTTTTATGAAATAAAAGTCTGGTTTTATCATATCACCGCATAATACAGTTTGGGACACCGGACTCCATTTCAAGATGAAAACTGTGGGTTTAAGAGTCATTCCACGAGAAAACCATGCAAAATCATGCAGAATCGAGAAGGTGGGGGGGGGGGGCAGATCGAGTTCATCTCAGGGGGGTTTTATGGACTCCCCCAGACTACTTCACAGCCAGAAGGACCGATCTCAAAATTTAACCGTTTTTTAGATACAGCATCCGGGTGATTTTTGGCCAATTTTGCCCATTTTCAGGTCAGTTTTTGTTAATTTTTAGCCACATATTGTGGCGAGTGTAGGGATTGGATGGATATGGTGGTGATTGGGGATGTTAGTGGGGGTGTTCCTGTGCCCCAGTGGGAATACCATAAAGTCGCATCTATCTTCAAGGTGTAATGGTCAGCAAAATTGTAACATATAGCGAAAAAACCGGAAAATATGCACCTGCGAAGATTCGCTTTATTTTCTATGATGCGGGGGTAGGTCCAAATATCGAAATGGTTTTATGCACAACTTGATACCCTCTATCGATATAAAAAGTTGGTGAATTTTCCCTGTTGTAAATCTAAGTAGTAAGCCATTTCGAAGAGAATCAGAGATTTACAATAGGGAAAATTCACCAAGTTTGACTTGCGATTTCGTGGTTGATGTACCCCTGGTCATTGCGACCCCTGGACTCTCGCCTAAAAGGACCTATGACGGAAGCCCCCTTCCTCAATCAAAAACTGCTTCCGCCGGCCCTGATTTTAAAAGAAAGACTGAAAATAAGAAATTGATAAATAAAACATAGGGCACTTTTTACAAAAAGATATTTAAAGTTACATTATTCAAGATATAGATAAGAATTAGCCATTCTTGCAATAATAGTTCGAAAGTAAGTGATGTAAAATGAATAATTTAAAAATGTCATGCAATTTACTCTATTGCAAGCGAAAATATTGGCATTTCAACATTTGGCAGACGTGTGCAATAATTTTAACCACGGTCCTGGTTGATCAAAGCTAAGCCTTGAAGCGCCTGGGCGCGCCATATTTGATTAAACCAGAGTATCGATGAAACGTTTTAATCTGCTTAATATCGGAGCAATCTGATGCCATCCAAAATTGATTAAGGCCTGGATCAGTTAATCAATGTCTAATTAATATTTTAGAAAACATTTCAGACCCAAAGTAAGACCTGCTATAGGCAGATTTAGCTCTTAACTAATGTAACTTTAATTTTAGGCCTATTATAAAAAGTATTTGTTAATGCAGAAATTGAAAATTTAACAACAAAATACTTTTTGGGTTTTGTTTTTTTGGGGGTATTTTGTTTCTTTTTCTCTGATCATCAAGTCTGAAATTAAATTTAATTGAAATCTAATTGTGGTCTCAAAAATGTGTAAATAATGATTAGCATTTCATGAGCACATCTTTAATAAATGGCATATAAACCAGACACCTTCTCGTGTTAACAGCACATGGTATTTATTCGTTTCCTTTAGCGCAGATTAATAAGTACGTGGGAAATAAGGTTATATCGATGTTCGCCATTCGCCGTTTTGGAACAGTCACAGACTATTTTGAAATAAAATAAACTTCGAACGCTGTAAAAACGAAAAGTAAAATTGTCATTATCTGTAACTGACGGTTAATATATTTACTGTTCAGTTAGCTGTAAATTTTGCAGTTGTCATCATAGTCAAATAAATATTTCATAACCCAACAGATGTTGCCATAAATATATTGCGTCTATTTGTTTTAAATTTGATATGTTATGTGCGAAAAATATATATCAATAAGCGACAAATTCATGATCGCCAATTCTGGTAAATGAGGAACAAACTGGTGGCCGGGGGGGGGGGGATTCTTTCTTCCAAAGAAAGCAAAATGGCGTTAATTTCAAAACCAATAATAAACCAACAAGTTAGAATCATGGGCGTGGGTGTGCTCTACAGAACCATTGTAGTACAGAAATGAAATGAAATGTAATGGTGTTTTACGTCCCACTGTTCTGCTCCTAACCTGCGCTAATGAAGACGGGCATATGCCATACAATGTGCTATGAGGGAAATTTTGCCCGGGACGCTTTGCGGCGCTACGGCCTACTCTTATATCGAATTCAAACTGCCAAGGGATATATTTCGGTCCCGTCCGAACGACTAGACAGCCCGCAAGGGGAAACCACGTCGGAAAATCTAGATGAACTTTCTCTGCCAATGCATGGATCGAACATTGGACCTCTACAGACAGTACAGAAGGGATATGAACTATCAATGTCTTAAAATGTAGATAAATACACAACACATTGTATCATATTTTAAATTTTAATAACCAAAATTCTCGTAAATTCCTTGGACTTTGGGTTCATTCAAGATAGTGGATGTATTGAAATAATAGTATTTGTTCTGTTCTGATAAATTCTAAATGGGCCTTTGGTTTATAATACACATTCGTTTCACTAACATTTTTTAAGCTGCGGTGATGATCAATTTTATTGCCTCTTATAGTCCAGACATTTTAACTCAATTTCGCACAATTCCGAAATATTTGTCCAAACAGGTCCAAATGGGTCAAATTGGCAAAATCCAAAATGGCCGCCAGTTTTGGCTGGAAAATGCTGAGTAATATAATCAAGTTTGGTATAAACGATGAAAAGATAAAAGGTATGCCGACATAAACTGATTTCGCCACTAGTTTAATTACATTTTAACATTTTGAAGTACTTTTCGTCCGTCTTGGGGCTATTCATAAATAATGTCATTGTATAAAGATGGACAGTATAGTATATTTATGCATATTTACATAGTAACACTGTGGTTTTAATTGGCTATAGTTACCATTTGAACGCTCGGACCAGGTCTGTCGGGATGAGTTTGTCACAAATGTCTGGAGAAAACGACGCGGGCTTATCTTTTGAGGGACAATTATTTCATTTCGGGAGGTCATGCTTCACTTTTACTTACGTAAGAAACTTATAAAAATACCGTCCCTAGAAAATTCTCTAGACCATTCTAACGTAAGCACAGATCAAGTATAAGTCCAAGCACATTGTGACTGGTAATGCTTACCATACACTGAGACAACGATGCCCTTTAACATCATAAAAACAACTTTGGTATGCGAATTACGTCATACATTTGTCCTCTGCTTCATTGTGGTTGATTTAGATGCACTGGACATGTCCCCTATACACATAATTATAAAACGTGCAAAAAGATAAAAAAAAACCAAAAAAAAAACCCGCAGACACATACAAACTAACTGAATAATTGCGAGAGCGCCTTAATGTAGCCTTTGTGTTTGTAGCCTATTGTTTACTATTGGAAAATAAATAAATTGGTTTCAGGGTAGGCCCTAGATGCGAAATTTTCTATAGCATTCTTAATTATTTCTTTTGGAGAAGGTTTTTCTTTGTCTTGTAATTATCTCTTTGGTGTCAAAAAGTGTCGGAAAGGCCGTCGAATAACTCTACGGTTAGCCATCTTTTTGAAGCCGAAACAGACTTAAGGTTGGTTAGCAAGCCCTATATCATGCTTGGGAATTGTGCTTAGATTGGCTATGTTTTATAAACGTTCTTTTGCTTACAATGAAGTCTACTCAAAATCTAAGCATAAGACCGTTCATATGTTTTTTTCTGGGAACACAAAATAAGTTAAGTTTACTTAAATGCAAAGTCGACTAAAATCTAAGCACAAGAACGTGCTTAAGAATTTTCTAGATATCGGGCCCTGGATTCGACCGGACACCAAAAGGTGACAAGGCGTAGGATCCCCTGAACAAACTCTTGTGTTAAACTGCCATTACTAAACACCCGATGCTATATCTCATTGTGTGTGTGTGTGAGAGAGAGAGGGGGAGAGAGAGAGAGTAAAATGAATCAAATTCTGAAAAATAATTGAAATGTGTGTGGAAAATTCCACCAGTATTATTCAACAATACGACATCGTTTGGTAACATATTGTTGTAAATATATGCAATAAATTATACTAGATTCAGTTTGATATTTTAAAATAATCAATAAGTTTATGGGACAATATTAATTGTTTCATCTGTTTGAAATTTAAATACTCTTCCTTTCTCATATTTCTGAGTTGATAACTGTGTCCTATACTTGAGTCTTGTTGGCATAATATATAATCAAGGTATTGGTCCTAGGCGTCACCAGGTCTCTACGTGCTACTAATGTAGTACTATACAGTATTTTCCTGGACTTCTTGTTGTGTACTTAGTGATTGTCGATAAATTGGTACTACAGAGGTTCAACTTCAAATAACTTTATTTAAAACTTACAATAAAGTATAGCCTGGTTCTTAATATAATAATGGCTGGTTCTCTAAGGGTAGATGCGAGTATCTCTACCTATTAATATGAATCTAACCCCTATATATACTTGTTCGACCTTTACATAAAATTACATCATAAATTGCCGAATTCTCATGCAAACAAGTGATTAATAATACCTTTTTTGGATAAAAACCAAAGGTTAATAAACACCCATTATTTGATGGTTAATTTTGACAATTTAAGAGCTTTAACTAAAACATCACTGTTTTTTATGTACACATGTATAGCCAGGTCACTCGGTACATGGGAATCCAACATGAGAATTTATTTGCCGGGTCTAACCGAAAGACAATACTATAACATCTTGTATTGTCGTAGGGGCCAAAGTGCTACATTCCTCCCACCGCTAAGACATGTTGATACTGCAGTATCAGCATGGCAACAAAAAAATATGCATGTACTATAGGGAGGTGAAGAAAGTTTGAGAACCCTGTCTAAGCAAAATGAGAGTACATTAATATAATATAATTTCATGCATAAAAATACTGGAATATAAAAAATTCAGCACTGTCATGCAAAGTCCTATCAAAATTCACTTTAATCTAAACACAGAAAACACAAATTGTCTTTTTAAATCTTCAAGTGTCCTAATTCCAAAACATCATAACACATCACGTAATATTTTCAAAGTTCAGTTTCACTTTAATTTAACTAGCGAGAGAAAAAACAAACCAAGAAAAATAATTTAGAAAGTTTTTGAATTTTGAAGTGTCCTAATGTCAACCACATTCTAATAAAAGAAAATACTAACATCAGACATAAGTATTGTTTCCAAGTCCATCGTTCACATCATTCCAGTTCAATTCAGTATCAGCAAAAACACCACACTCGATGACATCGCGCCTGGTACGTTCGTGCATTTTTTATGCGCGAACTCTTAGTTTTTCTATTACTGGCACGCGCACGGGCACTATTTTTATTGTTTAACATGTACCAAAATCAGGGATTTCGCGCGTAGGTACTTTTGAGGTATTAGGTCTGTTTTAGCATAACACTTGCCACTGTACCTGTGTATCGCTAATTATAAACCGAATGTTTGAAGACCGTTCATATTTATTACGAGTCTTTTTTTTAGTACAGTGTTGATACATGCTCAAAATGTTGCTAAGTAAACCAACGGGATTATTTTCTCAACAGTGTATGAACGTATATTCATAGCAATAATATCCTTACACCGAGAGAAATTATCTAGTCTCAGTGAATGGAACCATGGTTGTCTTTTAGAAAATTATTTATGTATTTTTTGGAACGGAGAACAGCGATTTTTGAAGCAAACTAACCTGCCGCACGTGATAATTCTAATAAAAAACGAAAACTCTTTTTTCAGCGGAAGCTTGTATAGGAGTCGGATAGCCGTGACCTAGTTTGTGTCTTGTCTACTGTTGACGTGTAAAAGGTTGTAGTCACGTGATTTGAGTAAATATACCTTGTTCTTTTACTCACTTCTCCACGCCCACTTTTCGTGTGAATGGAATAAATTTCTGACCACGTGACCTAAACTCCTCCCTAAACACCGCTGTTTAAGAAACTCACGTGACTAATTTTTCGCTCGAGTACACATATTTACTACGGCCATACATGTTAAACCCCGCCCTAGTATTAACGTAAGCGACCTAGTTAAAATCAGAATATCCCCTTCGATTCTTTTCTCCTTTTTATTTGACTTATATAACTAAATGGTTTTAAATTATTTATACAGGTTTATATTCATGTTATTCTAATTATAAATCATTTTGACCCACTTTTCAACATGTCATAAACGTAAACACTGAGTGTGGGTCAGTTGTTTAAGTCTTTACTATCCAGCCCTAATTATCCTATATAAGCCATAGTAATCCTATTTATCAAGTCCTCTCAAAAATTTTAACATTGAAATTTGCTATTGCAAACCTTTACATAAAATTTTCTCAACAATTTCTTAAGTACAAACAATTTTCTTACTTATACTATGTTTATCTTGCATTAAAGTCGCCAAATATAGTACATTCTGATACATTAAATACTATTTTTTAAGTTTAAACCCTTTTTTCTGACTGACACTGTGGTTACAACACACCAATACCTCCATATTCAAAGCTCTATTAACAACCTGTTTATTAAGAAATTATATCAAAGCTCTTATTCTAAAACTGTTTCCTTCCTCACAATAGGTCTCAATTATGTCTAAATCAGAATATAGTTCAATATTTATAAAGTTGAGGTTTATAATAAGTAACCTGTAGCATATTCTAGTATTGCTACTGACATACATACTTAAACCGGTATAATTCTCCTGTATTATAAGTGTGAACATGACAGGCAAAGATTTTAATTGTAAATAATATATGTTATTATTTTTTACTCTTTTATAAATACTCAACTCTCATTCTATATAGTTTATAAAAAATCAAAAATATTTGTTCTTAGTATTGTACTTTAATGTTTTATATACACTTAATTCTTAATTTACACTTCGAATAGATATAAAATGAATTGCATATTTGGAAATTGTGAAATGTTGTAAATACTATCTTGTATACATATAATTTTCTGTCAATAAACATTTTACAAGAAAAAAAAAGAGAGGCGGCTTCTTACCAATGCAACGAGGGTTGAATCCCAGCTCAGGGCATGAACTTTATCGTTGTAAGTGAGAGGGATATTCGGTCGCCCGTCCGATCAGGCAGGTTTCCCCCGAGTTCTTCGGTTTCTTCCTGCAGTAATGATCGAAAACATTCGCACGATCTGTGCCAAGGGCCAAATTGGAAAAAGGCCTTAGGCCTAATTTGCTACCCTTGTAAAATGACATGATTATTATTATTATTATTATTAGTGAAGAGTGTAGTAAGTGCGGTCGGTAAAGTTAATATCCAATGGACTTTAAATTTATACATGGTGTTTAAGGTCATGAGACAAAGAAGCCTATTGATTTTTAGCAATTTCCGATAATTACTGTCAGAGTTATGGCCCTTGATCACTTCAAAAAATCTTGTGGACGCTCTAGAGGCTAAAGTTAATAACCGATTGACTTTAAATTTATACATAGTGTTTCAGGTCATGAGACGAAGAAGCCTATTGATTTTCAGCGATTTCCGATAATTGCTGTTTGAGTTATGGCCCTTGATCACTTCAAAAATTCTTGTGGATGCTCTTGAGGCCAAAGTTAATATCCGATTGACTTTAAATTTATACACAGTGTTTAAGGTCATGAAGCGAAGAATCCTATTGATTTTTAGCAATGTCCGATAATTTATGTCAGAGTTATGGCCCTTGACCACTTCGTAAATTCTTGTGAATGCTCTAGAGGCCAAAGCTAATATCCGATTGACTTTAAATTTATACACAGAGTTTAGGTCATGTGACAAAGAATCCCATTGATTTTCAGCAATTTCCGATAATTACTGTCAGAGTTATGGTCCTTCATCACTTCAAAAAATCTTGTGGACCCTCTAGAGGCTAAAGTTAATAGCCGATTGACTTTCATAATCATATTTTAGTGTATTATAAATGTTTCATTAACGAAAAAAGTAAAATATGCGACAAGCCTTGTTTACTGCCCAGACGATTTAGCTGCTGTGGGCGTATGTTTCGTTGCCTGGCAACTCTCGTTAAAAGTTGTACACGAACTAAATGCGTTTGTTAGATACTGACAGAGCAGCCCGGAGTCGAGCAAAAGCCGCCCCAGCTGTCTTCGTCAGCTAGTTTCAAAATGGCGTACAACCAGTGCAAGTAAGAAAAGACGACAATAAAATCAGAAATATGTTATTTATTATTGTCGCACTTATTACATCACTCCTGTCTAACAAATCATAAAGCTGTGGTGTTACGGTGGCGGCATAGTATTTCACTGTAACACCACAGCCACTCTAACCATTCATAATACATCTAACTATCACTCCCTACACTCCCTCGTCTACTTTCCCAAACGTCAACAACACATCTCATACATCCATTTCGCTGATTAACCCTTGTATCATGTCTACTGGATAGTCAACTGTTTTCCGGTAGGTAACAATGAGGAACAAAGTTCGTATACACTATACACCATACAACGAAGTTCAGCTCTACCGTTTGTTTGATAAAACCATCACAGTCTGCACGCGTAGTGTCACATATTTGACCTCTGAAATAATGAAAGTTTAAATTGTGTTGTTAAAGGTAATGACAGTTTAAACACACCACAACTATCGCTCAGCGTGTAGATTTACTCATCATACCCATCATAAATGAGTGTGACTACGTACATAAAACAGTCTGAATATATATATTGATTATAAGAGTACTGTCATTCCTATGTACATGGATAATCCGCAAAAAAAAAATAAACACGTGCACACAGTAACTGAGTGTCGGGATATTCACCCAAACACATCACATCAGTAAAAATTAATGACTGTTTAACATAACACTTCTTTATATTATGAAGTCACACGGAACATCTCCCTTAAATCAGGTACTATAAAGTCGTTTGGTAACTTTTCCGTGAATTTCCTTTCCTTTGAAACTCTATTTCCAGTAGTGGCAGGAACAGTTGTCCTTGCTGTCGGGGTGGGTGTACCAGATACGGGCGTTGATTTGAAGATGCCAGCTCGTGTGTCTATGGCTTCGAATTTCTCCCCGCTAGATGGTAATTCGCCCCTTCTTGACAGAACCATTTCATCTCTTGCACTGATCTCATGACGATTTTCACAATTTTTCCTTCCAAAACAATGGCTTAAGAAATTTCTAAATTTTGAGCTGCGTTTATAGCAACATATAAAGCCAATAAAAATTACAAGTGTTGAACCAATAACTATTATTATATAAAACCAAAATGGCCAGGTTTTGTCTTTCTTCAATTCCCTCAAACTATGTAACTGAGAATTGTTTGTCTATACCGTCCACCTTCATCCAGTCTTGATGTTTTCCTCAGCGAATTTACTGATCTACTGTATGAGATTTTTCACTCAACTTCTCGATTACTACTTAAATCTACATCTCGATGATGCCAAGTGTCGCATATCAAATAAATTTTATGATATTTTAAATTCATTTAATCTTAAACAGCATACTACCGGCAGCACACACAGAAAAGGTCATTTACTCGACGTGGTGATCACTAGGGTTTTAGATGACACTGTGGAAGATGTAAACATTTGTGATGACCTGGTTTCCGACCATTTTAGTATTTTTACTTAGCTTAAGATCAATAAACCTGTTCCTAAACAACAGACAATTGCATATAGGAAAATACGTAACATTAACATTGAAGATTTTAGATCTGATATTATTAATTCTGAAATATTTGAGAAACTTGACACAACAAGTATTGATCAACAAATTATTGTTTATAATGACACTCTAAGAAATATTCTGGATGACCATGCTCCCATTAAAAAAGCCAAATTTACTATTCGACCAAATCGGAAATGGTTTACTGATGAAATTCGGCAGAGTAAAAACCATAGACGATCCATGGAAAGGCTTTGGCGAAATTCTAATCTTGAGGTTAATAAACAATTATATACGCAAGCGCGGAACTCAACTAATAATTTGATTAGGAGAGTAAAAAAAGACTATATTTTAGAACTGATCAATGTTAATAAGGATAACCCAAAAGTAGTTCAAAACATAGTCAATAGTATCCTGAAACCGCATAATCAACAAATACTACCAGACCATACACAGGATGTTGATCTTGCTGAAGAGTTTTCTAAATATTTTACTGATAAGATTGATAATATTAGAACTGAACTTGAAACAGACAATAACTTTGAGACAACATGCCATCTGTTATATCACCGCCTTCGCAAGTTCTGTCTGAACTTTCCCCGACATCTAACAAAGAAATCAAGCAGCTTGTAGCCAAATCGTCATCTTCGACATGCGAATTGGATACGCTTCTGAAACTGGAAGAAAAGGTAGTGTCTATTAGATTTAAAGATCACTTAAAATTTGAGCATTTAGACGAACCCTTTCAATCAGCGTACAAAAAACTCCATAGTACACAACGATATCTTAATTAAACTGGACAGTAAAAATGTGGTATTTCTTGTTCTTCTTGACCTGAGTGCTGCTTTTGACACAATCGACCAAACACTTCTGCTAAAACGTTTACATGCTTACTTTGGAATTACTGGCTATGCCCTGAAATGGTTCGAATCATATCTCACTTCAAGAAAGCAGGCCGTTGTCATAAATAAGCACTCGGTCCGTTATTATTTACGGCTTATACATGCCCACTTGGTAAACTTCTTAGAGATCACAATTTAGACTATCATATATACGCTGACGACACTCTACTATACGTGACGAAAGTAAACAAATCATTAAGTTGGAGAAGTGTATCGATAATGTAAAAAAACTTGATGAAAAACAACTTTTTGAAACTGAACGATAATAAAACTGAGCTATTAAAAATAGGAACTGATCACAGACTCTCGGCAATTAGTACAAATTGCGTTAAAGTGGGTGGTGCTGTTATACATCCAAGTAACAGTGTACGAAACCTCGGTGTTAAATTTGATAAAAACTTTGACTTGAAAGAACATGTGTCGAATATGTGTAAATCCGCCAATTTCCAACTGTATAATATAGGTCGCATTAGAAACTTTATTGATACTGATACTTGTAAATTGCTTGTCAACTCACTTGTAACTTCTCGACTTGATTATTGTAATTCTTTATTGTTTAATTTGCCTTCTCTTCAGCTTAATAGACTACAAAAAAATCAAAACAAAGCCGCCCGAATCATAACTAGAACTAAACTTTGTGAACATATAACCCCTATTTTACATCAACTACATTGGCTACCAGTTACTAGCAGAATTGAATTTAAAATACTCTCTCTAACATACTCTATCATCAATATTGAAGACTCACCTGCCTACCTCAAACATCTAGTCACTCCATATATTCCTACAAGAACACTAAGATCCCAAAACAAAAACTTGCTAATGCCCTATCATCCAAAATTCTCATTTGGTGAAAGATCTTTTAGTTTTGCTGCTTTTAAACCATGGAATTAGTTACCTTCTGAAGTTAAAGATTCTCCTTCCTTGTCTGTTTTTAAGAAAAAGTTAAAGACCCACCTTTTTAAAACCCATTTCAATTGATAAATGTTTAAAACGCTCTCAGAGGTTATTTTTTATTATTACATACTATATATTATTCTAATTGTGCAATATAAATATGTGTTTCTTTTATTTCTTTTTTAACCCTTATTTCATATTTTGTATCTTTACCATAATGTAATAGCGCCATAGAGCAATCAATATATTGGATTATAGGCGCTCTATAAATAAATTATTATTATTATTATTATGATTGTATTTATTTTCCTCCCTGGTGCTCATCTCAAAAGATAAAATGCCTTCAGACAAGCCCCATGGTGCTGGGTCCGGACTGGGTGAATTTCACACAAGTTTCCATACAATATCGCACTTGTAACGACGTGTTCCCTCTAGTTCAGCTGCAAAAGAATTGACATGTTCATTGTCTGTGTTCCCTGTCACAAGCCACATGTCCCGTGCACGAGGCCACAGGTTCATTGTCCTTGTGGCGCGTCACAAGGGAACAAGGGAACACGCCACAAGGGAACAGCCTATGGATACAGGGCCTGAAAGTGCAATTTACACCTAAGGAGGATATGTATATATCAGACTGTTTGTCGCGAGTCAATGCGACTAAACCAAATGAAAAAGACACCAGTGGTGAAAGTACAATTGATGTTTACGTTGATATGGTTGTTTCTAATCTAGCATACACTGATGAAAGGTTACAAAATATTAAAGCTGAGACTCCGAAAGATGAACAATTTCAACTGTTGATCAAATATATTACAGAAGGCTTTCCAGAAACCAAAAAGGAATGCCCAAAGGAAATTTGTGAGTTTTGCAACATTCGCCATGAAATTTCATACGTGAAAGGTCTAGTCTTCAAAGCTGAACGAGTCGTCATACCAACATCCCTAAGAAAGTTAATGTTGACAAAGGTCCATACGGGACACTTAGGCATGGAAAAATGTTGCAGACGTGCAAGAGACACAATGTATTGGCCAAGTATGAGTCAATGCATAAGGGAACTCGCAAGGTCGTGTTCTACTTGTCTGAGGTATCGACCTAAACACGCTTCAGAACCTTTATAACCTCATCCAATAACAAATTATCCATGGGAGAAAATTGGTGTGGATTTGTGTGTCTATACAATAAAAATTATCTAGTCATGTGTGACTACTTTTCAAATTATCCAGACGTTATCCCTTTAAAGACGACATCAAGCGAAATGGTAATTAAAGCAATCAAAAGCATTTTTTCGAATCATGGTATTCCAAGAGAAGTGTTCTCAGACAACGGCCGTCAATTTAGTAGTCGACAGTATGCTAGAAGCTATGAATAAAAATTTCAACGACTTCACCTGATTTTCCCTAGTCAAATGGGCTTGTTGAGAAAACTATAGGGGTTGTCGAAAATCTGCTAAAGAAGTCTGATGAAGATAAAAGTGACTTTTATATGGGTTAACTCATAGACAGATCAACTCTATTAGAAATGGTCAATCACCTGCTGAAATGTTATATGGGAGGCGATTGAGGTCCAATTTGCCAATTAAAGAGAAACTGTTATATCCGAAACCTGTCGAGAATTTTAAAAAGAAAAGGGAGGAAAGGAAAAGGAAGCAGAAAATGAATTATGATAAACGCGTAAAAGAATTGCCAAAGTTGATTCAAGGTGATAGTGTGCGCATGCGTGACAGTGTGAATAAAGTGTGGTCAGTGCGAGCTATAGTTTCGACAAGTGATCGGGTAGAATATCGTAGAAATAGAAAAGATCTTTTAAAATGTGAATTCCGTAAACCATTTGTGTTTCACGATAAAGTTCAAGATGATTTTGATAATGATGATGATTTCATTCAGTCTAATAATCCAAATCCGATGCCAAATAATTTGGAACGTGAAAATGTGAATGCTCAACCGGGAAACGAAAATGTTTCAAGAAGGTCACAAAGACACATCCGTGCTCCAAGAAGACTGATAGAGGAACTGTAAACAATTTATAAAGACAATTTGTTTTAAAATTTATTTTTGGAATTCTTAATCACAGAGTTAGATTGTTTAATATTTAATGGATAGGGAATCAATCTAACCATGTTAGGTTAGCTAAGCTTATAGTTTATGTTATGAATAGTATTCATCTTTAAAGGAAGGGAGATGTAATGGTATAGCATTTGCATAAAAGCAACTAAGTGTGCATACCCCTTTAACTTGTACAGACACTCAATTCGGGTCAAATGATATCATCCTGTCAATGCTGTCCAGTCTCATAATATCCTATGCTTACATTCTAATGAAATAACTGTACTGGTTGTTCTAGTCTAATAAAGATGGCCTCGCAACGTTAGTTAGTGCCTTGCAAATAAAATAGTCATTCTTATTAAAATAAGAACAAAACAGATGTGGTATCACCACCATATCAGAGCTGATTCCAGAAGTGTGCAGGGCCATTGTACAGGCGTTAAAAGATGAGGTCTTCAACCCACCCACCTCCCCTGAAGCATTGATAAATCTTGCCTAGCAGTTTGTCACCCGTTCAGTTGGTGCATTGGATAGAAAACGTATGACCACCAAGAAGCCAGCAAACAGAGGCAGTCTCTACCACAAGTACAAGGGGTTCTTCTCCATACCATCGCTAGCCTTGGTAGATGCACAGTACAATCTGTCAGGCGCTTTATGTAGATGGAGGGGTTGCCTTTTAGCCAGTCAATGACCTTTTCTGTTTCCGCCGCAGTTGTATAGTAGTAGGATTTGTTCTTAGGCTTTTTTCGGGTTGTTGCTATAAGGCTGTAACTGTTCTTGCTCTGAAACCAGCATGGCTCCACCTTCTGCCGACGGTGGTGTTGGAAACCTTGGCCTTTCAGCCACCCGACCTCTGTCTGTCCCTCTCTGGCTACTCTTTGTTGCACCTCTACCTCTCTTGGGTCCCATCTTTGTGTTGTTCTTCAGGTTCAGGATCATTGTTTTTAAACAATGCACTGGAGACAGAAATGGGGTATCGTTGGAGAGTGTGAGGGAGCTTGCTAAGCGTAACCATGCCTAGCAAAGCGTGGCAATCCTTGATCAAAGTGGCTCAATTCGTAGGAAAGCGTAACAAAGCATGCCAGATCTTCATGCCAGATCGTAGCAAATCTTGAGACATCTTAACAAAGCGTGTCAAGTTTCTGACAGACCGTAAAGACTTGGGTACTCGCTTTAAACATCGTCCAATATTTGAAACAGTTTTGCAATTTAATGGCGCTCTTGCCGAATGTCCCGCTGAAATATCAATGTCGTAAAGACATATGTTTTTATTATCTTAAACACTGTTGATAATACACTGTAATAATATGGGGGTTGGATGGCCGAATGGTTAGCACGCGCGTGCTGTATCATACAGCCTGTCAGTGAGTCAACTGGTTTGGTTTTGAATCCCCGGTTGTACGTGACAAGGAGTAGGGGCGCCTGTTCAACCTCGTGGATTTTCTCCCACTGCTTAAGACCCCTACACACAAGCGAATTATTGAAATAGAGTTAAAAACCATATGTTAGTCCCGAAATTACCTATTTTGTGTCGAGTGGACGTTAAACCCGATCCTGATGGCGGATTACCCATGGTGCGTTACCATGTGCCTATAGCCTATTCGTCAAAAACGACATACATTCACTACCAGTACCAAAAAAAGAACCTCACAAACTAGGAGTCAAAAAGAAAGAGGAAATTTAGCTAAAACATCCTCAACTAAATTTATTACATTTGTATTTGAATGTTGTAGTCAGGAGGGGTTTTTTGAAACGTCGGTCTTCATTAGCCCAGTCGGTGCAGAACAGTGGGACGTTAAAACCCATTTAATATATTGAAACGATCTAAAAGATGTAAGCACTGACTCTCTGTCGGAGGTGACTCTAATTAACATGTTGAAACTTATAAAGCCAAAAGGCAAATTGTACACATCATTACTTAAAGGACCTAAGTCCGTAACTCAAAATCCTCCAAAATCATCGACATCGAAAACCCGAATTATTAGTCAATTTAAATCAACATTGCTGATGTAAACTTACCGGGAAAAGAAGAGCTTCTGATATCCGATATTTAAGATAAAATATTTTTTTAACATTGGTACACGAATCGTGTACCATAATGCGCTTCAGCTCTAGTTGTATTGAGAGACTCGAGGGACGAGGCTAGACACATTGCAATAAGTCAGACGGAGTTAGTAGACTGGAATAACTAGACGCTCGACTTTTGCACATGATTGACATTGCTGGCTTATTTCGCCAAACATAACTGATTTGAAATTGGAGTAAACACGGAAACCATTGAATGTAAATCAGTTTATATACATTCATATTACAGTATTATATGCGTTGCGAACCACTTTTATGAATTTCTAGGCCCAAAATGTTAGCGATTTAGCTCCTTTAATGTTCGGGTTTTTTGGGGGGTTTTTGCTTTTTTTTTGTATAATTCTGCGGTTTCAACGACCCAAATCTTGAGTGAACGGGTGAAGTTCCTTCTGTCATTTGAAACCGATTAAATCAACTCTGCGTTCAATCATGAAGCAGCAGGGGATATTGCATAATTTTGCATTATTGAACATTGAAGGTGCGATTTTAGTCAGAAAATTGGAAGTTTCAGATTTTGTAGTGCACCGTAGACACTCAAACATGCATTATGCAAGAGCTAAATCTGCCTATATTGCAGGTCTTTCTTTATTGAACCTGAAATGTTTTCTAAAATATTAATTAGACATTAATTAACTGATCCAGGCCTTAATCAACTCTGGATGGCATCAGATTTCTCCAATATTAAACAGATTAAAACGGTTCAGCGATACTTTAGTTAATATATGGCGGAACCTAGACGGACCGAGACTTAGCTTCGATCAACCAGGACCGTGGTTAAATTATTGCACACGTCTGTCAACCCGTCAAAGGCCAATATCTTCGCTTGCAATAGAGTAATTTGAATGACATTTTCAAAGTATTCATTTTACATCATTTACTTTCGAACTATTATAGCAAAAATGGCTAATTCTTTATCTATATTTTACGAAATGCCCCTTTAAGCAACTTTTTGGATTAAAGTTACTGGATAACACTTTGATATTTGACATATCTTATTGCTAACCACTGAACATTTAACAGAGATTTAAGATTCTACTTTCTGTTTAATATAAATTGTGTAATCAAGCTAATAAACATTGGTAGGGGAGGTCGTCAGGTGCCCCCAAGTGCACCAGAACTCCAATGCGTCTTAATCCGTTACTATCTATACCAAATCGCCTTGCACAAGTGGGAAAAGGGGAGAACCCGTTTTTATTAATAATAATAATTACGAGTAAGTATTTTGTAAACTATCATATTCAAAATCTAAAGAAAATTTACATCCCATTGATGGCACAGTCTTACAGAGTCATTGTAAACAATTAGACTTTCTCTGAATTACACTTTCTCTTAATTAAACTTTCTCTTAATTACACTTTCTCTTAATTAAACTTCCTCTTAATTAAACAATTAATAGCCTATTTGGAAAATTTACTTAGATTATTCAAAACCTTTACTTTGTTTGATGCGAACAACTGTGTGAGTTTAAATACAAAAGGTCTTACAAAATAATATTGTTTATTAACAGGAAACTTCAGGACAAAATGGAATTTATCTTCAGTGTCGTCATTACCAAAAAGTATACACAACGCCCATCAACTGTTATTTTACAGTGTCGTCCACTCTCAATATTTAGAGGGCGATTATACATGTTTACTTCAAGTCCTTACGTTACGAATAGGTAGACGAAACTGTAGATTTGTTCTTAGTTTGCGTATGATGTGGTCGCCATTTTGAAGAATCCACAGCACAAGGAATGGAAAGCTTCGGGAAACATACTGATCTTGAACCCATGGAAATTTGAGATTCGGATTCGTGACTATCCCCGACGGTCGTTGTTGCCTTTAAAGAACTATGATTTAAAGAAAGTGTGACGTGAGATGTGTCAACAGTCATCATTCCACATCGAAAGGGGGCAGATTCCCCACGAGTACTACACACTACTATTGGAGACGTTCGTCCCATTTTTTAAAGCAGCTCTCGGGATGTATCTTACGTTGCATCTGGATATTGCGATGGTGAATCATGCATCTGCACAGGTACTAGCTGGTGATGTGGTTGTATCTACATGCGGAGTAGTCACCCTTGTCTGAAAATAAAATGTTTAAAATTCTTACGGACATTTAAGTATAAACTTCCTTTATTTAAAAGAAACAAATTCAGGTCTAAAACTGGTGCAGGACAGAGGTCCTTCAATCGTTCTGGGGAGCGAAAACCGAGGTCGTGTGTACACACCGGCGTGCACGTAAACGAACCCTTGAAATAAGAGTAGGTCGAAGCGCCGCCGTGCGTAAAAATTCACCCTTAGTCATAGCACACTATGTATTGCGTATGCTCGTATTCATTAGTCGGAGCAGAACTATGTGGCGTCAAACTCTCGATTTCAGTTTTGATTTATGAATCAACAGATGACCATTTTAATTGTGTGGATGGGAGATATTAAAATCCGCTTACCTTTAAATATTTCTTCACGATACAGATGACGACACTAACGGTTGCTACAAAGGTGACAATACTGACTAATACAAATATGATGTACTGATAATTCGTACTGGAAACAGACTCTACAAATTAAAATACGACAATTATTTAAAAGCATAAGGACCGAATGCATAACTATGTGTTTCTCTAAAGCCCCACTTTAGTGACTTCTAAATTCTTAACTCCAATCGATTCCTGATTATGTCCAATACTCGTATTGTATGTATGGGTTAGAGTTCAGGGGCATAAGATTAGAGTAAAACAAAGACCCGGGGCCGGTTGCTCAAAGCTCCGTTATCTTTTAACGATCAGTTAACTTTAATGGAGAGAAAGATTGTTGCTGGATATAAAGACCCCGAGCATTCAGTGGTGCAAATTTTTCTTACAGATTTATGCTAATCTTTCTAAAGGAAAAAAATTATGTATTCTATAGTGTTTTCTGTAGTAAATTTACTAAGATATGTCCGTTACCAAGATATGTCTGTAAGAGTTTAACGGATCGTTAAAATAACTTAGTTTTGAGCAACCGACCCAGGTAGATATATTCTGCCATCGGAAAGAGTAATGCAATCATTGAGCGATGGATTTAAATACTACGGATAATAATGTGGTGGATTCCATTCCAATGAGAATAATCGACCAACTTTTTCATTAATCATCGTAATGCATTATACGAGCAACTGTCGGATCAAATTAGTATCTCTCTTTTAAGATTGATCAGTGATGGGTTAAAACTAATTGATAGCATCAAAAATACAGAAATAATTCGGAGATATTATAAAACTGTCATTAACACTGAAAGCCTCTTACCTACCTACTAAAAAACTTTGTGGGGGCTGTAATTCAGTGATTGGAGAAGTAACAAATCCTGTTGCATTATTACCCGTAGTAGATTCTGTAGTGGGTGTGGTGGTCATCCTAAACTGGTCGGTTTCTGACTGTGCATCAAAGACAGGAGTAAAGAGTATTTGTGTCACCTTGTTGGTAGACTGGTGCGCGAAACTGCTATCGGTATTTGAACCAATAATGTTGTATAAGCAGCTTCAAGTTTTGGAGTGCCCTGTGATGCAGGTTGTCCGGAGAAAGTAATTCCCTCTGAAGATTCTGGGCCTGTATTAGCCAACTGTTCAGTAGATATATGTATGGAAGCGGCAGATCCAGTAGTTCCCGGTGAAGATTCTGGACCTGTATTAGTCAGTTGCTCACTAGATAATATTGCCGATTCGCGTGATCCAGTATTTCCCGATGAAGAGCTAGTATAAGTCGACTGTTGAGTAGGGGTATATGTTTCTTCTATAAACGTTGATTGTGGTTTTGATGTATCTAAATTGGTCACATACGACTGGTGATGTTCTCGCGTAGCTGTTATGCTACTTAGTGAAGTCCATCCCGTGTTTTCACTCACAAAATCAGTTGATGAAACTAGAAATAAGTCAGCTGAAAGTGTATTGTTTTCATTTGTAGATGATGTATCTGAACTTAGAACATTAGGGATGGGATTGGAACTTGTTACTTCGTTTGCACTGATAGCATCATACGTTGACGAGAACAGCTGGGATAAGAACAATCCTCGAGTTTGAAACGTTTCTGAGAAGAAAGTATATAGTGTAGTAGACGAATCGGGTTGTAAATCAGTTTGGGTGGTTTCTGGTGGATTTATAGTAAAGGTAGCTGTGGAACTCAACGTTGACTCCGTGTTTCCTTTTGTAGTTGATGAAATGGGTCTATCGGTTAATAAGTGAGTTATTTGAATGGTTTCTGAAACGGTGCTAGAATTTACAGTTAACGATTCGGGTAATACATCAGTCGTTTCTGATAGACTTATAGTAAAGGTATCTGAGGAATTCAACGTTAAACTCGTGTTTCCGTTTGAAATTGATGAATTGGGTGTATCAGTTAATAAATGAGTTGTTTGAATGGTTTCTGAGACGGTGCTAGAATTTACAGATGAAGAATGGAGTAGTACATCAGTTGGTGTGGTTTCTGGTAGATGTACAGTAAAGTTCTCTGTGCAACTTGACACTAACCCTATATTTCCAATTGCAGTCGCAGAAGGGAGCACTAAATCTGTGGTTGCTATTTGTACAGACGATAGTATTGATGCTGATGTGATGTTAGTGACTACCGAATGGGTTGTAAAAGTTACTCGGAATCCTGTACATTGATCTGAAACGAGGCAAGTTTAAATATAAAATATTCGCTATAGTTTGTGAATAAATATCCTTCCGTTTTTGAAAGTTTTTTTCCTATAATATAGTGATATTATGAACATATATTTAATAACAAACACTTTGAAATCTTGATTCAGATGGGTGTGATGTTCTGGAACATATAAACTAAACTATAGCTCCATCGATCTTAAAGGTTAGTGCTCACTATAATGAGTAAGATTATTATTTTTGCACTTTGAAATCCTGATTCAAATGGGTGTGATGTTCTGGAACATAGAAACTAAATTATAGCTCCGTCGATCTTAAAGGGCAGAGCTCACTATATTGGGTAAGATAATTACTTTTGCAAAGTTTAATTTAATTTTTGTCTACCACAAAATGTACCAAGAAGAGGGGAATGTTCGTCATGACCATCGTAGACATTCAAAAAATCATAAACACAGTTACTGCTTAGTTCTATCTTAAAGTAAAAAAGAAAACAAAACATTGGCTATTTGGCAACGAAACAAGCTTATTTGACGTGTGAGAATACATTAAAAACATTTGTTATTCGATTTTCCTCAACCTTATACAGGTAAATCTATACACATTTAAAAATGATTCGAATTGTAATTTTGGTTTCTGGTGAGTTAACATGGTTTTCAAAGGGACATTACTCCGAATGTTAATGTCGGAATTGTTTACAGTGAAAAGGATTCTTCCACCTCCATGTAAATTTTAAGAGGGTGATATTCGTTAAATAAGTACACATCCATAATACATAAAATTCATACTTAAAATCAATTGGGGGGGGGGGGGGGCGTTTTTAAATTGTTTATGTTGTGGGGGGTGTCGCTGGTGCTCGACAGTGAGCAGCGTACAAACAAACTCGGAAACTCGAGGTATAGCATAGCTTTTAATAATCAATCTGCTTACATCCACATGTTGAATATTAAGCTGTATAATCGAGTTGCTTGTAGAATTGATTATCCAGACGCAGTTAGTAGATGGAGGGTACAAGGCTGGGTAGTTTGGAGATGTTATTTCACCGTCGATATCATCAATTATAAGTTTGCAAGCAGGAACTTGAAATATAAATTAAATACTAATTAGTTATGATGTGAATCTCAACAAGTATTGTTTCTTCTGATAAAATATTACACGCTAAAATGGCGGGATGTCTATGATCCAGAATGTTGACAAATTTAGTTTTAACCTGAATAGTAGAAATGGGCGCTATTGTAATTGTAATCCAAATACCTTCACTTTGAAGTAGAAAAGTACGAATTATACATAAAAAAACTTTCTGTATCCAAAGGAACTAACGGGAATGGACTCGTCAACGCAATGCCTCTGTCGTTTTTAGACCACGTGTGCAACGCTATGGAAGCGAATCTTGCCCGGGCAGCCAACTATTCATCAAATTCCAACTAAGGAATATGCTAACGTGAAGATGGGTGCACCTGGAACGACCAGGCTGAGCTGTAAAAATCTTAGCAATAAAACGTGAAGCTGACTCAAAAAACCTCGATACATGCTGCGGGAAAAGAACCGGGCACTTCTACTCCGTTCCCTCATCGCTCGACTACCCCCTTACGCAAATGAAGTGATGACGCCACCTATATGAAGTATGGGTGACACTTAACCGACACGTGCTTGAAGTGAAAAATTTGATATCTGAAGTGTTCATTTCTACCACACTTCCATAACAACACTTCAAATTTTCAATGAAATAAAGAAGGCAGAAATGCTATTGAAGTGAGGAAGAAGCCATGCCAAATATGCAAATTAGGCTTCCATGAAGTGTACACTTCATTAAGTGTTTTTCTCACTTCAAACCGGTGTTCATCAGGTGTTTTTCTCACTTCCAAGTCAGTGTTTATCGAGTGTTTTCTCCACTTCAAGTCGGTGTTTATCGAGTGTTTTGCTCACTTCCAAGCCAGTGTTTATCGAGTGTTTTTCCCACTTCAAGTCGGTGCTTATCGAGTGTATTTATCACTTCCAACTCGATGCGTATCTAGTGTTTTGCTCACTTCAACTCAGTGCGTATCTAGTGTTTTGCTCACTTCAACCCAGTGCGCATCGAGTGTTTTGCTCACTTCAACCAAGTGCTTAACGGGTGTATTGACCACTTTAAGTCGGTGCGTATCGAGTGTTTTGCTCACTTCAACCCAGTGCTAATTGAGTGTATTTATCACTTCAAGTCGGTACTTTGTCGAGTGTTTTGCTCACTTCAACCCAGTGCTTATTGAGTGTTTTGATCACTTCAACCCAGTGCTTATCGAGTGTTTTGATCACTTCAACCCAGTGCTTATCGAGTGTTTTGATCACTTCAACCCAGTGCTTATCGAGTGTTTTGATCACTTCAACCCAGTGCTTATCGAGTGTTTTGATCACTTCAACCCATTGCTTATAAGGTCTTTTATTCACTTCAACCAAGTGCTTATAAGGTCTTTAGCTCACTTCAACCCAGTGCTTATAAGGTCTTTTGCTCACTTCAACCCAGTGCTTATAAGGTCTTTTGCTCACTTCAAGTTCAACCCAGTGCTTATTAGGTGTTATGCTCACTTCAACCAAGTGCTTATAAGAAGGTTTGCTCACTTCAACCCAGTGCTTATAAGGTCTTTTGCTCACTTCATTAATTCCTGCTCTGCGCTTGATCTTCAAATGTGACCTTTTTGGCTATACACGAAACAAATTAACACTTTAATAACATTCTTTATTACTATGTTCATGATATTGCAATACAATAACACAAAAACAAAATTCAAATAATTTGGATGCTACATTAAATCAAGGTTTATTACACACTCAAAATATTCACAATGTTAATCATAGTCATCTAGGGCATATACATATCATGTCTTCCCAATGTTGTTCTAGTTTTTAACACATTCCCAAAGTTAATCTAGTTAACACATCCCAACTTTTATTCTAGTTTTTAACACATTCCAAATGTTATTCTAGATTTTAATGTTATTCTAGTTTTTAACACATCCCCAATATTAATCTACATTTGTAACACATTCCCGATATGATTCAATTATTTAACATATATACAGTGGTATTTTTTAAAATATGCTCTTGTTTTTCCCCCCGCCTGTTCCCAAAAACAAATATTAACTAGCCACAGTACTCTTGTCCTTGGCTTTGTATCTGTAAGTTGATATCTTGTTTTGGGCGGCAGCTTTTAATCTGAAAGTAAAATTCACGGTCATTTAGGGAGAATAAAATAATTTGATTAGACTCGAAATAAGAGAGTTTGAAGGAAAATCAGATACAAAAAAAGAATGATATTTTATGATCTACACAATACAATAAGACCACTTCCAATAACAAGCTCGACCATCTGGAACAATAAAACAAATATTTCTTATGTTGCAGATGGTTCTTCGGCTATACTTATTCACTATTTATTATGAAACGTGGTTAAACTAGATACAATTTGATTTGTGCTAGTTCATATACTTTAAAGGGGCTAAATCGCTAACATTTGGGGCCTAGAAATTGACCCTAATGGGTCGCAACTTGCAAGGCATATAATAATATAATCTTATTGTATATAAACTGGTTTACATTAAATTGTTTCCGTTTTGACTCTTATTTCAAATCAGTTATGTCTTAACTAGAGAGGGGGGAAATTATAGTGTCTGGTTATTCCAGTCTACTGTGCATGCCCACCAGAAAAGATATGGCCTCGCTGTTTGACAAGATTGTTGAATTTGTCTAGCCTCGCTCTTTCTGGTCACTTGTTACAATGGTAAACTGTTTATTTTGTTTTAATTATTGTATATCAGAGGCCTACCGTTTCCAGGTAAGATCACAACATCAATGTTGATTTAAATTGACCAATAATTCGTGTTTTCGATGTCGGAAGATTTTGGAGTATTGAGTTACGGACTGAGGTCCTTTAATTGACAAAATCAAAACATTTAATAATTGTTTCTGTAAACCTCGTAACGATTCCAATTATTTTTTTTATGCAACCCCCTTTTAAAAAACTTACTAAAGTGGATTGCTAAATTATTTCATAAGCAGACATGAAAATTTATACCCTACATATATTTATTATTTACTCCATAATCTGTGGCAATGGCTTTCGAAACTTTCCCCGGTCTCGGTAGAGCTTTATTGTTTGTATCTATAAAAGATGTACACAAACATATAGTATTGGCTATTGCTTACATTTTGCTTCTATGCACAACAATATTTGATTGATTATTAGAAACTGATTTCAATATTGAATTAAATTTAAAAGGGTTTTATCTATAAGCTATATGTGCTTTTATCTATAAGCTACATCCGAATCGGCCAAATCAAGTCTGGGCCGAATCAATCATGAACCTGGTCCAAATCATTCAGGTCCAAATCGGCCGATTACTTTTCATATTTTATTTCAATCCATATCTTGTAATTCGTCTGTTTACAGTAATTATTTTGTATCTCAAGAAAGACACTATAGACAACAATTACTAAAATGTACATAAATACCTGACAATGTTTTGGTTGGTATCTTCTTTTTGGATAAAAGTACTGGTGTATATGATTTGGCTGTAATAAATTGAAAATTGATGTTATGTGAATCAAAGTACTTTCTAGGGTCCAAGTGTACACCTCATAATATAAATGATATGTGATCTAAATTGGGGTTTCTCCTTAATATATGTATTGGTTCAAAGGTTATGTTTAATTATTAAGACCACATGATTAGAAAATGATGCAAGTATCATGATTTGGAATTAACATTGTTATGTTATCAGAAATTTGGTTATGAGGTTTCTCCTCACAGCCAGAATATTGACTGAATAATTATATACTAGGTTAGTCTCAAAATGCATATGTTTTGTATTGAATTGACATAGTTGGTATCTTCAATAATTGTCCATCCACTTAGCACTGTCAAATGAGTTGCATTAGCTAACCATTTGGTGTCCTTTGTGGCTTTCGAAGCAGAACAATGCATTATGGTACACAGAAATATATGTAACGTGCTTACCGACTGCCTCATCCTCTGATTCACCTGGGAATCTAAAATTATCATCTTCATCTTCACTATCTTCGACTGAAATTTAAACATAGAATAATTTGAAATGTAGGTTAGCATACTAAACATTATTATTGTCAATTGGCAAGTACATAATCTAAATCAATCACATTTTCTAAATGTGATTGATCCAGAACGCTTGTTCTCAATCTTTTTTTCAAAGGCACACCTTCGAACACATGAAAAATATGAATTTTGCAAAATAAAAACATGATAAGTTAGACAGCATACACCCATAGTCATAGACACATAGAATGTATCAAACTAAATAAAGAAATTAATTTTCAGTAGACACCAGTGTGTAGTCAATTGGGGTCACGTGGGGTTTCACATTTTCTTTAGTGTGTCATTAAATATTTTGTGACACACTTATGAAGATCTCAGGGCACACTGGTTGAGAATCACTAATCTACACCAGCCCAATACTTTTTTTCAGATGAACAAAGTAATCATTGACATGAAAAGGTTGCAATGCTAATATTTCATTGAATATCTGTAATTAAATAGGGGAATATGCAGCTGGAAATTGGTGGGCTTTCATATTTTATAGATCATATTAATCATACCCGCTATCGTTGCCTGAATGGTCTGTTTAGCCTTTTTCTCGTGTTTGTTGCATTACTTGCTGCTGCTGCTGTCACAAGACTGAGTAAAGCCCTATTCATTATCTGTTCCAAATCATTTTGCAGCAGCAATGATATTACCAGGTTTCAGCTTTAAATGAAAAGTATTCAAGCTTCGTAAATAAAATTGAATAAACAAATAACTGTGATGGAATAAAAGCAGTGCTGAGCCGAGGCATACATTTAGTCTATGATTCTTGTACACTATCCGCATAAATTATACATAAAAAGCATTTTTTGGCGACCCTAGACCATGACGGGGCACCATTTTGTACCAATCGCATGACCGTCTTGTGGTACTTATAACCGCTCCCAGTGTTATATAAGAGTCGAAATTGCAACGGCGTTATTATCCACTTAAAAACAGTTTAACCATACCAGAGTTATTGACATTTTTCTGATGCAGTTGAACATTCTTTCTTGGCACACGGGGTTTAGGAACAGCTTCTGTTTAAATAAAAGAAGAAAAGGTTATACCAACCCTGTAATGTGGCCGCTAGTGCAAAAAGAGCCTTTAGTATTGGTTGCTAAATGAATTTAAATTTATACATGTCTAAATGGCACACCTACCTTCCTCATCAGTTGATATGGCAACCTCTCAGCTAACCTTTCTTCTAAATAAATTATATCCTCTGAAAAAAAAGAGATATTTATAATTTGGCAAGATTGCATAGGTCAGTTTAATTCATTTATACGCAAAATATTTAGGGCATCCCTGTCATCTCAGGTTTACGATATCAGTCACATTTGCAGCGAGGTCCGGGGCTAATTGATTTAATGCAATAAACATTAATGGCATTTTTTTTTAACCCAGAAGTCTCAATAAACTAAACGCAAAACTATAACGGCCATACCGAGTCAATATTTAACAAAGGATTTATCAAGTTTCAAAATTTAGTTTCAAAATTCTTCAAAATTTAGTTTCAAAATTCTTCAAAATTTAGTTTCAAAATTTAGTTTCAAAATTTAGTTTCAAAATTCTTCAAAATTTAGTTTCAAAATTCTTCAAAATTTAGTTTCAAAATTCTTCAAAATTTAGTTTCAAAATTCTACAAAATTTAGTTTCAAAATTTAAAATTTAGTTTCAAAATTTAAAATTTAGTTTCAAAATTTAAAATTTAGTGTCAAAATTTAAAATTTAGTGTCAAAATTTAAAATTTAGTGTCAAAATTTAAAATTTAGTGTCAAAATTTAAAATTTAGTGTCAAAATTTAAAATTTAGTTTCAAAATTTAAAATTTAGTTTCAAAATTTAAAATTTAGTTTCAAAATTTAAAATTTATTTCAAAATTTAAAATTTAGTTTCAAAATTTAAAATTTATTTCAAAATTTAAAATTTATTTCAAAATTTAAAATTTATTTCAAAATTTAAAATTTATTTCAAAATTTAAAATTTATTTCAAAATTTAAAATTTATTTCAAAATTTAAAATTTATTTCAAAATTTAAAATTTATTTCAAAATTCAAAATTTATTTCAAAATTCAAAATTTAAAATTTAGTTTCAAAAATCAAAATTTAGTTTCGCTACGTGTAAGTTTTACAAGACCGTAATACGATTTACTATCAAATACCAAAACATACTACCATAAAAGTGAGAGAAAAAAACTCTTCAATTATATCACACAATTTAATTCCAAAATTGATAAAAATCCTACAAAATAACAAAATGTCTATACAGTCATTGTTGAAACGAAACTTTAACGTGAAAGTTTTCCCTAATGATAATCTTGCCATGAAACTCAAAAATGCTTGAATCTTTTATCAAGGATTAGTCAAACTCGCACAATTGGCAAATTGGTGGTTCCAAAAATAACACAATTTTCTTGCGTGTCATACACACTTCGTTACGAATATTCTTTTAGTAACCACTAGTAACTCGATAGATTTATATATTAAAGTTTAAATAACTACCACATAATCTGTAAAGTATGCACTATAGTTCCATGTCGTCGGTTAACCGTTTTATAGGCATGTGTTTTAAAGTCAGTGCTCACAAATAGCTAATATAATCTCAACACCCACCATTTTGCATTTTGTAAATGTTAATGCAACAAAAATGTGTATGTGCAAAGCTCTATTTTTGAATAGAAACAGTTTCCGCAGTCCAGTTCTGTTATATCTGCGAATCTCCCGTTTTAAAAAGAAACATAAACGGCAGATATGAACTCGCCATTAGTTGATGTTGTCACTCAGTATCAGCTCAACACCCGCCATTCTAGAATTTCTAAATATTTATACCACCAACACTAATTTGTAGTGATAAGATTAAAATAAAAAATACGGGTCTTAATACAAAATTTCAGATATCTTATTACGTATCACTGAAAATCACGTCCATTGCTCCTTTCAAATATGTAAATTGTTTTCTGACGCATGTATATTTATTTACTTTGAAAAACAATCAATGTTGGATGGTACTAAAAACTAAAATGCAACATGGCGCCGGCCTGTATATAGGTCATATATTTGGTACGTTGTATACGGTATTAATGCCATTATTTAAACACATTTTTACATTGACCAAACCCACTAGTTTTGGACTTAAAATAATACTCATAAAAGCTGCTTTTAAAAAAATATATTCGTGATAACACACCGGCAACAAAACGAATGATTAATCAAATACTACACTTACAGTTTTCGTAAAATATCCGGTCACTTCTAACCGCCATTGCTAACATTTCCATTCGGGTGTTGATTATTGTTAAATGCGCATGCGTTCTGGGCCAGTGGTTTATTTCAGAAAGCATTTCACACTTGGTTTAGGTTTTTTAATTTTTTTTAAAGTAGCCGAAAGCTTGATTTTTTATTTGTTACGGTAGTTAACCCCTCCAAGTAAATAAATTAGGCATCAGCCACAAAATTGCCATTTTATTTATTACCGCACTTTATATTTTACGACTACAATGATATTTGATAAATAGTGCAAGGACCAACCAGAACATTGACCTATTTACAGACCACCGCCATCTTGGCGGTTAGCCAAAATAGCGACTGCAAATATTATACAATACTTCATTTTGGCTAGTAGCATCCATATTTGATATTTTACTAAAGTTATGAAAATAAAGAGTGACAGAAAGTATTTTCATATTTAAAAACAGCAAATAAAATGATGTTTAGTAAAACTTAACATGGTAATATAATTGAAATTTTGTATTAAGACGCATATATTTAGTTTACCCCCCCCCCCCGCGTTATTTATTGGAATTTTGTAATACCAAACTTTGGTCGTTTTCAGAGTATTTAATGTGGTAAAAGAATATTTTGATAACATTCTTTGAAAAATTTATTACAGAGGTAACAGGGTATTGTATTAATGTGTTTAAAAAAAATATTTAGATATCATTATATGATTTATTTGAAATACGTATTGCAGAAGTAATTTTAGCTTTATTGGCTAAAGAGATGTTATAAAATCGGTCACTGCTCTAAACGAGAATCTTTAAGGCAAATAAAATTTTAAAAGTAAAGTAAACATTGTAATAATGAGAATAAATGAGCCTATACGGGTAAACTTACCAGAAATTGATTCGATGACAGCCTTATATAGCAGACTCTGGTAGCTACAGGTGATGTTCTCTCCGACCTGATATTTCTTCAACTCTATTCTTGGACGCACTGCCAATTTATCAAAGCGTACATTCTGATTCAACAATCGAGACAAGTAACGGAAATTTTAAAACACTGAGATATATCCTCTGCACTGCACTATTAAGCAACAAATGAACTCGAATGATTGAATTTGTGTTTTTGAAATATATTGAAACTGCGAAATGAAGTTAGTGCATGTGATTGGTCAGGTTTTCTAATCCCTTGATTGATCATTGCGTGGGCACCGTAATGAAAAGACGATAATCCTGAGTGGTGATTATCGAAATGAACGCTATATATGATTACAACAATAAAACATTCCCTTTTAGCAACAATATGTTCTTTCAATACACCTCCCCCAACCCGACCCTCTATGTTACTTTAGTTGACTTGATTTTAAAAAAAAAACACACCTAAATTGAACATTCACTGTATCAATTATATGCCCCTGACGTTGTATATAATTTTACATTTTCACCGCGGGGGGGGGGGGGGCCTTCTTGTTGCTTTATCATGATTTTTTGTAAAAATGATATTTTATACAAGACGAAAGTTAAAGTCATGTCATTTTGTTCATTGCTTTATTTCTTCTTTATATTCAGGGGGGGGGGGGGTGGCCTAGTAGTCTAGAGTACCGCGCTTCGACCTCTAGCTAGCCGTCACCTCTGGCTTGCAGCTGTGGTTTCGAGCCAATCTGTGAGCGTATGTGACATAGAGATAGGGGCGCCTTCTCAACTTCGTGGGTTCCTCCGGTTTCTGCTAAAGACCTCCTCGCGCAAGCGAATTATTGGAATAAAAATTGAAAAAAAAATACGTTAGTCCTAAAATGACCTAGTTTGTGTCGAGTGGACGTTAGACCAGGTTTCTCCTCTATCTCTCTCTCTTTCTTTATATTCACATTAGGTGCAAAGTAATGCAAGAACTAGGTTAGACTATATACGGTTTATCATTCTCATACTACAAAGTTTTGTCCTCATAAGTGAATAAAATGTTGTTGAAATGTTTTAAACTGGACCTTATTCCAACCAAGATAGACAGAGTGAAATATTAATGAAAATAAGGGTTTGAGAATACAATAGATTAAAATATGTTAACATTGATCAAACAGGAACATTAGAATGCAGGATATTACGATGTAATTGATTAAGGATAACAAACTAAAATAAATTTTATCTGATTGATCCTTTAGTTTCAATTTATCACAATTAAACTTATCTAAATATAAAAAGGGCTTAAGCGCCTTGAAATTAACAATTGGAAAGGTAACAATAGTGGATAACAAGATTGAAATTACAAAGAATAATACTTTTCTTTTTATTTCAATCTAAATTTGTAAGAGGTGGAACGAAATTGGATCGATAGTTTGAGTGGTGTTGGGAGGGGGGGGGGTCTCAATAATTAAAACTATCCATACAATTGAGGTTAAAACGTTGTGGTGTGGTTTCGTATTGGGACACGTTTACTACACACATAATTTCTTTGTGTTTTCTAAAAAATACGGTACTCTTACTATTTTTTTTATACATTAGGCCTTAGTAATTAGGGTTATCCCGCCACTCCTTCCTTATGATCTTCATAAGATTAAAACTTATAACTAATACATATCCCAATGTATAATAACTCAACATTTCTTCATCATATCACTTTATAAACAATAAATTACAAAAGCGCGCCCACCATTAAGTACATTTGAAATAGCTCGACCATTGTATTTCTTCATTTAGGTTTATATCGTCAGATTTCTTAAGCTTCCCACAATTTTTTGTTGAAAATGTAATTTGGTTTATTGGGTAACAACTACGATTGCATAGTTTGAAATCAGGACTCATGGGAATAGATAGAATACAAGTAATATAAGGAATGATATTGAGCATTATTTTTAAATAGTGAATTTATCCAAAACATAAATTTCGTGAGTTCAAGCATGAGTAACTTAAGGGTCTATAGACTGGGTTTTAATCTTTAGATCTATGCCGCCTACCGAGGTTTAAAAACCCAACATTGTTTAAGTCATAAAACTAAGCCTTATCAGTTAGCAATGATTAGGATTAGGCCATAAAACCAATGATCCGCGCAATCAGCGAGTGTTGTCTTATAAGTAATTAGTTATTTAAGTGATAAAATAAAATAGACCCATGAGAAAAATGCTTTCTTTTTAGTTTCAATTTAAAAAAACAAAGCTAAACTATGTGACCCAAATGCAGGAAATTACAACTTCGTGAATAAAATGTTGTTTAAAAGTCTTAAACTGGACATTATTCCAACCAAGATGAATTTATAGACAGAGTTAAATATTAATTAAAATAAGGGTTTGGGAATACAATAGATTAAAATATGTGAACATTGATCAAACAGGAATATTGGAATCCAGGAAATAACGATGTAATTGATTAAGGATAACAATCTAAAATAAATTTTATCTGATTGATCCTTTAGTTTCAATATATCGCAATTAAACGTATCTAAATATAAATGGGATTTAAGCCCCCTTATAGTATATCCCATTGAAATTAACAATCGAAAAGGTATTAATAGTGGACAATATGTAAATAGAATACATTTCATTTCAAACTGTGTAAGAAAGGAAGACATTGCTTGGGTTGCATGAGTTGGGAGAGGGGGTATACACTGAAGGACGGGGATACTTTTTTATTGTTTCGTTTTCATTTCAGATTTATAATATTTAATTGAATAATATAGGAAAACATTCTTCATATAAAAACGAATGTGTGTATACATTTTATGAAATTACCGTGAGAATGTAGATGAAATCCAGGTATCGATATTGTCAGGGATTAAAGAATCTCACGACATGGCTTCTTTTGCATTGAATGTGAATTCAGGGTTAGGTAATTTCTAATCCAGCACAAATGGTTTCATATCGGATTATCTAGACATTACTGCCAGTCAGTGTCTAACCAAATATACTGCCAACTGTTCAATTCAAAGTTGTGTATGCAACAAAAACCACCCACTCCATTACATAATTAAAAAATTTTATGCACTAACAATAAACAGCAAAATAAATATTGTAAACATGAATGCAATACCCAGAGTAATACCACACACAGATAAGCAATGGAATCAAGTAGGGGGTTGCGGCTGGCTACTTGTATGTTATATTATCGCCCTTCTTAAAACTGGGGGCACGTACTTGTATATGGAGTATGAATGGCATGAGCTTGGATATAGATTGTCTCCCAGAAGTTTGAATGACACGTACTTGTATATGAACTATCTCCAAGAAGTGTGAATGGCATGCGCTTGTATATAGACCAACTCCCAGCAGTGTGAATGGCACGTACTTATATATGGGCAATCTCCCAGCAGTGTGAATGGCACGTACTTATATATGGGCAATCTCCCAGCAGTGTGAATGGCACGTACTTATATATGGGCAATCTCCCAGCAGTGTGGATGGCACGTATTTGTATATGGACTATCTCCCAGAAGTGTGAATGGCATGTTGTGGAATAAGACAATCTATTTGCAGTGTCAACGAAATGAGCACGTCGGTGTAGTTTTATGTCCACTTCTGGGGCAGCGTCCTAGAAGTGTGTTAGAAATGAAAGCTTCAATAACGTGTTTTATCCACTTCTGGGGAAGCGTCCTAGAAGTGTGTTAGAAATGAACGCTTTAATAACGCGTTTTATTCACTTCAGGGGAAGCGTCCTAGAAGTGTGTTAGAAATGAACGCTTCAATAACGTGTTTTATCCACTTCAGGGGAAGCGTCCTAGAAATGTGTTAGAAATGAACGCTTCAATGAGGTTTTTTATCCACTTCAGAGGAAGCGTCCTAGGAGTGTCTTAGAAATGAACACTTCAGAGGAAGTGAACACTTCATTTCGGTACGGGCGGCCACGACGATCCCGACGCACACACACACACTGCTTCTCTGAATCAAAGAAAGGTCTTATTTCACTTACCTGAAATTAAATGTACGAGTTATTATCTTCATTAAATGTATGGAAATGAAAACAACATGTAGACGATTTTCGAATATAATTATGGTCATTTAATAAGTTATGGGGATTACCAAGCTTTGCTCACATAGTCATAGAAAAGGGAGGGTCTTTAATGGATTACACTTCTATGAATTGACCTAGAAGTAATCGGGTTTAATACAATTTCGTCGTTATAAGTTTTAACGATCTGTAAAAGGGCGTGCTTAGACGTGTTAGCCCAATATTTTCTAGGGGCATATTTTAATTCAATATAAAGTTGTCTGATATAAAGTTGATATATAAATAACGACCAGTTGTTGTTAAATTGGGAGGTAATACATGACCACAATAACCAGCTATCACAGAACCAGTATCATCATCACCATCAAAAAACTTCACTACATCTGTACTACATGTCGAATCTAAAACTATCTAAATATATATTATAACATAAATAGTAAAATTCACTACATCTGTACTACAATTACTATCTAAAACTATATATAACATAAATAGTAAACTTCACTACGTCTGTACTACATGTACTATCTAAAGCTATCTAAATATATTATAACATAAATAGTAAACTTCACTGCATCTGTACTACGTGTACTATCTAAAACTATCTAAATATATTATAACATACGTAATAAACCTTACTACATCTGTACTACATGTCGAATCTAAAACTATCTTAATATATTATAACATATATATAAACTTCACTACATCTGTACTACATGTACTATTCAGAGCTATCTAAAAATATCATAATATAAATAAAAAACTTCACTACACCTGCATTGCACGTATTATCTTAAACAACACAATCGAAATAATATAGTGTAACATAAATAATAAAGAGGAGTATCCCATTTGGTATGTAAACGAAGGAAATGTTCAATTCCTGTTTCAGTCTGTGCATAAAGGCTAGCCGACGTGCCTGTAATTTTAGCATATTTCAACTATTTATACATTAATTTCGCCAGAGAATATCTCATTGTTTGTCAGAAAATCGCTGGTTTGTCAAGGCCGGGGGTGGTTTTGTGTGCCAATATCATGAGACAGAATTTGTCGACCCAATGTACATGTATTCAAACTTTAAAAAAATCAGATTGATAAAATTTTAACCGAGAACTTTAACTATTGGCTGTTAATGACAGGAAAAAATATTTCAATGACAGCTAACATTAGGTAGGTTAAGGGTAATAACTCCAGAAAGCAAGATTGCAGAAAGCTGAAACTCGGTACGATTTGTCCTTCAATAACCAAAATGAATTACCTGAAATGTATGAAATATCACGAGTACATTATAATCGATTTGAGCTTCTATAATCCAGACACAGTCTGGTCCATTGTATAATTAAGTTAGATATTACCCTTAATAAAGTTAAAGATAATATATATGATATAGATAATTATAGTTATAGGTATACATATGACTGTGAGTTAAGGTGTAGTGTCAGTCAATACTGTGACAATATACTATCATTCCCGGGGCGGATCCAGGAATTTTTAAAGGAGATGGCTGCCAGTTGAGCAGAGAATCTCCTTCAGAATTTTATGTATCACTTTCAAAGCTATACACTGCGCAACGGCACCGTACTACCTCACTGAGCTGATCACCGTTAGGGTGCCAGCACGCCATATAATGCTTGGATAACATATTCATACATAAATAGTTCTTGTCATTTTATTATAACAGAATATTAAACATTGTAAATTAAGACCAGACACTAATCTCCTAGCTTAATTGTTTCTATATAATTATATGTATTCATTGTTTTAATCTTTACAAACAAACGTTTTATTGCATTCTACGAGGCTAAAATGCTATACAGTTAGTTCGGTCGAGTATGAAAACAAAGAAATCCTATGGAGATAGATCTTTCCATGTTTCTGCACCATTTTTATGGAATACGTTACCAGAAAATATTCGTGCCATCTCTGATTTTCCTGCTTTCAAATCAGCGATTAAGACACATCTTTTCAGACTAGCATATACTTTGTAATTTTAATCTATAACTTCAATTTGTAAGTTTATTCTGTAATTTCTAATTTGTAATTATATTCCGTAATTTCAAGTAGTAATCTCTATTATAATTGACTGGAACATTTTTATTTTTTATTATCTTGTATTTTATTTTTGTATAGTACAGTAGTTGTAATTATTGTTAATTGCTGTTCAGCGCTTTGAGATAATTGTATGGAAAGCGCTCTACAAATAAAATGTATTATTATTATTATTTTAGAAAATCTGTCTCTAAATTACATATAGGCATACATTCAAATTGAGCTTTTTAAAGAGAGAAATCATTTATGTAATGATGTAGGGTCACATTATGAATTAATTTCATTGACGCAAGGCATTCAAATTTTTTTTATGTAGCTGGATCCTCTCTCCCTCCCCTTCTTGATCCGCCCCTGAACTGCAGGCTTGTCACTCAACCTGAAGTTTTTGTCAACATTTGGTAATTTATTTTACGTTTGCGTGAGTTATATTCGATAAATAAAATATTTCCTTTGAGCGAGATGGGAGGGTTGGGATACCTTCGATGGATTTTGCATACTGGCCTCACCAAGTGAAAAAGATATAGAGTACTAAGGTCCCTGGGTCGATACCGTTATCGCCCGAGAGAGGTTCGCCGGATTTTCCAAACTGGCGAAGGATGGGGACATGTCAAAGAAAAAACATTTCAACTCATTTGTACAACTTTCAGGGGTTTTTGTTTTGTTTTCAGAAAAGTAATCTGATGGTTATTACTCCTTCAACTATGAATGCTGCCATGCTTTGATAAAATAGTTCAAAAATGGATGATGTAGCGTAGATAGTTTATTATTATCGCAGCAACGGTACTTGACAACCAAGATTAAAGGGCTAATCCGTCAGTTTTCATCTGGAATTTGAGACCGCTGCCCCAAGGTGTATTTCGTGTTTTCTGGATTAAACCAAGCATTTTTTAATAAAAATAATGTGTAGTCGAAATTTCCCTTTCTCTATCAAGTACGGCACATGGGTTATTCACTGCATTACCCTCTCAAGTAACCGTAATCGGTTATAAGGTCACCCAACGAAACAATATTGACCCGAAACCTTAAGAGGTTGCTTGTCCGGATAAGCAGTTTTGGCGTTCACGTCCAAACGACTCAATATTTTGAGTTGACATTTTGAGACAAGGTATATACACCATTCCCCTATATTTTGGCGTTTTATTTTCATACATTCTCAGACTTTTATTTTTGAGCCCCTGTTGAATTCGGGATTGTCCCTTTAAGCCTCGATTGTTTATTTTATCGTTATTTTTATATTTTAATCTGGCGAGTGTTCAAATCCATTTAAAGCTCGACCTACCGATGTTCTTTCATTATTTAGGCCAGTTATGTCTAAATACTAATTTATATAACATTTGAAGCCCAGAGAAAGACCATCAATTCGCAGATTTGGCTCGTCCATAATGGATTTTTAGCCAATTTTCACAATTTGGAAAGTAATCAATTTTTAGTGTAATTTATTTTTAATAAACAATGCCAGTTGCAGCAATTGAATTAAGTTAAACGCCCCCACCCCTCCCCACGATGGCATAATTGATAAATTTCGGTGTATTTGAATTAAAACTAGCATCAATTCAATGAAATGCGGTTTATTTTCTTTACTGCTTCTATTAGATTCTTTTTTTAAAAGTTTGATATCGATACATATTGAATTTCCTGCTGTACTGCTGCGACAGGGCTAAAAAAAATGCTAGCATCAGAGCCTTATATATATTATAGGGGGCCTGTTTCACGAAATTTTAACTAAGATACAATCCGATTTTAGTAATTCGATTGGATAGTATTAGATTGATTTTAGCGCTTAGCCAATCAGATTTAAGTATGTACTAAAATTTGGATTTTATCTTAAGTTAAAATTTCGTGAAACAGGCCCCAGGCTAGTAGTATTGAAGAAATCATTCTCCACGCAAGTCGCGCTGAGGACTGCTAGGGAAGACAACTCAGTTTGGGAGAATGTTAAGAAATTTAAGAAATTTTAATGCGAAGGATTTATCATCTATACGAATAATCTTTTGTATAGTCCGGTAATAGCGACGATTTGAGTATGCGGATATATATAGTCATAAGCTTTATGGTTGGTACGGTCCATGGTTATTTCAATATTGCAATAAGGTAATCGGTCCACGTAATCGAAACTTGCGGACGATGTCTACCGAGTGTAACGAATACATCGGTAAACTCCGGCAAGTTTAGGTGAATTCCCCCTTTTTAAATGAGAAAGTGAAAGAAGAGTTGTCACGTGATTTCCACCGAACACCTTGGCTTGGTTTTTCCAGGTCTCGACTCTCGAGTGCATTTTAAAACGAATAACAGAAATAATGGTTGTGAGCAATTGTCTTCAAGACAAGTTTTCATGTCTTGTTTATGTTAGGTGAAGTTGTAGACATTATGGCGTTCTATTGTATCTAAATACAAACGACTGGCGATCAATTTAAGAAGTTTATGATTGAAGACTTATATACAAAGGAGAGTCCAGCCATTATTTTTTAGTTGTAGTAAATAATGGCGACACGCCCCCCTCCCCCCTGAAAGAGGGCCCTCAAAATAGTATAGCCTCCGCCATGATAAACCTTAAAACGCCCCTGGATCCATGAATCAACTAAAGATTCTGTAGACGCGTCTCTAATCTATATTTTGATTTTTTTAAACTAGATTCATTAGACATTAGGAATAGAAACGTACTAAGAGAAACGTTAAAACAAAGATTAGGTATCTGTGGTCGTTCTTCTTCTTCGTTTGGTGTTTAACGTCTGCTTCCACTTAAGTGATATCACAGACAATGTGGTTGGACTGGTTAAGAGCTCATTTTTATATCAGAACTCGATCCGTTGTCATGACAATTGAATGTACTCAATTAGCAATTGCCCTCGCTGCTCTCAGTCAATTCCCAATGGCATAAATGGGTATTTTCAATTTGAATTTTAAGTGAATTAACAAGACCACATTTGCTTGCGTTTTAAATCAGATAACGTTTCATCATTGTAGGATTCTAAATAAGGGGACTCCCTAATTTGAATGACGAATGACAAGCGAATGACGAATGACAAGCAATTTCTAAGCAATAACCGCTCCCTTTAGGCCAATATAATTCATCTACAGTATTGAGTTTAATAACTATCGACTTAATTTTTTCTTTATAGTGGTCACGTCGTGGCCTCCCAGTAAAATTTATATTTAGAATAAATCAGTGTAGTAATAAGAAACATTTTATCATTCTGTTTGTCATTCGCGTGTTAATCTGTCAATGTCATTCGGTTGTCATCGACTTATTTATTTTTCTTTTTTAGTGGTCACGTCGTGGCCTAGCCAGTAAAATTTATACAATGTATTTAGAATAAATCAGTCAAGTAATAAGAAACATTTTATCATTCTGTTTGGCATTCGCGTGTTAACCTGCCATTCGGTTTTCATAAGCGTGTTGAACCTGTAATTTTGTTTTTGTCATTCGTCTGGCGAACGCGTGTCATTCTTGAACCACTGTCACTGACTTTGTTATTCATTGCACCTACCTCTAGCATTCGTCCAGTGATAGATGTTCACTACACGAATGACAAAGTGAATGTCGCAGGTTCATTAGACGACTGACAAACCGAATGACACAGACTCGCCATACGAGTCACGAATGACAAACAAAATCACAGAGGTTCACCACACTAATTACAGAGATAATGATTACAGGTTCAACACGCGAATGACAAACTGAATGACAGAGCTTCACCAAACGAATGACAACCCGAATGACAGAGCTTCACCACACGAATGACAAACAGAATTACAAGCTCAACACGCGAATGACAAACCGAATGACTGAGCTTCACCAAACGAATGATAGAGCTTCACCAAAACGAATGACAAACCGAATGACAGAGCTGTACTACACGAATGACAAACAGAATAACAGGTTCGACACACAAATGACAAACCGAATGACAGAGCTTCACCAAACGAATGACAAACAGAATGACAGGTTCAACACGCGAATGACAAACAGAATGACAGAGCTTCACCATACGATTGACAAACAGAATTACAGGTTCAACACGCGAATGACAAACAGAATGACAGAGCTTCACCACATTAACGACAGACAGAAGAACAGGTTCGACACGCGAATGGCAAACCGAATGACAGAGCTTCACCAAACAAATGACAAACTGAATAACAGAGCTTCGCCAAACGAATGACAAACCGAATGACAGAGCTTCCCCACACGATTGACAAACAGAATAACAGGTTCAACACGCGAATGACAAACCGAATGACAAAGCTTCACCACAGAATAACAGGTTTAACACGCGAATGACAAACCGAATGACAGAGCTTCACCACATGAATGACAAACAGAATAACAGGTTCGACACGCGAATGACAAAGCGAATGACAGAGCTTCACACGAACGACAAACAAAATCACAGAGGTTCACCACACTAATTACAGAGAGAATGATTACAGGTTCAACACGCGAATGGCAAACTGAATGACAGAGCTTCACCAAACGAATGACAACCCGAATGACAGAGCTTCACCACACGAATGACAAACAGAATTACAAGCTCAACACGCGAATGACAAACCGAATGACTGAGCTTCACCAAACGAATGACAGAGCTTCACCAAAACGAATGACAGACCGAATGACAGAGCTTTACTACACGAATGACAAACAGAATAACAGGTTCGACACACAAATGACAAACCGAATGACAGAGCTTCACCAAACGAATGACAAACAGAATGACAGGTTCAACACGCGAATGACAAACAGAATGACAGAGCTTCACCATACGATTGACAAACAGAATTACAGGTTCAACACGAGAATGACAAACAGAATGACAGAGCTTCACCACATTAACGACAGACAGAAGAACAGGTTCGACACGCGAATGGCAAACCGAATGACAGAGCTTCACCAAACGAATGACAAACTGAATAACAGAGCTTCGCCAAACAAATGACAAACCGAATGACAGAGCTTCCCCACACGATTGACAAACAGAATAACAGGTTCAACACGCGAATGACAAACCGAATGACAAAGCTTCACCACAGAATAACAGGTTTAACACGCGAATGACAAACCGAATGACAGAGCTTCACCACATGAATGACAAACAGAATAACAGGTTCGACACGCGAATGACAAGGCGAATGACAGAGCTTCACACGAATGACAAACAGAATTACAGGTTCAACAAGCGAATGATAAACCGAATGACAGAGCTTCACCAAACGATTGTTACACTGAATGACAGAGCTCACCACACGAATGACAAACAGAATTACCGGTTCAACATGCGAATGACAATCCGAATGACAGAGCTCCACCACACAGAATGACAGCTAGATTCTCCAGCCGAATGACAAACTGAATGACAGGTTCACCAGACGAGTGACTCAGGTACACCACACGAATGACAAACGGAATGACAGGTTCAACACGCGAATGACAAACAGAATGACAGTGTTCGCCAGACGAATGACCGAGAATGACAGAGCTTAATCACACCAATCACAGACGAATGACAAACAGAATGACAGTGTTTCGCCAGGCAAATGACAGAGCTTCATCACACCAATCACAGACGAATGACAAACAGAATTACAGGTTCAACACGCGAATGACAAACCGAATTACAGGTTTAACAGGCGAATGACAAACCGAATGACAGAGCTCCACCACACGAATGACAAACAAAATTACAGGTTCAACACGCGAATGAAACACCGAATGACAGAGCTCCACCACACGAATGACAAACAGAATTCGCCCGGACAAACGGAATGACAGGCTGAACACGCAAATGGCAAGGAGAATACAGACGTAGCTGGCTTGGGTTGTATTATTAGCTATCTACTGTCGTACCGACTACTTAAGTATTGCCTTTATATCTAATTTTGGTATAATCTGTATAGGTTCAACACACGAATTACAAACAAAATGACAGCTAGATTCTCCAGCCGAATGACAAACTGAATGACAGGTTCACCAGACGAGTGACTCAGGTACACCACACGAATGACAAACGGAATGACAGGTTCAACACGCGAATGACAAACAGAATGACAGTGTTTCGCCAGACGAATGACCGAGAATGACAGAGCTTAATCACAGACGAATGACAAACAGAATGACAGTGTTTCGCCAGACAAATGACAGAGCTTCATCACACCAATCACAGACGAATGACAAACATAATTACAGGTTCAACACGCGAATGACAAACGGAATTACAGGTTTAACAGGCGAATGACAAACCGAATGACAGAGCTCCACCACACAGAATGACAGCTAGATTCTCCAGCCGACTGACAAACCGAATGACAGGTTCACCAGACGAGTGACTCAGGTACACCACACGAATGACAAACGGAATGACAGGCTCAACACGTGAATGACAAACAGAATGACAGTGTTTCGCCAGACGAATGACCGAGAATGACAGAGCTTAATCACACCAATCACAGACGAATGACAAACAGAATGACAGTGTTTCGCCAGACAAATGACAGAGCTTCATCACACCAATCACAGACGAATGACAAACAGAATTACAGGTTCAACACGCGAATGACAAACCGAATTACAGGTTTAACAGGCGAATGACAAACCGAATGACAGAGCTCCACCACACGAATGACAAACAAAATTACAGGTTCAACACGCGAATGAAAAACCGAATGACAGAGCTCCACCACACGAATGACAAACAGAATTACAGGTTCAACACGCGAATGACAAACCGAATCACAGAGCTCCACCACACGAATGACAAACAGAATTACAGGTTCAACACGCGAATGAAAAACGGAATGACAGAGCTTTACCCGGCGAATGACAAACAGAATTACATAGGTTCCCCACACCAATCACAGAGAATGTCAGAGGTTCACCACACGAATGGCAATCGGTTAATTTTGTCATTCACTTTGTCATTCGTCCTGCCAAGCTATTGTATTCTCGATTATAACTCCTCGTTATGGCTTAAAATCTCCAGATAAGGTGTGTTTATCAACAAGGGTGAAAACGAATGACATGGTGTGTATTGTTGAATTGGTGTGTTTTCTCGATATATGTGGAATGACAAACAGAATAACAGGTTCGACACGCGAATGACAGCGCTTCACAAAACGAATGACAAACCGAATGACAGAGCTTCACCACACGAATGACAAACAGAATGACAGGTTCAACATGCGAACGACAAACCGAATGACAGAGCTTCACTACACGAACGTCAAAAAGAATAACAGGTTTGACACGCGAATGACAAACCGAATGACAGCGTTTCACCAACCGAATGACAGATCGAACGACAGAGCTTAACCACACGAATGACAAACGGAATGACAGGTTCAACACGCGAATGCCAAACCGAATGACAGAGCTTCACCAAACGAATAACATACAGACTAACAGGTTAGGCACGCACACGAATGACATACAGAATAACAGGTTCGACACGCGAATGACAGAGCTTCACCAAACGAATGACAAACCGAATGACAGAGCTTCACCACACGAATGACAAACAGAATGACAGGTTCAACATGCCAATGACAAACCGAATGACAGCGTGTCACCAAACGAATGACAGACCGAACGACAGAGCTTAACCACACGAATGACAAACGGAATGACAGGTTCAACACGCGAATGCCAAACCGAATGACAGAGCTTCACCACACGAACGACAAACAGAATAACATGTTCAACACGTGAATGACAAACCAAATTACAGAGCTTCAAAAAACGAATGACAACCGAATGACAGAGCTTCACCTCACGAATGACAAGCAGAATCACAGGTTCAACACGCGAACGACAAACCGAATGACAGAGCTTCACCACACGAACGTCAAAAAAAATAACAGGTTTGGCACGCGAATGACAAACCGAATGACAGAGCTTCACCAAACCAAAGACAACCCGAATGACAGGTTCAAAACTTGAATGGAAACCCGAATGACAGAGCTTTACCCGATGAATGACAAACATAATCACATAGGTTCCCCACACCAATCACAGAGAATGTCAGAGGGAGCGGTTATTGCTTAGAAATAGCTTGTCATTCGTTATTCGCTTGTCATTCGTCATTCAGATTAGGGAGTCCCCTAAATAAGTAAAACTTGTGATTATATCAAAATAAAAAAGGAAATTGTGCTTAACTTTTCAAATAAATACCAGGCCCGTAACTAGCGGGGGGGGGGGGGGGGGCAAGAGAGGCATGTTGGTCGTTGGCTTCGTATTGTGTCCAATGTAAAAGGCGTCCATTGAGGTAACCGATTGTTTCCCCATCCGATCCAATGGATGCAGCTACCCCCACCCACAGCTAGCTACGGGCCTGAATACAAATATTTGTACATTTGTTATGTATATTGAACATACTTCAAACTGTTCATCTCTTAGCTTTGTCTGATAATGTTCTCATAATTTTAATTCTTGGTTAATAAACATATATTATTCAAGAGCTAAATCTGCCTATTGCAGGTCTTCGATCTGCTGCTGAGCGCAGAGTATGTTTCTATCGTACCAACTTTAGTAATGATGATCGAGGCTAAGTCTAAAATTCAATCAATTAATTTTCGGTTCAGGGTGGATCAATTTGACTGAAAATTTCAGCAAATTACTTTTCCATTATCTAGGTTGTAACTAATATAGTGAGAACGGCCAGCTTTTTATCTAATTTCCCATGTATCTTTAACTAGGTTTCAAAAAATATTGTTTCGTATCGTCGTGCAGTATCGTTCTGCATGATGGAATATTCCATAACCTCCTGGGCTAACTGAATGTGTTCAACCGAAGCATGTGTCTACTGAATTGAGCTATAAGACAAAAGACAAATATTTATAATTAAAAGGTCGCATAACTCTACCATCCACTTTCAATGGAAATGTTAAAGTGGTAAACAATTAGTAAATGGAAATGTAATAAATCAAATAAAAGACGGTAGAGGGTAGAAGATTGAATAGACAACAAAGGGCGCAGTTAAAGTTTTTGTGAATATTAAAACTCAGTTTTGTAAATATAAATGAAACTTATTGATTATATAGTTATATAATTTAAGATTTAATTTAGTTAATTACAGTATAGACATTATATCGATTGTGCTATTACTTTAGTTTCTTTTTGTTCTGTTTAGGGGGGGGGGGGAGGCAAGTGGTCTAGGGTGCCGCGCTTCGACCTCTAGCTAGCCGGCCACCTCTGGCTTGCGGATGTGGATTCGAGCCCTGCTGTGAGCGTATGTGTCATGGTGATAGTGGCGCCTTCTCAGCCTCGTGCGTTTATTCCGGGCACTCCGGTTTTCTCCCACTGCTAAAGACCCCTACGCGCAAGCGAATTATTGAACTAGTTGTGTTGAGTGGACGTTAAACCCCATTCTCTCCCTCTCTCTCTCTCTCTCTTTTTATAATTGAATGGGGTGATCACGTGGCTAAATGGGTAAGGCGCTGGCTCGCAAGCCTGGAGGTCGATCCCTGCATTTGCCGAGAAAGTTCATCTAGATTTTCCGGCGAGGTTTCGCCTTGTAAGTGATGAGGGCCTGAAAACGACAGATGTCTAGTCGTTCGGATGGGACGAAAAACCGAGGTCCCGTTAAAAATTGTTGGTGTGCGCGTAAAAGATCCCATGGCAGTTAGAATAAACGAGAAGTTAGTTGTGTCTTTTTTTCTGGTAGTCGCGGTGGCGCGGTCAAGCCTAGGGTTGGAATGGTAGTTGGAATTTGATATAGGAGTAGGCCGTAGCGCCTCTGTCCGGGCAAAATTTCCCTCAAAGCACACTGTATGGCGTATGCCCGTCTTCCATTAGCCCAGGCTAGATGCAGAAGAGTAGGACGTAAAACTGCATTTCATTTCATTAATAATTGAATGAGACTTCGTGATATATTTTAATTGATAAAACCAATTGAAATTTAAACGATACGTTAGTCCCGAAATGATCTAGTTTGTGTCGAGTGGACGTTAAACTCTCTCTCTCTCTCTCTTTCTCTCTCTCTCTGACACACAGAATAAAATATTCTTGTAAACACAATATATTAAATATATATATTGATTAACGTTAATGAATATATCACAGTTACTAATTGACCGAATGGTCGACCGCATGCTGTTTTGATAATTAGATTTGTGCCGTAGTTTCGAACCCACATTTTTACATGAGAAGGGTATAGAATCCAACTTCGCGGGAATTCTCCGGGTCCTCTGGTTCACCAAGCCCACTTTTATTGTGAAGTTCGCAAATTGTCCAGTCTCTGGTGCTGGTTACAGGTTTACTCAAAGGTTTTTTTATACAAATGGAAATGAAAGTGTTGGTTTACTAAAAATTAATACTTTTATATAAATCGAAATGTAAAATAAATAGAAGAGACTGGGCCAGTCTAATCCTAGCCCAACCCGCCATGTAGTGCGCTATTGGGGACGGGGGCTCACAAAAAGATGCGATGCGGCCTAGTCTCATTTCGATTTTCTATTATCAAGGGTTAGTTTATGTGCACAGCAAAGTGTACCCTGGACCTCAGTTTTTCGCCCCATCAGAACTACTAAATGTTGTACCTTAGCAGATTATCGGTCCTGCACCACTAACGAGTTCAAGTTAAATAATGCGATAGCCGAAAATATATAATGGAAAACAATGGAAAAATTATTTATTGTAGTTGAAATCTAATACAACACTGTTATATCTTATTTTTTAAAAAAAAAGTATCAAACGTGTAAATGTGACAAAACTTTATGGCACAATTATTAGTTCCTTTTTATTCAATCCAGGGATTACACCTAGGGATATGTAATGTATATCAAAGATGCATTATGTTAAGAGCTTAATCTGACTATTGGAAATCTTTTTTCTGGCTTCAATGTTACATAAATTATTTTTTAGATATTTAACAACATGGCATAATCAATTCGCAAGATCTTCAGGGTGGCTGGAGCATTAAGTGGATTAGAAAATGTCTGTCATATCTTCGTTAATTGTTAAAGGACAATATTGGTGCCAGTCATGATCACATTGAAAGGGCTGGTTAAACACATTTCAAATTTTATTTTAACACAGAGATCATTGCTACGATAGCTGAGTAATAGAGGTTTCCTAAATCGGAAGTGACGAACGCCAAAGGAAAACACGAGTCATATCTCTATATAACTGACTGATGTGACGAGTGATATTAAAATTTCAGCAAATCAGCAAACAATCTTCTCTTGGAATAATTTTAATGAATCCGTTAGCTAACGGAGAATTAAATTGAATTTCCAGCAACATAAATTTAACGGACCGTTAACAAACGACACGTTACCAAGATAACAATCCGTTAGAGTTTAACGGATCGTTAAAATAACTTAGTTTCGAGCAACCGGCCCCAGCTCTTTATTTAAATTTTACATAATAACAAACAATTCTAGGGTGTAAACTTTAAAAGACTTAAATATAGTTTATGAACACGGAAATTATTGAACTCAATATATGCTTCTTTGATTTAAAACTTTAATAAATGCATAAATAGATGACACTCATTTATCTGTTTATAAACTATAATAGTAATCGATCTGTTTATGACTCGGCGAAACATACACCAAGTAACGGTGTCTGAGCGAATAAGACGCTGGCTCACTGTTCTATCCCTGCGTTACGTTAGCCGAGAAACTTCATGGGGATTTTCAGACAGGGTTTGTCATTGTCAGTTGTTCGGGGCCTAGCAAGGGACAACGTATATAGGTGTTCGGATGGCACGTTCTTGGGGAATAACGTCTTCTCGAACGAACGAATGAAACTTGGTATAGAGTATAATTACAATAATACCTTGACTAACATAAATTCAATAAGGAGTATCCCCCACCTCAATTAGAAGTGAGAACAGGCCGCATTTGTTGCGTCCTATATTGAGAGAATCCTGTGTATCAAGATTCTACTACAACGTGTAATGGTTGGGGTTGGTTGTTTACTCGATTGGTTGTTCTCAATTATCCTAAAAGTAAATTAGTCTCTAATAGTAAGTGGAGGGGGGCTGCACCACACATGATTTACACAAAGACAAATATATTGATAAGATATCAAATGCGATTGTTCAACATGTATGGGTATTTGTCAGAGTGAACTTAGATGTTTCGTTCGTTCGTTTCCTGAGTTTTACGACCACTTCTTTCCGTGGTGAGGTCGTAGTAATATCGCAGGTGATATCGTAGACGATGGTGCAGATGTTACACTTTGCTTGCGTTCATATACATGTGATAACCAGTTATGATTTAGAGCGCCTTAAGATTAGCTCATTAAACAATAATACAATAGCTTTAATTATAAGAGTACAATTTTAATGAACTTAAAATTATATATCTCTAGACGCTTAGGTAATTAAAACAATGATGTATATAACGAATGGATGTGTGCAGTTATCATAAAATATAAAATATATACAAAACTTCAAATACACATTGTATGACAATTGATCATGTTGTATGTACATGTATTATAATATTTATACTCTATCTATAAATAGAGAATCAACTATGAGTCTTTTTTTATATAAAAAAATATCAACACAAGTTGATAATGTAAAATACGAGGCTTTTGATGACAAAAAAGACGAATAGGAGATTTTATTTATCACCCAATCCCTTCTTACATGCAGATATAAATAAATATAATTCTTTGCTATAGATTTCACTTTTGCTGAACCATAATACATTATGGCGTAGTGATTTCATCAATTTTTTGACAGCAATTCAACCATTGCAAAGTCCCTGTAAATTGTTTTTAGATCAAAGTCAATTTAGAAAAAAATAGTTCCTTTTTTTAAAATGAAGAAAGTTACTTTTAATAAAAAAAAATGAGCTGTTCTTTGAAAATAAAAAAGTAGTTCCTTTTTGATTGACTAATGAAATTCGTGTAAAGGGATATCTCCAGTAGGTTATGAAATTATCACACAAGCCATATCTACTGTAGAATGTATTATTGGGTGATAATATACTTTATCACAGAAGCCAAGTCTTTACCAATGAAATTGTTTGTTTAGCGTAAGCAAACCTAACATATCTACACATTCTACATCAATTAGAAGTAGTGCTATTTATCTTCCAAAATGAGAGTATATATTATCACCTCAAAACAGTAAACAAATACAAAAATATGTGGGCGTATAAAAACAAACATACATTTCTATAAAAAAAAAAAAAAAATGTATACGTCATTAACTATTCAACTGGAATAAAAAAATTCACCCTCTTAATGCTGTAATATATAGTAGTACAAATAATCCAACCAAAGTAGAGTTGTGCAAGGTAGGACATAAAACACACCCAGATGAAGCAGGTGGATCTTCTGTAAAAAAAATAAAGTATTGAGTCGAATGGGGGAGTGTGTTGAAGGCTCGATGCATCATTTATTTGCATTCTCGCTAAAATATCAAATTTCTCACCACTTAACCCATGCTTATATATACTGTAAGAGCTAAGTCAGTGTATTGCTGATCCTTTGCTTTGCCTCAACCGATTTAAACACGATGGCAAGTAAATAGTTTAATTTAAAAATGGATAATCGAGACTTTGTTTATCAACGTAACACCGGTAGCAATGGAAATGGAAACTGTGCAATTCTTCAAACTGAAAGTTTCAATTTAAATACACTTTACATTATCTATTTTTTAACTATCACAGCGAGAACTGTGCTCTTTATAAGAACACAAAATCACACTGGGGTGCAATGAGCTAGGTCCATCAGGTTTCTCGGTAACCAATAGAAGATAGTGGCGTCTTGTTAGGAGCTAGCAGAATGGATCGATGAAATTTCAATTTATCATCAATTTGTAAATACTGAACAAAATTGAACCAAAATTGGACTGATACGATATTCCTATTAGGAATCAAAACCCTCATAATGTTGTAGTTTGCAAAGGATCCCTATAGCGTTAATTAACGTATCGATCATTTACATGTAATGGGGTCTGCATCAGCTTGTTATTTCTACGTATAATGAACTTCATATTTGGTTTTATTTTTATTTATTAATATGTGACGTGCGTTGTTATTATATGTAAATGCTCCGTGATTATATTTAGCTTGTCTTTTATATCACCACGTTTGGTGCAATATAGCCTGGTTGTTACTATCGTCCCATTCACCACCATTTCAATGGGACAAGTAACGAATGCATATTAATTTGGTGGTCTGCGTCCAAAAACATTTTCTAGGAAAACCCTATTTAACTTTTACTTTTGATTTTAACACAGTCACGAATCGTCAAAATGAAACGAAGTATAATGGACAATTTTCGTTTTGCATTTCAATTATTGACTATGAGTGTTGACCATAATATTGGTTAACTATTTACTACACACTTAGGCGGTTTACCCCCGTTGCTAAGTTATGGATTAGCCTGCCTACAACAATCGTGATATTCGTTAGCTACTTAACTATATAGGCCTACGTACCTCGGATTCTGACATAGTGTCGTTGAGAATCAGTTATATGTTTTACTTCCAGGCCGACTGTTGTACACTCATAGGTGCCTTGATCTTCGGTATTGGGGTTCCTAATAATCAGTTGTAGATAGGAACGTGTAGGGGAAGAGGGGTGAAATTCGCCGGAAATTTCATATAAAAACGAAGGGTTTTTCCATCCCGTCTTCGTGCCATTTTCATCTATTGATCCTAGAAATTCAGAATCTCTTTCAAGATGTATATTTGTGATTTTATCCAATCCAAGTTTAGACGATACTTCACAGAAAATGGCTAACGACTCGTCCCCATTTCGAAATGATGACGAGGAAGTAATTTTTATTCTTGTAGTATTCACAGCTGAAAAATTGAAACAATGTTGGTGATTTTAAAGTTATACTGAATGTACCCCCCAAAAACAAATCTATATCGAAAATAGCGCGGAAAGGGCAACGTTTTAAAGCATAATACGCGAATTATATTCCCAAAATTACTGTAACGAAGTTTACCTGTTGCAATTAAAAGTAATAGAATGGTTATTGCATGCATCTTGTCTATTTTTCTTCTTTGATTTTGATGAATCGTGATTATGTTACTTGAAAGTGAAAATAGAATGCAGGATTTCCAAGAAAATGTTGGGTTTTTTGTTATGTTATTTTATGGATGCAGACCACCAATCGCGCACTCATTTGTTTACGGGTACACTTTTCAATACTTGTTCCATTGAATTGGTTTTAGTGAAAAGTCATGGTTTGGATACGGAAGCGTACCGTAGTTGAAAGATCGTTTTGCGTTGGAATGTACGTCGATTTTTTCGGGATGTATACTACTTTCAGTTTATGTTATGAAAATGCAGAGAATTAGCCGTCTGAAACCATTTAAATTGGAGTTGCCTCCCTTGTCCTGGCTCACACGCCCCATCGGATATTTACAAAGACTTGTGTTAATTCTCGTCTATTTGATCATGTCTAACGTTTACCCAAATTTAGATCCATTCTTTCTGCCACAAAAGGATGTACAAGTTTCTCCATAATCTGGTCTCAGACTAGTAATTATTTGCCCATTGACTTCAATGTTAAATGGGTGTAACATCACAGGCTGTAGCTTTTTGCTCAACATTCCGTTTGTTCCAATCTTTTTAGGCACAATTGGGACCACATTTGGCAATCTCCCCACCATAAACTTGTAGGGGGGTGTTGGTTTAGATTTTTTGCTACGGGGATTTGAAGTTGACTGGGGTGAAAATCTCACTTCCGATACATTTCATTGCTCCGCAGAAAGACATTTTTCATCCCCATCCCTCCGCTGTAATATCACCAGTATTACCCAAAACTGCTATAAAATTGCAAATTTGATCCCTTTTCTTCTATTCTAGACCAAAAAGTCAACCAAAAAATGCAGGAAGAGGGAAGAAAAATATTAAGGGAAAAATTGTCTATAAATAACTCACACTACATTTGTCATGAGAAATAGGCAAATAATTACTAGTCTTAGTCCATCAACAGAGTTGTCGTCCCTTGCAGTTCACGCGGAGAATGGGTTCTGCATGAAAATCTGGTGATACAAAACCGCCCGATATTTCAACATACCTGGTAATCAATCTCTCAAAAATGTTACCCTTCCATCTCAAGAATATTTGCACAAACCTGACAGAAAAAAAAATTCGAATCCTTTTCGTTGATTCTACATCCGATGGCGGATTATCCATGGTGCGTTACCATGTGCCTATAGCCTATTCGTCAAAAATGACCTACATTCACTACCAAAAAAGAACCTCAGGAACCTACGAGTCAAATAGAAAGAGGAAATTTAGCTAAAACTTCCTCAACTAGATTTATTACATTTGTATTTGAATGTTGTAATCAGTCGTGGAGTTTTTTTGAAACCTCGGTCTTCGTTAGTCCAGTCGGTGCAGAATAGTGGGACGTTAAAACTCATTTCATTTATTGAAACGATCTAAAAGATGTAAGCACTGACACTCTGTCGGAGGTACTCTAATTTACATGTTGAAACTTATAAAGCTAAAAGGCAAATGGAACACATCATTACTAAATGTTTGGGGTTTTTTTTTTCTTTTTTTTTTATATAATTCTGCGGTTTCAACGACCCAAGTCTTGAGTGAACGGGTGAAGTTCCTTCTGTCATTCGAGACCGATTAAATCAACTCTGCGTTCAATTATAAAGCAGCGGGGGATATTGCATAATTTAGCATTATTGAACATTGAAGGTGCAACTTTAGTCAGAAAATGGGAAGTTTCAGATTTTTTAGTGCACCGTAGACACTTAAACATGCATTATGCAAGAGCTAAATCTGCCTATTGCAGGTCTTTCTTTATTGGACCTGAAATGTCTTCTAAAGTATTATTTGACATTAATTAACTGATCCAGGCCTTAATCAACTCTCAATGGCATCAGATTTCTCCAATATTAAACAGATTAAAAGGGTTCAGCGATACTTTGATTTAATCAATATGGCGGAACCCAGACGAACCGAGACTTAGCTTCGATCAACCAGGACCGTGGTTAAAATTATTGCACACGTCTGTCAAACAGTCAAAGGCCAATATCTTCGCTTACAATAGAGTAATTTGAATGACATTTTTAAGTTATTCATTTTTCATCATTTACTTTCGATCTATTATAGCAAAAATGGCTAGTTGTTTTTAAATATATTTTACAAAATGCCCCTTTAAGCAACTTTTTGGATTAAAGTTACTGGATAACACTTTGATATTTGACATATCTTATTGCTAACCACTGAACATTTAACAGAGATTTGAGATTCTACTTTTCTGTTTAATATAAATTGTGTAATCAAGCTAATAAACATTGGTAGGGGAGCTCGTCAGGTGCCCCCAAGTGCACCAGAACTCCAATGCGTCTTAATCCGTTACTATCTATACCAAAAATAAAAATCGCCTTGCACAAGTGGGAAAAAGGGAGAACGCGTTTTTATTAATAATAATAATTTACGAGTAAGTATTTTGTAAACTATTATATTCAAAATCTAAAGGAATTACGGCATATAGATAAAGAAAATTTACATCCCATTGATGGCACAGTCTTACAGAGTCATTGTAAACAATTAGACTTTCTCTTAATTACACTTTCTCTTAATTAAACTTCTTCTTAAAGGGGCTGTCCCGAATTAAACAGAGCATCAAAAAAAAAGTCCGAGTACGTATGACATTTAAACGCCAAAATATAGAAGAATGGTGTAAATGCCCTGACTCAAAATTTCAGCTCGAAATATTGAGTTGTTTGGACGTGAGCGTTAAAACAGCTTATCCGGACACGTAACCCTTTTAACATTTCGAGTCAATTCTTTCGTTGGGTGACCCAATAATCGATCCCCGTTCACTTAGAGGTCTACACAGTGAATTGTCCATGTGGTGTACTTGATAACAAAGGGTAAATTTCACCGACACATTATTTTTATAAAATAAAAGTCTGGTTTTATCAAATCACCGCATAATACAGCTTGGGGCACCGGACTCAATTTCAAGATGAAGACTGGTGGGTTTAAGTTTTTTGAAAACGTATCACATATATTGAGTTAGTTGCTCAGCCCTAATGAAGGGGATTTGAAGGGATTTTAACACAAAATTAAGCAGTTTTATTCTCAAAATCATTATCGGGATTGACCCTTTAATTAAACAATTAATAGCCTGTTTGGAAAATTTACTTAGATTGTTCAAAACCTTTACTTTGTTTGATGCGAACAACTGTGTGAGTTTAAATACAAAAGGTCTTACAAAATAATACCATGTAATAAACAGGAAACTTCAGGACAAAATGGAATTTATCTTCAGTGTCGTCATTACCAAAAAGTATACACAACGCCCATCAACTGGTATTTTACAGTATCGTCCACTCTCAATATTTAGAGGGTGAGAATACAATCATGTTTACTTCAAGTCCTTACGTTACGAATAGGTAGACAAAACTGTAGATTTGTTTTTAGTTTGCGTGTGATATGGTCGCCATTTTGAAGAATCCACAGCACAAGGAATGGAAAGCTTCGGGAAACATACTGATCTTTTACCCATGGAAATTTGAGATTCGGATTCGTGACTATCCCCGACCGTCGTCGTTGCATTCAAAGAACTATGATAAACGTCGACGATAGGATCGAGTCAAGTGCAAAAGTGTGACGTGAGATGTGTCAACAGTCATCATTCCACATCAAAGGGGGCAGATTTCCCACGCGTACTACACACTCCTATTGGATACGTTCGGCCCATTTTTAAAGCAGCTCTCGGGATGTATCTTACGTTGCATCTGAACATTGCGATAGTGAATCATGCATCTGTACAGGAACTAGCTGGTGGTGTGGTTGTATCTACATGCGGAGGAGACACCCTTGTCTGAAAATAAATTTTTTTAGAATTCTTACGGACATTTGGGTATAAACTTCCTTTATTTAAAGCAAACAAATTCAGGTCTAAAACTGATGTTAAACAGAGGTACTTTAATCGTTCTGGGAAGCGAAAACTAAGGTCGTGTGTACACACCGGCGTGAACGTAAATGGTCCCTCGAAATAAGAGTAGGTCGAAGTGCCTCCGTCCGTGAAAATTTACCCTTAGTCATAGCACACTATAGCTATGTATTGCGTATGCCCGTATTCATTAGTCGGAGCAGAACTATGTGGCGTCAAACTCGATTTCAGTTATGTTTTGTGAATCAACAGGTGACCAATTATAATTGTGTGGGTGGGTGATATTAATATCCAGAGGCGTAACTACCGGGGGGGTATGGGGGGGTATGTACCCCCCCACTATTTTGCATTCAGTCGGTAAATTCTCGTTTTTGTCGGTAAATTGAAACTGTCAGTCGGTAAATTTAAAAAGTTATATAGCAAATGTGTTTATTATGATTTGCCGACCAGATTCTTCGGTATTACACTGTTTAGTTACAGAAATTTCGAAACCGTCAGTCGGTAAATTTCAAGAGTTATATAGCAAATATTTGTATCATGATTTACCGACCAGATTCTTCGGTATTACACTGTTTCGTTACAGGAATTTCGAAACCACTATTTTGCATTCAGTCGGTTAATTCTCGTTTTTGTCGGTAAATTGAAACTGTCAGTCGGTAAATTTAAAAAGTTATATAGCAAATGTTTTATCATGATTTACCGACAAGATTCTTCGGTATTACACTGTTTCGTTACAGAAATTTCGAAACCGCCAGTCGGTAAATTTCAAGAGTTATATAGCAAATATTTGTATCATGATTTACCGACCAGATTCTTCGGTATTACACTGTTTCGTTACAGGAATTTCGAAACCGTCAGTCGGTAAATTTCAAGAGTTATATAGCAAATATTTGAATCATGATTTACCGACCAGATTCTTCGGTATCACACTGTTTCTTTCATTACCGAACTTTTCGAATGTCTAAATTCACCAAAACACCCCTGTATGGAACTGCTCTGAATTCTAAATAATCTTATATGAACTAGAATCCTTGAAAGCAGGCGCGGATCCACTGGGGGGGGGGGCATCAAGCTGTACAAAAACCCCACTGAAAATAGGGTGGGAGTTGTGTTTAATATTTGAAGATCAGATGCCAGGAAATCGCATATATGGAGTCTTATCTTTTAAAAAATTCTGGGGGAGGACCCCCAGACCCTCCGCAGTTACTTATATACGTAGGCTAAATGTACCTAACCAAATTTGACTGATCATGGATATACATTACCTCACAGAATTTTACCTGTCATCTAGCTGTCCCTTGGTAAGCGAGCCCTTAGAATATATATGCATTCTAAGAACTCACTTAAGGGACAGGTAAAGTTCTGTGAGCAGCATGATTTCTGAATCACCATGACCAGATTCTAAAAAAAAAACACGCTCATCTTTTCAACCTTGTTTCATAAATCACTACCTCCTTCAAACTAAGTGCCTTTCCTTCATTCAGACTTTTTTTTCAGAAATTCTTCAGGCAGTAAGCTACCGATCTGTTCCTGATGATTTTGCAGACAAAAAACACTGAAAATAGGGTGGGAGTTGTGTTTAATATTTGAAGATCAGATGCCAGGAAATCGCATATATGGAGTCTTATCTTTAAAAATATTCTGGGGGATGACCCACAGACCCCCCGCAGCTGCTTCGCACTTGCGGCGCTCATAATTCGAGCTTCGCCCTCAAAGTACGCCCCCCTTTCGTAGTTTCCTGGATCCGCCCATGGAAAGTGTAGTCATTATATCTAACCGCTTTTTAAAAGCTATGTAAAAAAGCACATTTTTTCTATTGATCGACCCGTCGGTAAAATCGGCATTTGGATACCCCCCCGGAAATTTATCCCTAGTTACGGCACTGTTAATATCCGCTTACCTTTAAATATTTCTTCACGATACAGATGACGACACTAACGGTTGCTACAAAGGTGACAATACTGACTAATACAAATATGATGAACTGATAATTCGTACTGGAAGCAGACTCTACAAATTACAATACGACAATTATTTAAAAGCGTACGGACCGAATGCATAACTATGTGTTTCTCTAAAGCCCCACTTTAGTGCCTTCAAAATTCTTAACTTCAATCGATACCTGATTATGTCCAATACTCGTATTCTATGTATGGGTTAGAGTTCAGGTAGATATATTCTGCCACCGGAAAGAGTAATGCAACCATTGGGCGGTGGATTAAAATACTACGGATAATAATGTGGTGGATTCCATTTCAATGACAATAATCGACCAACTTTTTCATTAATTATGGTAATGCATTATACGAGCAACAGTCGGATCAAATTAATATCCCTATTTTTAAGATTGGTCAGTGATGGGTTAAAACTAATTGATAGCATCAAAAATACAGAAATAATTCTGAGATATTATAAAACTGTCATTAACACTGAAAGCCTCTTACCTACCTACTAAAAAACTTTGTGGGGGCTGTAATTCAGTGATTGGAGAAGTAACAAATCCTGTTGCATTATTACCCGTAGTAGATTCTGTAGTGGGTGTGGTGGTCATCCTAAACTGGTCGGTTTCTGACTGTGCATCAAAGACAGGAGTAAAGAGTATTTGTGTCACCTTGTTGGTAGACTGGTGCGCGAAACTGCTATCGGTATTTGAACCAAGAAATGTTGTATAAGCAGCTTCAAGTTTTGGAGTGCCCTGTGATGCAGGTTGTCCGGAGAAAGTAATTCCCTCTGAAGATTCTGGGCCTGTATTAGCCAACTGTTCAGTAGATATATGTATGGAAGCGGCAGATCCAGTAGTTCCCGGTGAAGATTCTGGACCTGTATTAGTCAGTTGCTCACTAGATAATATTGCCGATTCGCGTGATCCAGTATTTCCCGATGAAGAGCTAGTATAAGTCGACTGTTGAGTAGGGGTATATGTTTCTTCTATAAACGTTGATTGTGGTTTTGATGTATCTAAATTGGTCACATACGACTGGTGATGTTCTCGCGTAGCTGTTATGCTACTTAGTGAGGTCCATCCCGTGTTTTCACTCACAAAATCAGTTGATGAAACTAGAAATAAGTCAGCTGAAAGTGTATTGTTTTCATTTGTAGATGATGTATCTGAACTTAGAACATTAGGGATGGGATTGGAACTTGTTACTTCGTTTGCACTGATAGCATCATACGTTGACGAGAACAGCTGGGATAAGAACAATCCTCGAGTTTGAAACGTTTCTGAGAAGAAAGTATATAGTGTAGTAGACGAATCGGGTTGTAAATCAGTTTGGGTGGTTTCTGGTGGATTTATAGTAAAGGTAGCTGTGGAACTCAACGTTGACTCCGTGTTTCCTTTTGAAGTTGATGAAATGGGTCTATCGGTTAATAAGTGAGTTATTTGAATGGTTTCTGAAACGGTGCTAGAATTTACAGTTAACGATTCGGGTAATACATCAGTCGTATCTGATAGACTTATAGTAAAGGTATCTGAGGAATTCAACGTTAAACTCGTGTTTCCGTTTGAAATTGATGAATTGGGTGTATCAGTTAATAAATGAGTTGTTTGAATGCTTTCTGAGACGGTGCTAGAATTTACAGATGAAGAATGGAGTAGTACATCAGTTGGTGTGGTTTCTGGTAGATGTACAGTAAAGTTCTCTGTGCAACTTGACACTAACCCTATATTTCCAAGTGCAGTCGCAGAAGGGAGCACTAAATCTGTGGTTGCTATTTGTACAGACGATAGTATTGATGCTGATGTGATGTTAGTGACTACCGAATGGGTTGTAAAAGTTACTCGGAATCCTGTATATTGATCTGAAACGAGGCAAGTTTAAATATAAAATATTCGCTATAGTTTGTGAATAAATATCCTTCCGTTTTTGAAAGTTTTGGTACTATAATATAGTGGTATTATGAACATATATTTAATAACAAACACTTTGAAATCTTGATTCAGATGGGTGTGATGTTCTGGAACATATAAACTAAACTATAGCTCCATCGATCTTAAAGGGTAGTGCTCACTATAATGAGTAAGATTATTATTTTTGCACTTTGAAATCCTGATTCAAATGGGTGTGATGTTCTGGAACATAGAAACTAAATTATAGCTCCGTCGATCTTAAAGGGCAGAGCTCACTATATTGGGTAAGATAATTACTTTTGCAAAGTTTAATTTAATTTTTGTCTACCTACCCGATGCATCTGAACGAAAGTGTATGAAGAGATCATCACCTGATGATGTTAGAATCACATTACTGTAAGTACCACAAAATGTACCAAGAAGAGGGGGATGTTCGTCATGACCATCGTAGACATTCAAAAAATCATAAACACAGTTACTGCTTAGTTCTATCTTAAAGTAAAAAAGAAAACAAAACATTGGCTATTTGGCAACGAAACAAGCTTATTTGACGTGTGAGAATACATTAAAAACATTTGTTATTCGATTTTCCTCAACCTTATACAGGTAAATCTATACACATTTAAAAATGATTCGAATTTTAATTTTGGTTTCTGGTGAGTTAACATGGTTTTCAAAGGGACATAACTCCGAATGTTAATGTCGGAATTGTTTACAGTGAAAAGGATTCTTCCACCTCCATGTAAATTTTAAGAGGGTGATATTCGTTAAATAAGTACACATCCAGAATACATAAAATTCATACTTAAAATCAATTGGGGGGGGGGGGCATTTTTTAATTGTTTATGTTGTGGGGGGTGTCGCTGGTGCTCGACAGTTAACAGCGTACAAACAAACTCGGAAACTCGAGGTATAGCATAGCTTTTAATAATCAATCTGCTTACATCCACATGTTGAATATTAAGCTGTATAATCGAGTTGCTTGTAGAATTGATTATCCAGACGCAGTTAGTAGATGGAGGGTACAAGGCTGGGTAGTTTGGAGATGTTATTTCACCGTCGATATCATCAATTATAAGTTTGCAAGCAGGAACTTGAAATATAAATTAAATACTAATTAGTTATGATGTGAATCTCAACAAGTATTGTTTCTTCTGATAAAATATTACACGCTAAAATGGCGGGATGTTTATGATCCAGAAAATCGACAAATTTAGTTTTAACCTGAATAGTAGAAATGGGCGCTATTGTAATTGTAATCCAAATACCTTCACTTTGAAGTAGAAAAGTACGAATTATACATAAAAAAACTTTCTGTATCCAAAGGAACTAACGGGAATGGACTCGTCAACGCAATGCCTCTGTCGTTTTTAGACCACGTGTGCAACGCTATGGAAGCGAATCTTGCCCGGGCAGCCAACTATTCATCAAATTCCAACTGTGTATATGCTAACGTGAAGATGGGTGCACCTGGAACGACCAGGCTGAGCTGTAACAATCTTAGCAATAAAACGTGAATCTGACTCAAAAAACCTCGATACATTTTTCCGGGAATAGAACCGGGCACTTCTACTCCCGTGTTCCGTGTTCCCTCATCGCTCGACTACCACGACGATCCCGACGCACACACACCCACACACACACACACACACACACTGCTTCTCTGAATCAACGAAAAGGTCTTTTTTGACTTACTTGAAATTAAATGTACGAGTTATTATCTTCATTAAATGTATGGAAATGAAAACAATATGTAGACGATTTTTGAATATAATTATGGTCATTTAATAAGTTATGGGGATTACCAAGCTTTGCTCACATAGTCATAGAAAAGGGAGGGTCTTTAATGGATTACACTACTATGAATTGACCTAGAAGTAATCGGGTTTAATACAATTTCGTCGTGATAAGTTTTAACGATCTGTAAAAGGGCGTGCTTAGACGTGTTAGCGCAATATTTTCTGGGGGCATATTTTAATTCAATATTTATGCTGGTTTGCTAATTTGAAGTCTGCATACAACACAATACCTGGGATATTTTGAAACTAACATACTATAATTTTTCCTTACTATTATGGTCACAGTGGCGAGCAATTCTACTCTTTTTTTAATTCCATTCTTCAAGGATTGTTTTTATAGTACAAGTTTGTACGAGTGGACCCTTTAAAGACTAGCCAAACGGTGCTATCCTCGCAAGTTCGTACCATATCCCGTGGCTAAGTGGGTAAGGCCCTGGATGTTCGATCCCTGCATTGGCCGAGAAAGTTCATCTCGATTTTCCGGCGTGGTTTCCCCTTGCCAAGGAAGTTGCCTATTCGTTCGGATGGGACGAAAAACCGAGATAAAGTGTACACATCATTGGCCTGCTCGTAAAAAATCCCTTGGCAGTTGGAATTCGATATAAGAGTAGGCCGTAGACACAACCCAGGCGAAAAAAACTTCCCTAATAGCACACTGTATGACGTATGCCCGTCTTCAATTAGCCCAGGTGAGGTGCAGATAAGTAGGACGTTACGCCCCATTTCATTTCATATCATTTATGTCTTAAAACCGTTCTTGTAGAATCTATAAATCAAAATCATTCATCTATCTATTAGTTACCATCCCATTCGTACCTTGTGAATAAGAAATGTTCATTCCTTGTAGTTGTGTATTACTGTCTGATATAAAGTTGATATATAAATAACGACCAGTTGTTGTTAAATTGGGAGGTAATACATGACCACAATAACCAGCTATCACAGAACCAGTATTATCATCACCATCAAAAAACTTCACTACGTCTGTACTACATGTCGAATCTAAAACTATCTAAATATAATATAACATAATAAACTTCACTACATCTGTACTACATGTCGAATCTAAAACTATCTAAATATATTATAACATAAATAGTAAAATTCACTACATCTGTACTACAATTACTATCTAAAACTATCTATAACATAAATAGTAAACTTCGCTACGTCTGTACTACATGTACTACCTAAAGCTATCTAAATATATTATAACATAAATAGTAAACTTCACTGCATCTGTACTACGTGTACTATCTAAAACTATCTAAATATATTATAACATACGTAATAAACCTTACTACATCTGTACTACATGTCGAATCTAAAACTATCTAAATATATTATAACATAATGTATATAATAAACTTCACTACATCTGTACTACATGTACTATTCAGAGCTATCTAAATATATCATAATATAAATAATAAACTTCACTACACCTGTATTGCACGTATTATCTCAAACAACACAATCGAAATAATATAGTGTAACAAAAATAATAAAGAGGAGTATCCCCTTTGGTATGTAAACGTATGTAATTTTAGCATATTTCAACTATTTATACATTAATTTCGCCAGAGAATATCTCATGGTTTGTCAGAAAATTGCTGGTTTGTCAAGGCCGGGGGTGGTTTGGTGTGCCAATATCATGAGATAGAATTTGTCGACCCAATGTACATGTATTCAAACTTTAAAAAAATTAGATTGATAAAATTTTAACCGTGAACTTTAACTATTGGCTGTTAATATTTTAAATATTTCAATGACAGCTAACGTTAGGTGGGTTTAGGGTAATAACTCCAGAAAGCAAGATTGCAGAAAGCTGAAACTCGGTACGATTTGTCCTTCAATAACCAAAAAGAATTACCTGAAATGTATGAAATATCACGAGTACATTATAATCGATTTGAGCTTCTATAATCCAGACACAGTCTTGGTTCGGCGGATAGGATCCAGGAAAATTAGGGGTTTGGATGGTTCCTGTTTCATCTGTAAAATATCCACCACACGATGATAAATTTGTTTCTTGGCTGGAACCTGTATAGATATAAAATAGCGCCAAAACTGCTTATCCGGACACGTAATCCTTTTAAGATTTCGGGTCAATTTTTTCGTTGGGTGACCTTATAACCGATTACGGTTTCTTGAGAGGGTTATGCAGCGAAAAACCTATGTGCCGTATTTGATAGAGAAGGGCAAATTTCAACCACACATTATTTTTATTTAAAAAATGTTTGGTTTAAGCCAGATACCACAAAATACACCTTGGGGCACCGGTCTCAAATTCCAGATGAAGACTGACGGATTTATGTCGTTTGAACGTATCATAAATACTATGAAGCAGTTGCTCGGCCCTTGACTCGAATATTTTAAGGGATTTTAACACAAAATTAAGCAGTTTTATTCCCAAAACAAATATCGGGATTAGCCCTTTAAGGCTTCATTCACTTTATTTGAATTGTTCTTTTGTTTGTGATTTTCTGAGGCTGGGTATGATGTCTTGTCCGTATAAATTATGGGTGGTGCAGCCGCCCTGCACTAACAAAAAGTGTTTGTTTTATACATGTATGTTTATAAGAGTGACGATGCAACGTGGGATTACTCTGTCGAGAAAAGATACCACTTATGTATTTATTTGAGAAGCTGTACATTGCTATTATTGATACCCGTATTTGTCACATAACAGTGAAGATATCTAATGCTCTGGAGTATTTTGTCTCTAACGAGGGATTCTTAATCGGTCCCTTATTGAGAGATGGGTAAAATTCACGAAAGGTCCCAATTGGATTAAGTCACGGGTCATATTTCGATCCATTATTTAAAGTTTAAAATCTACTTATACTGTTTTCAAAATATAGTAGTGATGGGGGATATCGAAAATATAAAATGGAACTAAATTTAAATATATTTACATAAACTTACAATATATAGCGTTGATTAAGCCACGGGTTATTATATTACGCTATATTTTTTAAATTTCAAATAGTATAGGGATATCGAAAATATAAAATGGAACTGAATTTAAATATTATATTTACATAAACTTACCATATATAGCGTTGATTAAACACAACCAGACAAATATCATCTTACAATTATCCAGTTATTCAATAAAATATTAAAAATATTTGACTATCTGAATGGTACCCCAACATTTCATTAAATCATTTATTTTTGACGATGAGTAACACTTAGAGACACCCACTCCAGTCACGAAAGACAGTAAAGATATAATTATTCCCTATTTAATAATATGGTCCATAGTATAATTAAGTTAGATATTACCCTTAATAAATTTAAAGATATATATGATATAGATAATTATAGGTATACATATGACTGTGAGGTGTATGTGTCAGTCAATACTGTGACGATATACATGTACTATCATTCCCGGGGCGGATCCAGGAATTTTTGTAGGAGAGGGTTTGTTAGATTCCTGTTTAGAAAATCTGTCTCTAAATTACATAGGGCATACATACAAATTGAGCTTTTTAAAGAGAGAAACCATTTATGTAATGATGTACGATCACATTATGAATTAATTTTATTGACGCAAGGCATTCAATTTTCTTTATGTAGCTGGATCCTCTCTCCCTCCCCTTCTTGATCCGCCCCTGAACTGCAGGCTTGTCACCCAACCTGAAGTTTTTGTCAACATTTGGTAATTTATTCTACGTTTGCGTGAGTTATATTCGATAAATAAAATATTTCCTTTGAGCGATATGGGAGGGTTGGGATACCTTCGATGGATTTTGCATACTGGCCTCACCAAGTGAAAAAGATATAGAGTACTAAGGTCCCTGGTTCGATACCGTTATCGCCCGAGAGAGGTTCGCCGGATTTTCCAAACTGGCGAAGGATGGGGACATGTCAAAGAAAAAACATTTCAACTCATTTGTACAACTTTCAGGGGGTTTTGTTTTGTTTTCAGAAAAGTAATCTGATGGTTATTACTCCTTCAACTATGAATGCTGTCATGCTTTGATAAAATAGTTCAAAAATGGATGATGTAGCGTAGATAGTTTATTATCGCAGCAACGGTACTTGACAACCAAGATTAAAGGGCTAATCCGTCAGTTTTCATCTGGAATTTGAGACCGGTGCCCCAAGGTGTATTTCGTGTTTTCTGGATTAAACCAAACATTTTTTTATAAAAATAATGTGTAGTCGAAATTTCCCTTTCTCTATCAAGTACGGCACATGGGTTATTCACTGCATTACCCTCTCAAGTAACCGTAATCGGTTATAAGGTCACCCAACGAAACAATATTGACCCGAAATCTTAAAAGGGTTACGTGTCCGGATAAGCAGTTTTGGCGTTCACGTCCAAACGACTCAATAATTTGAGTTGACATTTTGAGACAAAGTAAATACACCATTCCCCTATATTTTGTCGTTTTATTTTCATACATTCTCAGACTTTTATTTTTGAGCCCCTGTTAAATTCGGGATTGTCCCTTTCAGCCTCGATTGTTCATTTTTTTAATATGGCGAGTGTTCAAATTCATTTAAAGCTCGACCTACCGATGTTCTTTCATTATTTAGGCCAGTTATGTCTAAATACTAATTTATATAAAATTTGAAGACCAGAACAAGACCATCAATTCGCAGATTTGGCTCGTCCATAATGGATTTTTAGCCAATTTTCACAATTTGGAAAGTAATCAATTTTTAGTGTACGTTATATATAAAATAAACAATGCCAGTTGCAGCAATTGAATTAAGTTAAACGCCCCCACCCCTGCCCACGATGGCAAAATTGATAAATGTCGGTGCATTTGAATTAAAACTAGCATCAATTCAATGAAATGCGGTTTATTTTCTTTACTGCTTCTACTTTATTCTCTTTTAAAAAGTTTGATATCGATACATATTGAATTTCCTGCTGTACTGTTGCGACAGGGCTAAAAAAAAGACAGCTAGCATCAGAGCCTTATATATAGGCTCTGGCTAGTATTGAAGAAATCATTCTCCACGCAAGTCTCGCTGAGGACTGCTAGGGAAGACAACTCTGTTTGGGAAAATGTTAAGAAATTTTAATGCGAAGGATTTATCATCTATACGAATAATCCTTTGTATAGTCCGGTAATAGCGACGATTTGCGTATGCGGATATATATAGTCATAAGCTTTATGGTTGGTACGGTCCATGGTTATTTCAATATTGCAATGAGGTAATCGGTCCATGTAATCGAAACTTGCGGACGATGTCTACCGAGTGTAACGAATACATCGGTAAACTCCGGCAAGTTTAGGGGAATTCCCCCTTTTTAAATGAGAAAGTGAAAGAAGAGTTGTCACGTGATTTCCACCGAATACCTTGGCTTGGTTTTTCCAGGTCTCGTCTCTCGAGTGCATTTTAAAACGAATAACAGAAATAATGGTTGTGAGCAATTGTCTTCAAGACAATTTTTCATGTCTTGTTTATGTTTGGTGAAGTTGTAGACATTATGGCGTTCTATTGTATCTAAATACAAACGACTGGCGATCAATTTAAGAAGTTTATGATTGAAGACTTATATACAAAGGAGAGTCCAGCCATTATTTTTTAGTTGTAGTAAATAATGGCGACCAACAGTAACAACGAACAGATAAATAAAATACTAGTAAAGGTTGTATGAATTATTTTTGTCTTAATTTAAACTTTTGATTGTTTAGTCTAGGTTATAAAATATGTGTAATTTCAATGAATCGGTATAATAATTATGAATATATCCTAAAATGGATAGATAATCGATAACGAAAGAGAAAGTAGTCAATAAGGAAGAATGATGACATCAAAATATATTTTTGGCTGCTAAGTTTTATTTCGTAGATATAATGTCATAATAAGGATGGATAAGAATAGTGAAAGTAATGGCAACACGGAAAACTTATTAAGATATTTTAGAAGTTGTATTGTAATTTTATTTTGTGGTAGGCCTATAAATAACTGAATTCTGAGCTGTAACAATTTGGGCCCATGGAGTTAACTCGACAACTGTTAGTCAGAAAAAAATAACTCCATGTTTGCAAAATATTGCTGCCGATCTTTACAAAATAAAAAACCTCAAAACTTATAATTCCTCCTGATTCGATTGACTATAATGAGTGATTGTTCTGTTTTCCCAATATTTAATATGAAAACAATGACAAACTTTTATTTTTGATTGATATATAAGATTCCTGGGACAATTAGAAGTCAACACCTACAACAATAAACGTCCTCATTTTCTTAACTGATGAAGACGGCCATTATACTGCCATGCCATCTTTGTGCTTTGCGGGATGTTTAACCCGGCCCATGGCATGCTAAGCCATGCTACAGCCTTATTTTCTGTCATGTGATATATATCATGATGCATATGCTAGCGATATCCTGGGACCTCAGATTTTCGTCTCGTTCTCAGGCTTAATTTTAATAACCAATGCATACCCCTGACACTTGATTGCTTTCTGGCATTGTCAAATGATTGACAAAGGCTACTCCTCACAGTTTTCTGTTTGATTAGAGCTAATCCTACTTAATACTGCTGGAAAGAGGGAACATTCTTGTTCTAAATTATAATTGATCAACAGTCTAGTTAACTACCAATCACTGAGCATTATCCTTAAAACAGGGCATCAAATTTGACCAAATATGTTTACAAAGTGCTATGTTATAGCTCAAGATTTTATTATGCCTAATTAACCAGTGCATAGCAGAATATTGCAGTAAAACTAATTGCGTGACAAACGTGGCTATCAACATTGCCATAAAGTAAACAATACTGTATGGAGACGAACAGACTTTCACCGTTTTTAATACCTTAAATCACTATCCAAAGTTTTAGGGAAGACCGCAGATTGACGAAGGACTGTCATGTTGCTGTACTTAAGTGATAGATTTGATTGAACGAGAATAATAGACACACTCCCTCAAAAGTTCAAGTATCAGATGCCAATCCAGCAATGGCCAGAGAGGGATTTCTCGGGCCATTGCTTCGGGAATATGAATGATTGAATGACTTAGTACCCAAAAGTACAGGTCAGTGACAGTGGGTTAGTGAGTAAGATGTTGGCACGCTAGCTTGGAGGAAACGAGTTCAATCCTATTTTGGCTGAGAAAGTTCATCAGGATTTCCAGGTGTGGTTCCACCATCTCAGTAGTGTGGTAGCCTACAAATAACAAAGCTCCCGTGTACACATTGGCATGCACATAAAAGAACCCCTAACAGTTGTAATTCGAAAATTTCTCTCTCAGCCCATTGCATGATTATTCATTTTATCGTTAAATTCATGTAAATCACGTCAATTTAAAAAGTTGATAATAGGTTTGTCATGGGAATAAATGTCTAAATAATGATTTATTTTACATTTGATGCCAAAAGAAGACTTGTAATCACCAGATTAGCTCTTACATAATGCATCTTTAAGTGAATTATTCATTTTAGATCGATTTTATTATATTTTATAGAATATACCAGCAGATTGGAATAAATATGTAGTGCAGGATTTTCTGGAGAATTGTTCCGATGATAAAGATGTTGAAAAATCTGAATTTTTTGGAGGCGTAGAAAATGTGGCATTGGTGGAATTTGAACAAGAAATAAATGAAACTGGTAAGTGTGATATCATTCCTTGAAAATCTTGGAGGAATAGAGAGAGAGTGAACAGAAATGGGGTTTAAGGTCCACTCAGCACAAACTAAGTCATTTTGGGACTAACATATGGTTCAGTTTTATTTTAAGAAATTGCTTGTGCATAGGGGTCTTTAGCTATAGGAGGAAACTGAAAGAACTGGAGAAAACCAGAGGAACTAAAGAAAACCCATGACGATGGACAGGTGACCCTACTCCTTGTCATGTACAAGCGAGTAATCAAAACCATTCCAATTGACTCAAGCATTTATATTTGAAAAAAAGAATAAAGAAAACAGTAATTCTGCAAGAATATTTTAAGTGTAGGCCTATATGCATAGATGCAGTTTTATTAAAACAAAACAAAAATGGTACTCATGTAGGTGCATTTTTATGAAAAACGGTTGTTAGAATCTTTACCTATATAACTTTCTAATACAGTTTGAATTTAAAGAACCTATATTCTATATTATTTATATTTAAAATGTGTTATTCGGTTTAGTGTAAGCCTTGTTATTGGGTGGGAGACGGACTGAATGGTCTTACACATGCGATTTAAATTATACAGGATCAAAGTGGCAAATTTGATAAGATGCTGGCTCGCTAGCCTGGAAGTTGGGTGTTCGATCCCTACATTGGCCGAGAAAGTTCATCCAGATTTTCTGCCGTGGTTTCCCCCTTGTCAGTGATGCAGGACAACGGGCCTGACAAGGACAGCTGTCTAGTCATTTTTGATAGGACAAAAAATTGAGGTCCTGTGTACACATTAGCGTGCACATTAAAGACCCCTTGGCAGTTGGAAGACTTCGATATAAGAGGAGGCTGTAGGGCAAAATTTCCCTCATAGCACACTGTATGGCGTTTGCCCGTCTTCATTAGCCCAGTTTAGGAGCAGAACAGTATGATGTTAAACCCAATTATACAGTCTTATCAATGAGTTATACGGCATGATTTTGATTCCAAGCTTGTGCTGGGATTTCTCCGGGTCCTCCAGCTTGCTGAAAAACTCTTGAAATGTTATTCCAAAATGATATAGTGTGTCTTGTGGGTGTTAAACTACGATTTATCTCTCTCCCGATATTTATATCGATTTATACATTACTGCTGTGTTAAAGCTGACTCAAATTGATGTGATGTAAAATTGTGTGCAGTGCGCTTTTTAACATTGTGTGCTGCACTCCTAGTACTCTGTAGATGTTATAAGATTTTATATTGAAGGATGATTATAAATTTATACTGCTGTTGTGCAAGGATTTTTGAATACTAGTATCTGATCCTATGTTGATACATTTAAGTTTAATTGATTTTAATTTTTATTTGAACAGAATTTAATGAATTGGTTAAAAGAGGAAAGGTGAAGAAAGAACAAATAGAGTTATCCCTCTTGACAGAACCAGATGGATTGATCATCGAGAATGTACCTTCTAGTATCAGTCTAGATAGGGTCTGTTCATACTTCACCAAGTCACATGGCCAGAATATCATTACAGAGAAAAAATCTTATGTAAAACCTAAATGCATGGTCCTCCATATCAACAATGTCGACGGTAATCTTCTTAGTAAAGTTGCAATTGTTTTTTGTCCCCCGCCTTTCGAAGAAAGCAGGGGACTATTAAAACAGGTTTGTTCGTCTGTCTGTCCGATTAAGTTTGATAATGAGCATTCTCTGCTCAGGGTAAGCAAAGTGATAAGCAATTTGATTGGCCCAGACTTTGGAACACAATAACTTCCCTTCTAATTAAGCTTAGTGTAGATGTTTATTAGGTGAATGTTTTGATGGAGTTCGAAGATGAGCATTTTCTGCTTAGGGTAAGCCAAGATAAGCAATTTGATTGGTTGATGCTTTGAGACACGATAACTTTAGTTCTAAATAAGTGAGAGTGATGAAACTTGGTGTATAGTTTCATAACATCAATACCTTGACTAAGTTTGATAATGAGCATGTTCTGCTCAGGGTAAGCAAAACGATAAGCAATATGATTAGTTGAGACTTTTGAGCACAATAACTGATAGAGATTGCTCAATGCTTTTGAAAAAAATAAATGTGCGATTAATTAATATGTGTCATCTATTTATTTTGGGATTTTGGTAGGGGGACATCAGCCTCACTGTTGGCTTGGTTTTTTTTCATTTTTAATGGAGCGTGTATCACTACAGGCCAGTACTGGCCCATGGATCTATTAACTTGACTTAATATTTTTTATTTAATACAACTGACCCATGGATCCATCCACTTGATATTTGTTATTTATTCCGACTGGCCCACAGATCTATCCATTTGATTTGATATTTGTTATTATTTTATGGGTGGCCCATGGTTCCATTCACTTGATATGGTATTTGTTTTTTTATTACTTGCAATGTTTGTTTAGTTTGTCTTGTCCATCGTTAGTCAGTTTTGTTTTGTTTTGTAGTACGGTCCTCCTGCACTAACTATTAGTGACTATCCATTACACTGTATCACTGGTTTCGTTTAATTTACCGACTGCTGTTCAAAAAATTGACCAAATGGATTAAAAAGGTATTGATTTGAACAGTGGTCGTGAATTATAGCTTGTGAATTGGAGACTCGTTATCAAAATTTAACGGCCATCTTAATTTTTATAAATTTTCAAACAAAGGTTTCGTATTGGTCCAGAAATAAAATTAATAAATTCAGGTAATATTTGGACCAATATTTTTCTGGTACTTTTACTAGTAATAGTAAGTGTAGGGGGAAAGCACCACACACAAATAATTAAACAAGACAAACCTATTGCTTGTGGAATACTTGCGCAGGGATACTTTCCTGAACTATTGAATAACCCGAGCGGTATTAAATGGTCATTGAGTTCTATCTATTTATTACTATTATTATAAAAAATAAACAACCCAATTGATTATTGATGTATAATGATCAAGTTTTGAACAGTGGTCAGGAAATTAAATACTTGTTACTTGTAAATTGAACACAAGAACAAATTAGATGATTTTTGGATTTTTTTACATGATTTTACAAATTTGTAAACAAAAACTTGATATTTAATGAATGGGAAAGAAATTAGTGCTAGATTAAACGATACCCTTGTTACAGTGATAGGTTCTGAGATTTGGGAATTTAAATGTGGTCTACATGCAATTGACAGGACCCTAATATAATTATTTTCCAGGTTGTTACACTATGTTTCACATCTTGAATGGACAGGGTGTTTCTTCTGTAATCCGACCGAAGACTTTGTTTCGCCCCCCCCCCCCCCCCCCTAAGAAATTTTTTAAAAGAATCAGGGTTTCCGTGGTGATTTGTGGCGCATATCTATTTTTTTATACTGTTATTTAGGGATTTAGGTGCCCCCCCCCCCCTGGATTCGTTTCTGCAGAGGTTATTACAGATGTTTCTACTACATTTTGTGATATTTTGTTAATCTTACTTGTGTATGGAATGGTTACAGTGAGCTTGTTACATTTACTTGTGTTTGCAAAAAGTTTAAAATAAATTTGTATATTATTTATATGTGTTTGTAATGTCTACAATAATTTTTGTTCTCTTTCAGTTGCTGACGAATTGATCAAGATAAAACTTCCACATGACATGGAAGTTAAATTATTTTACAACAAATTCCATGGCTATATAATAAGAGAGCTCAACAAGCCATTACTACTACCAAAACCAAATAAATGTAAAATATTGGCAGCATTGTCACATTCTTCAAACAATAATACAGATGATGATGATGATGATTCTGATGATGATGATGATGATGATGATGAGGGGGAGGAAGAGGGGGATGCTAAAGGAACGGTTCATAATATGGCTCGAAACTATGAATCTAACATTAATCAAGGAGCTCATTCAATAGTAGACAATCAAAATAATGATGATGATACAGATGATGATGATGATACAGATGATGATACAGATGATGATGATACTGATGATGACGATGATGGTAAGGAGCATAATGATTTTGGTCAGGACAGTAAAGCAGATGATCATAATTCTGATGATGATTCTGATGATACTAATCTGTTCTATGATGCTAAGGATAATGATGATGCAAGAGATGAAAGGAAGAATGGTGACAAGATTAACAAGCCATTACAACATCCTAAACCAACTAACTATAATCCCTTACCGCCATCTTCACATTCTACAAAAGGTAATAGAAATAATATCAAGAACAGTGGCCCTCCAGTGCAGATAGTTCCACCAATACCAGTACCACGGTAAGTGAATTAACATACAGTAGACTCTGTCACTTATGCATCGTACATGATTGATACAATATGTCGGATTATAAAGCATGATGGAATACTCAACTGTCTCAATACCTGAAGTTTTAATTGTACCTCAGATATTGGAAGTATTATTTCAATACACTTTCGAATACCCAGAATTTTAAATATGATAAACCTTTCTGTACATTCAAATTTTATTACATGAACTTATTACGTTTTTTACTTCGAGCAGGTACAAACCACTCGTGCGTATATAATTATGTTGATGTCTTCAAAGTTAGAGTTCAAGTAAAATTGTTTGTTATTCATGTATCATGCAAGAGTGACAGGTTAGTTGCTGAAGCAACGAGTATTGAAGTAAGAAGTGGTATCGACATCGCTAGCCATTTTGTAATTTAGGAGTGACAAATAAGACATGTTTCAATCCTTGAAAGAATTGATTGCTAGGGATCACAGTATGATAAAGCCTGCCTATGGTTTCTTATATATTTTTAGCGGCTTAACAATTTTTTGTAGCTTTCAAAAGATAATTTGCATTGTATGGTGTTGCACTTATTAAAGGAAAGCTTACATAGTTTCTGTGAGTTGCCATACATGATAGCGACAGTGCAAAGAATGTTGGGTAATTCCAGTCTACATTGAACCATCTATTAAATACTTAACGGCTAATTCCTTCTGGAACTGTCTCAAAAACTGCTATAATTTGCAACTTTGTAAGACAATCACACATGATGAACACAATAATATAATGATAGTTATTCTTTATCTCAGCATTTTATAAAATTATGAAGGTAATCAACAAAGACCGACTCGTGTTTGAGGCTCACCAATGATTGATCGGTAATTATGTGTTGGTTAACACCCTCTGATTGAAGGCCGGATTATCCAATGTCAACTAAAAGCAAATTGTGTGACGGGACCGCTGATTGTTGTCATAATTCAGAATATTCATTATAGGCTACTCTAAATTTTTGAGCTGAACAAGTGGTCTAACATGTGGACTGTTGATCAGATTGCTTAGGTGGATATGATCTAGCATGTGCAGCGTAGATCACACAGTTTAGGTGAATGTGCCCTATTGTGAACTGTAGGCCAGTTTTATGTGACAAGAGGTAGCTTCGTCTGCTGAACCTTGTAGATTTTCCTCAGATACTCTTCTTAGTTCCTACATTATGTGTGGACAAATAAATTATGATAAATGTCTAAATATAATATACTAGAATCCACAAAAAATAGTGCTTAAAGCACTTGATTCTTCTAATCCAACCAGTTAGATGTTACTCTTTATTGATATGCTGACAACGTAACATCTAACATCCGAAGCGTCAAAAGCTCGCTGCAGAAATTGATAACTAGTTTACTTCTTTCAGCTCGATGCTTTATCTACTGGCACCTTTCAGCTCGATGCGCAAAAAATTCAGTCGGAGGTCGCTCCATAGATTTACTGCTAAACGCGTCTAGAGATTACGTATCAACGAAAACTCTAGACACTCTGGAGTATTGATTCTTTCTAACATACAAATTTTCATACAGCACAGTTTATGCGGCATGCCAATATATGTTAAAGCCGGAATGGATCATAACTCATCTGATACAGATATCAGATTATTGTTTGTTTGTGAACATTACTCTATTACTCTACCTGCATTTCTCATTCTCCATGCAAGTCTCGCTATCCAGCATTAGTGTGGACTGCAAGGGAAGACAACTCTGTTTGGGAGATTGCTCATTTCTCTCAAACATGTAGATATACAGCCTGTTTCAATTACTATTTATATAAAAGAAACAATTATTTTAATTTCAGAAAACAAGCCCAGCTTATTTCATCATCTGAAATTAAATTGACCAGCCATCAAATTATTTTAATGAAGAAAAGTGGATTTATTGCTAACTGTCATTTATGTAAAATTACAATTGACGAAAAGAAGCAGATTGTAATTTTTGAAGGTACCCAAGAAGATATTGATACTACGAAAGTTGAAATGTTTGAAAAATTGGATAACATTTTTGAAGAACCTTGCACCATTGCGAAACCATTTTGCAATCTGTTGAGATCGGCAAAAGGAGAAATGTATCTTGAATCAATCTTTGGAGCTCAAGATTCCGTTATTGGTTACGTCAACAAGGATGATCAATTAGTTTGTGCAGGGTTCGGAAAAGATTCAACCCAAAAATTTCTTACGATTTGTAAAAATCTGCTGCTGACCAACAGAATTGTTTATAAAAACTCATACAGTCATTTCCTTAAGAGTAGTAAATGGACAGATGTCAAAAATGTCATTGAGAACGACTTTTTAGTGCAAGTACATACTGAAGATGACAAGATGATTGTTATAGATGGTTTGAATGGAGATGTGTCTGTAGCTACCCGAGAATTGAAAACAATACTTGAGAAAAACGAACACCATTTTAAAACATTGAATTTTGAAGGTGCCAAGTCTCGTTGCATGCAGCGATTTTTTCAACCACAGATAAATTCTATAAGACAAAGTATGAGGTAATGATATTTCCTTATTATTAGAAAAATTTAAAATGGCCACATTGTTGTTGCCAGTGCCTGTACATCCCAAGGTCAGCCATCCACAATTTCTTTATCTTCTGATGTTTATCAGCCCATTGACCTTATAATGATCAGCCATGCTTTGTTTACATTAGTGAGATGAAGTAATGGTTATTGAATGGAGATGGGGGTGAGATGTTTAATGGTCACAAGCAGTAGGGTGGGTTGTCTGCTTAACCTCACGTTTTCTCTGGGTCCTCCAATTTCACTCATAGCACACTGTAAGGCATATGCCTATCTTCCATTACCCGAGGTTAGGTGCATAACAGTAGGACGTTAAACCCTATTTTATTTCATTTGTTTTAGGGAAGGTGATGGTTATATGGATGATGAATCCAATGACGCTGGTTATAAGCTTGTATTATCAGGACCACCAAATGTAGTTCAACAAGTTGAGGGTAAACTGAAAGAGCTAGAGAAAAAGGTGTGGCACTGTAAACTCATATTTAAAAGAGATGTCGTAACAGGCAGAGGTAAAAATCAAATACATATATTCATGTCATCTCTATGAACTGTTAGAATCTAGTGTTCTCTTAAGGTATGTTATTTGTTGACCAGAATCTCGACACCAAGCGCTACTCATCTTGTTGATTTTCTTTATGGAGGCAAAACACTGATGATAAAATATAGTTTCCTGCCACTGTGCTAAACTATCTGTTGAATAGTGTTAAACATTTGTCCTCAATTCTGACACCAAGAATCTTGTGTCGTATGGGTGTTGATTGTAATATTTGTCGTAATAACCTTTAAATTTAGACTTTTAAAATATTGTTCTTTTTTGAAACATATATTTTTAGAATTAAATACATTGGTAAATGGTCTAAAGAATACGAATCAGAAACGACTAAAGTCAACATTTGAAGAAGAAAATAAATGCTTTTTAGAATTCTTGAATTTAAAACCAGAACAAAGGAATTCATTGACGAGCATGAGGTATAGCCAGTTTGTCAAATATTTTCCCCGCACACCCCTGTAAAAGCTTCCTTCAGTTCAGCTTCAGTGGATACAACCTTAATGAAGTTAATATTTCTAGTGAACGGATTAAGATAAAACCTGATATGCACCTACTTCATTAATCCAATCATATGCCTAATTTAGAAAATCAATAGTAGGCCTACATATTTGATTAGTTGTATAAGGCCAATTCCTAGAAATTTGTTACCTTTCTTCTAATGCAATGATATCAACTAAATTTTTTGCTTGTTTATTTTAATAACAATGTCTAAATTGAGTTTAATGAGCACTCCATGCCATTTTGGAACTAAGATATGGTGCAAATTTATTTCAATAATTCGCTTAGGTGTAAGGGTCTTTAGCATTGGGAGGAAACTGGAGTACCTGGAGGTAACCCATAAAGACAGACGACACTTATCATGCCACCTGACTCTAAAGTACATGTGTTAAAGCATTGGGCCACCCAACCCATTCCCCCGATTAGTGATTGGACAAGCTCAGTACAATTAGGCATTTTCAGTTAAAGAGTAAGCTTGTGTACTCATTTTAGGATTAATTTTTTCGATTTACTGTGGAATACTAAATTGGTTATACCAAACACTTTATCTATAAAAAACAATCCACATATAAAATCTACTAGGGGTTAGTTTCAAAATGACCATGTTATTTGTTTCTTTGATTTCTTTTTAGTTTTAGAGCGTTTTCCCCAACTAAAGATACACCTAGAGAATATTCACCAAGAGGAGCTGGTCGTGGTCAGGGAGCTAGATGGAAATCGGCTTCGGCTAGGGTAACTGCGATGCGCTCATTTTCAAAGCCTAAAATACAAGGTGTCGCCTTTAACCAGGCAACTATCAAGGTGAAACAAGGAGATATAACAAAAGAAAAGGTCAGTGAATTTAGGTGGAAGTGTATCAGATGTTCTAGAAAGATCAAGCTTACTAACTTATACTTACTAGCTAATATTTGAACTTGGAATTTAGAAGCCAAGACTTACACATACTTTGAACAATGACCAAGAGTCAGAAATACTAAGCAATGATTTGGTCATCCTCAGTATCCCCAGTGGTCTCATTCTACTCCACTAATATACCCTGGGTTCACCCATAAGATATTCATATAATAAATTATCTGCCCTTGTAGCTTGATTCTAAAAGAACCAATCAAAGTACAGTTTACAAATCATTTTTTAGCCCCATTGCTTAAGTTTACCGATTGGTCGATAAAAATAGCACAGTCATCATGCAAGGGTAGATAATATGAATATGGGTCTCCCCCATGGATGAACCCAGCTAGAGGTTAGTGGCGCGAACCTGAAAAAGACCACTGGGGATAGCGAGGATATGTTTAGGTAGAAATTTCTTTTAGTTCAAATTAAAGGTTGTAAAGGAACCTTGGGCAGATGGAATTCAAAGACGAATAAATGGAAACACCCTGCATCCAGGAAGAATTCTCTCATGGGGGCACGCTGCATGTGGCACTAGCCCTGTTGGTGCAGAAAGTTAAGAGGTCAAACCTCATTCCTATTCTCAAGCCTAATACAATCTCTCATCTTCCTAGAACATAATATGAATAAAAATTTAGTGATAGAATTCAGTGTATTAATTTTAATATTATAATGGGTTTCTTTTTTTTATTATACAGGCTGACGTACTAGTGAATGTATTAAATCCAACAGTAAATTTAAAGAATACAGCAGTTGGTCAAGCATTTTCTAAAACTGGTGGTGTTGAATTTGTTAAGGTAATTGTTAAAATGACAAGACTTCTATGTTTTAGGGGCAAAAATAAAATCAATTTCTTTGAAATGTGATCATATACATGTAGGTTTATTTGTTTTTTAGGATGACAATCTGTATTTGTTGATAATTGTAAGACTGAAGTTTAAGCTGATGTTGGAATATGATAAATTTTGTGTTTTACTGTTCAAAGTAGCACATGAGAATTACCAGATTCAATAAAAAAATTATACTTAAATTCAAGACGGTTTGCTTCTTTTAATTTAGTATTTAAAATACTTGAGGGTCTTTTGGAGACATTTAGTAACTGGATAGAGCAATACACAATAACACATATTTATGGAAAAACAGCTACTTTTTTATTTGAGCGAAGTTTCGAAGAGTATTCTCTCAACGTTATCAAACTAATATATACTTGATATGAATATTATACTGAGTACAAATAAATGCAGTCTGTTTAAGCTGGTTATTATGAGAATGGTAAGACTTGGAGAAATGATAACAGAATTTGTATTATTTTTATAAACCTCCTATAAACACAGACAAACAAAGATGGCAGTGATGTCAACAGAAACTAAAATTTTAATACAATTGCTTAAATGGTGTACAGTCTAATAGCCATAAATGATATTTAAAATAAAACCCACAGTTTTAGTGATTTACAGCTTCTCAGTTTATTCATGCATTGTTTAAATACTGGAACTAAAAGTAGCAAAGTAATTAATGTTTTATATAGTATGTCATGTCCACATTTTCCCAAGGATGTATTGTGCTGGGACAATGAGAGGCTGGGGCTGAGCCCTATCGATTTTCCATGTTCTCTGTCCATCTCTTGTTAACTGTTGGTGTATCTTGCATGGCAACCACTTGTTTATTTATGGAGTTTTCAATAGTTATTGACAGATTATGATCTTTGATTCTATATGTAGTCTAGACACTTAATTTAAGTTGATTTAAACCTTTTTTTGTTTAATGTTGGCAATATATAATTTATATATCAATATTTATGATTATTTCAGGGTTTAGAAATGGAAAAAAGTAAACTAGGTTTGGTTGGTGATATTACTTTACCGCCTGGTACAGTTGTAAAGACAGGATCCGGCGGACATCTTGGTTGTAAACTAGTTCAGCATATGATATTAGACAAATGGAAGGGACCAGCTACTGCAAATGTAAAAAGATTTTATGTGTATCTCATCACTTAAAAAAGAAACTCCTTCGATCAGTCTTGATCAGTACAACATCCTTTTAGGAATGAAATTGAAAAGTCACTTTTGAGCATGAATGCTGTTTCCGGGTATATGCCACGTACTGAGCCACATGTTCTAGAATTTTTCTCTCTATAGCTAGTTGTATAGCCTATAGGCTCGAAACCATTATTCAGTAAGATGTTTCTAAAAACACTGCCTGCTCCTTATGTTTATCAGTATCTGTACCTTAATCTAGATATCTTTTAAATTAATTCTATTTATATTTTTATTAAATCTTTGCTTGATAAAATAATTTCTTGAACAACTATACTGGCTGGTTTGATATTTCGTCAGACAAAGAAACATGGATAGGGATAGGGGTTTAACCATCCATATATAGGTGACAAGCCTTCTTGATCTATTGTAATTTTTATACGCCCACATGGAAATGTGGTCGTATATTGTCGTCGCCTCTGTCCGTCCACAATTTCTTGTGAACACTCTAGAGGCTAAAGTTCATATCCGATTGACTTTACATTTAAAAATTAAAGTCTTGAGACGAAGAAGCCTATTGATTTTAAGCATTTTCAGATAATTACTGTCAGAGTTATGGCCCTTGATCACTTAAAAAATTCTTTGGGACGCTCTAGAGGCTAAAGTTAATAACCGATTGACTTTAATTATATAATAATGTTTTTTACAAAATTAAAGACAACTTATTTGTCCAGTCAATAATATAATGCCTTGTTCATTACAGGTTTTGGTGCAAGCTATTCGTCAAGTTTTACTGTCGGTATCACAACATAATATGACCTCTGTAGCATTTCCTGCTCTTGGTTGCGGTAAATTGTTTAAATTCCCTGCTGACCAAATGGCCATGACTGCTCTTAATGTCATACAACAGGAGATATCCAAATACCCAACAATAAAGGTAGGTAGCCATATATACTGATCAGCAGTTAATAGTTTCTGGGTCGCTATAGTTACTGATAGGAATGACATCGGTGGGGGTTAATTAGCTTGCAATATTAAATTCGAGGATATTTTTTTTTAAATAGGCCTATAAGAATAAAAAATGAATTTCAAGTGTATATCTGGATAGTGTAAATGAAATGGGAAATATAAAATGAGTAAAGGACACCATTCTGCCCAGATGAGTTAATGCTACTACATCCTCACCGACACCTATACCATGTCAGTAATTATTAATTTGTTCTCAATTTACTTTGCTTTTAGACAATAACGTTTGTCATCTATGATGATGATGTTTATGGAGAATTTTTGGGGAAACTTAAAAAATATTCTCCAGATGTCAAAGGAGCTGTTGGTGGAACCGCGGATGATTCTGATTCTGATGATGTCGATGTTGATGATTCGGATTCGAATGATTCAGATGATTCTGGTGAATTTCTGAACTATATTAAAGCAACTAATGATGCAGGTCAGTCTGTTTAAAAACTAGAACAAAACAAGGTTTCCAGCATGTTTCGGTCCTGTTAGGTTGATTCAATTTTGGTTTTTGGCCGCCATATTAGATCAACCATTTGTTACATGGATTGGACACTGTCCAAAATGATTCTGGTGACCAACAAAACCTATAACATGTTATTTTACATGTTATTTTACCAACATTGTTTGTAGAGCTCAATTTCAGACCATTTTTGGCCGCAATTTTTCATTCTTCAGAATTTAGCCTGTAGTTTTTAGAGGTAACAAACTACAAATTGCTTCACTATGGTCTCTTCTATCAGAAACCAATATCAAACAGTGTTCCCTGTTAAATGGGTCATGATGATGTATTTACAAACAAAGGATGGTTGGGTTGCTGAGCTGTCTGTGGGCTGTCAGGAGTATTTTGTGCCACCCACGTGCAAGCAAATTAATGAAATAACAGAACCTCTTTTTGAATGCCATATTTGATTTACATTTATAGCGTGTTTTTGTAGGACCCCATTTGGAAATGTGGTTGTATATTGCCGTTGCCCCGTCCAGACGTACGTACATACGTCCATCGTCCACAATTTCTTGTGATTGCTCTAGAGGCGAAAGTTAATATCAGGTTGACTTTAAATTTTAGATTTATTCACAGTGTTTAAGGTCATGAGTCGAAGAGGTCTGTTGATTTTCAGCAATATCCGATAATTTCTGCCAAAGTTATGGCCCTTGATCACTTTCAAAAATCTTGCGAATGCTCTAGAGGCTAAAGTTAATATCCAATTGACTTAAAATTCATACACGTGTTTAAGGTCACGAGACGGAGAATCCTATTGATTTTCAGCAATATCTGATAATTAATCATAATGCCAGAGTTATGGCCCTTGATCACTTTGAAAAATCTTGTGAACGTTCTAGAGGCTAAAGTTAATCTCCAATTAACTTTAAATTCATACATAGGGTTTAAGGTCATGAGATGAAGAAGCCTTTATATAAGCCAAACAAATTCTAATGATTTTCTGATAACTTATTAATGAGTTGTTACTTTTAATCAGATTTTAGTGTATTATAAATGTTCATTACCGAAAAAAGTTATATATGCGACATTACTTAATGGGTTGTTACTCTTAGTCAGATTTTGGTATATTATAAATGTTTTATTACCGAAAAAAGTAAAAATATGCAACAACTCTTGTTGACTGCTTGGACGAATTAGCTGCTGTGGGCCTATGTTTCAATGTAAGTCCTAACACTAAATGCCTTATAAACAATAAATGTTATATGTGTCTTTATTTCATAAATTCAATTAATACAAGCCAAATTTTTCCACCTATTATAAAATAGAAGAGACCAAAATATCAACTTCAAAATATACTATTTCAGGAGAACGGGAGGTACAAGGGTCAGCTGATGCTGGTATACAGATTTATGGTGCCAACGAAGATAAATGTGATCGAGCCAAACAAAACTTGAAGAAGTTTCTGAAGGACAGTTATCTTTACGAAGACTATGTTAAAGATGAAACAATCACCCGTCTGAATCGTAGAATACACGAAGAAATGAAGAAGATAGCAGATAGATTAAATGTGGATATTAAAATACCAAATATAGAACATTCCAAACATGGTAAATATAACACATAATATAGCACATATACCAAGCTTGGTAAATATAATTATAATACCTAATACCAAACATACCTAATATAGAACATTCCAAACATGGTAAATATAACACATAATATAGAACATACCAAGCTTGGTAAATATAATTATAATACCTAATACCAAACATACCTAATATAGAACATTCCAAACATGGTAAATATAACACATAATATAGAACATACCAAGCTTGGTAAATATAATAATACATATAGAACATACCAAACATTGTAAATATAAAAATACATATAGAATATAGCAAACATGGTAAATATAATAATACCTATTATAGAGCAAACATTTTAAATATAGTAAAACCTAATATAGGACACAGTAAGCATTGTACTGTAAATATAATTCGGAAACCATGCTGGGTTCGATTCTAGTACGGGGCCATCCATAAAGTATGTACGCTCAAAATGGGTAAAATTCACCCCCCCCCCCCCCTGTAAGCTCCTGTACGTACATTTTGCCAATGAATTTGGCGTGACCCCCCCTCCCCCCCCTTATCGAGTTGATAAGGGATCAGGCATGACATGAAACCAGATTTAGTCATTCAGTTATCTTGTGTATAAGTTGGCATGCATGTAAAAGAACCCTTGACAGTTGAAATTTTTAAATAAGAATAGGCTGTAGTGCTGGTGTCCGTGGGTAAACTTTCCCTCTTAGTACAATGCATTTCCTATGCCCATATTACGAAAACACATAATTTTGTAGGAATATTACTGACATAAATTTGAATACCGACTGGAATTAAATATGGAAAATAATGAGGTGAACCTATTTATATCACGTGTGAATTTGAGTATTTTATTGACACAGGCTTTTTAATTGTAGTCTGAAGTTGTCTGCTTAAATAACGATAAGAATTATGCCCCTTTATTTTCGATAAAAATGTAAAACAAGAAAAAATTTTGACATCATGTTTTTATTATTTAAGGTCAGAGAAAGGGTAGATTTATTGTTCCTCAGATACTACTACAAGGTGAAAGCCACAATGTTGTGAAAGTGAAAGTAGCGTTGCAGGAACTGCTTATGGCTGAAATGAAGAAATCCCACAGGTACTTTGATAGAAGTGGTGAAAGTGGTGTACCTAAACGCGGAACAATGGAATTCCTTTATCACATGGCGGGAGCTGAAAATCCTTCACCCCCGTATTACTGGAAACACTCTAAAACAAGACTTACAAATTTTAAAGAAATTTTCAGTGCTGGCAGTAAATTAGTATCAATTAAATCCTCCAGTTCACTCCATTCTTGCATTGTTGACCTTGTGAATAAAACGTGGAGATCAGACGTAGTCGGACATGGAAAAGATGCTTTGAATCTTTCACATAAAAGTATTCAAGTTACAAAAATTGAGCGTGTTGAAAACCTTTATCTTTATCGTCAATATTACGATCGAAGAAAAGAATTATTTGCAGAAGCCGTCAAAAATAAATCATCTTATGTGAATATTGACAAGATTCCAGGAAGTAAAGGCCCTGTTCTTACAACAAAACTAAGCGGAGCTGATCTCAAACATAGTGATTTATATCCAGAGATAAATGAACATTATGTTTTTCATGGAACCTCAAAAGAGGTGATAGATACTATACACGAGGATGGTTTTGATCATCGAACTGGAAATGAAAACGGACTATTTGGATTGGCTTTGTATATGGCTGAAAGTTCGACCAAAGCTGACCAATACGGTGGTATGTTTAACTTATTATCCACATGTTAAAGTGTGTTTCTTTTTAGAGTTAGTTACTATCCATACTAATTATAAAGATTGCTGAAGATTTATTTAATTTCACACAATAAACCATATAGACTGATATGACTGGTTCCTACGGTGGCTGATTAAGGATACGCAAACAAAAAAAATATCTCGAGCGCTTGAGATATTAAGTCGAGCGTCAAGATAATTAAGTTGAGTACTCGAGATACTAAGTCGAGCGCTCGAGACAATACAATCGACAACATCCCAATTGATATTCATGTATTAAGCTGTATAATTTTGTGCATTCTCGTTGATAAACTTTGCAGAATAAAGATTCATTTGTTCGTTTTTACTGCCCATCCAAAGCTGCAGCGAAGAAAAGCCCCCTACACACACACACACACATACTCCACTCAATGGTCACCACCACCTCTAAACATTTCTCGTTGTATTTACCCCCTTTGAAGTATATCGCAATCAATAATTGTATATATCGAGGTTACATAGTTTTGCTAGGAGAAATTGACATTTCCGCTTATCTGGAAGCAAGGGTATTTATTTCACGATATGTAGGAACTAATCATTGCCTAATTTCGACGCCGGCGGAAGCAATTATTGATTGGGGAGGGGGGCCTCTATTCTAGGACCTTATGGGTGAGGGTCAAGGGGTCGCATTTACCCTGGCGCATGTGGTGCGATCGTCAGGCTTCTACACACACACACAACCCCACCACCCCCACCCCCAACAATCAAGCTTAAAAAATCGATTGAGATGTCTTGATTGTTTTATCTCGGGCGCTCGACTTAGTATCTAGAGCGCTTGACTTAATTATCCCGAGCGCACGACTTAATTATCTCGAGTGATTGACTTAACTATCTCAAGTGCTCGACTTAGTATCTTGAGAGCTCGACTTAATATCTGGAGCGCTCGAGATATATTTTTCTCTGCGTTTCCATAATCAGCCATTGTAGGTTCCTTTTTGCTGAATACGCCCTCTAAGAATATAAACAATCCTACAGAATAGTAGGCATTATTTGATTATAGATAGATAGCAAGACACTGAAGGGTGATCAACTATCAAAGGCTAAAAGCCTAGGTATATGCCTGATTTCATTAGCCCATATAGCGCAGAAAAGAAGGATGTCAATAAACTCTATTTCATTTAATGTAGCACATTGTGTATACCCGGTACATTCTAAACATATGGCAGCAACATCTTTGTCTGATCAATTTTAGTCGATCAGAAGATACATTTAGCCACTAAAGAGAGCCTATTTCATTTTTTAAATTCTGATTTCTGTTGTAGATCCTAAAGGTCATCGAAGTGGTGGTGAGAAGAAGATGTTACTTTGTCGAATATTATTGGGTAATGCTTATCTGTGTTCACATAAAAACCCTACAAAATACAAGAAACCGCCATGTAAAGATTTACATCATTTGGACCCAAAGTGTACTAAGCATCATGGATTTTTTGACTCGGTTTTGGGAGATGGACATTGGTTATTTCGAGAGTTTGCTGTATATGATGGTAAAATGGTATATCCAGAATACATCATAACCTATAAACGAATATGACTGACTTAAAAATAACACAACTACTTTAAATTTGGTTTGTCTTTCACTTTTAAAGTACGTTTTAAATTGATTTGTTGATATGTCTGTGAAACAAGTAGCAAGTGTATGTTTCATCTTCATCTGGAAGATATTCTGTGTTTAAAGATGCATTATGTAAGATTTAGATAAAGAGCGGACATTTCTTGCTACAATCGTTCAAAAATAGATAATGAAAATGAATATATTGAAATTTCATTCAAATTAGGCCTACTTTATTCTGAACAAAAGTTATCAGTGTTTGAAGCTTGGACAAAATGTGGCATCAAAAAGATATTTTTAACTATAGACAACAAAACTAAAATATGATCGCTTTGAAGGAAAATACTTGTTTGGTATGGATAAAAAGAAAGTGTTGAATTTGTGTTTCCTGGCATCGAGTAAAACATATTTAATTTAACAACCGAAACAGTATTCTGGTTGTCTACTATTTTTAGTTTTATACCATAAAGATGCTTTATATAGGCTACATGTACATGTATTTAAGAGCTAAATCTGGTGAAAAGAGCTTAGTACCGTTGTTATGATAACAAACAATTTATGCCACATTTTGTCACAACTTAAAACATTGAGAACTTTGTTCAGAATAAAGTAATTTGAATGAAATTGTTTGATAAAGACTATAGGAGCCTTGTCTTTGAAACACTGGTCAGTCAATTGTCAAGGCAATAATTGAAAATTGGCAGAATTGAAAAGGGTTTGTATAAACATGCTGGCATTATTTTAAAAATCTATATATCGAATATGGATAGACTAGTTTCTGTAAATGTCTGTGATATCTTTAATTGTTAAGTTATATAGTGGACGCTTACGGCTGGCCCCCGGATCCATTCACTTGATTTGATAATTGTTTAATGTTTGCAATGTCTATTTTCTGTCTTGTCCGCAGGTTTATCTTGTATATTTTTCGTTTGTTTGTTTTGCGTGTACTGCAGTCCTCCTGCATTTACTATTAGTGCTATATATTTGATTTTTATTGAACTTTTGATTGTTTGTATGTTACATGTATATGTTATAGTATTTAAGAGCAAGTTATATATTTAGTTATTTATATAGTGATTTGTATTGTAACTATTGTTGTACATGCATGTTATCATTGTGGTCATGCCCTCAATTGCTTAAGTTTTAAAATTTGTATGTCCTACATTACAGAATTGTTATCATGTAGTACTGGATAGCCTTGACTAAACACCTGGTTGACAGTTCCATTAGGATTCCAATATGATAAAAAAAAAAAAACATTCCAGCTATAAGCACGGTTGGGAACCGAGGGTGAAAGCAAGTCTAGATGGTTTGTGGTACATATTTTTTTATAAATGCTTGTCTGATTTAATGATTATTAGAATTTTGTTAAATGGACCTATTGTACAAATAGAAAATATGAATCTAATGATTCCAGCATGTCCATACTCCATACGTTGTCTATATTTTCTTGTGATACATGTATGTATAAAATCTGTTATTTATATTAGTTAAACATGCATTATTCAAATCTGCCTATTGCAGGTCTTTATTTGGGCCTGAAATGTATTCTAAAGTATTAAGACATTAATTAACTCATCCAGGCCTTAATCAACTCTGGATGGCATCAGATTTCTCCGATATTAAACAGATTAGAACGGTTCAGTGATACTTTGATTTAATCAATATGGCAGAACCCAGACAGGCCGATACTTGGCTTCGATCAACTAGGACCGTGTTTGAAATTATTGCACATGTCTGTCAAACCTTCAAAGGCCAATATCTTCGCTTGCAATAGAGTAATTTGAATAAAAATGTTAAATTATTCATTTTACATGATCATCTACTTTCGAACTATTATAGCAAGAATGGCTAGTTCTTTATCTATATCTTACATAATGCCCCTTTAATAAGCCTATGTACAGTTGTAATTTGAACAATTTATATTACCGGTAAATACTCTTTTGAGTTATGAACTTGTTTCACCTTGTTGAACATTTTACAACAAAAGTTATCATTTTTTATTTATGAATTTTATGTGCATTATTTCGATTAGTAATACAGAGAGGCTTTTCAAATTTCAAATATTGCCATTAATTGTTTCAGAGTTGTGGCCCTTGTGTCACTTTTAGAACTGTGGGAATGACAATAAATAAGTTTTGTCATCTGGCAACCTATCTTTAAGAAATCTTGTTCGCCTCATCTCTCTGAAATTTAAACTGGTTATGAAATCCCCAAATTGATTATCAATGATATTTTTGCTAACATCCAGGCTTATTCTCCACTTTTACAAAGCCTTGTTAGCTACCTAAAAGGCTTAGCTTTTATAAGTTTGTTATTTCTAACTGTTAATAAATGACTTGGCTGCTGTTTTGGTGTGCGACAAGATACATGTATGTCTATTGTATATAATTGTGAATGATAAAGATAATGTATACATAATACATGTATCTTACATTATAAATATCATGTAGAATGAGATGTACATAATTGTAATTAATATGCTTTATACAATAAATATCATGTAGTCTATTTACTTACAAGGTTTTTAATAGAAATGAAATGGGGCTTACTGTCCAGATCAGACTGGGCTAATGGAGACAGACATATGGTGTGCTATGAGGGAAATTTTGCACTACGGTATTCTCTTTACATCATATTCCAACTACAAGGGGATCTTTTACGTAAACGCCAATGTGTACACAGGACCTTTTTTTGTCTCATCCGGACCACTACATGTATATGTTGTCCCTTGCCCATAATCCCTGTAGTTTTCCGTTTGATTAGAGCTAATTTCACTAGACACTGCTTAAATGGAAGCAAATTTCTGTTTCAAATAATGACTGGTCAATAGTCCGATTAACAACCAATAGCTAACTACATAACAATATGATTACCCTTTAAAAAAAGCTCCAAATTTGACCAAACATGTTTACATAATGTTATGTCATGACCCAGTGCATAGTAGAATATTGCAGAAAAACTAATTATGCGACGAACAAGGCTATCAACACGAATACAATGTAAACAATACTGTATGGAGACGAACAGGACATTATTCACTGTCCAAGGTTTTAGGGAAGACCCCAGATTAAAGGGTTGTCTTGTTGCAATACTGAACGGGGAAGAATAGACACATTCCATCAATGGACAGAGAGGGATTTCCCAGGGAATTGCTTCAGGAATATGTTCATTGCCAGGACCTCTCTATCCTGCACCAATGGAAATTAAACCCTATTTCTATCTTCAACAGAGGGCCAAGGAATACTTGTCGTTTTTACAAATTTAGACTGTGGAGGCCACAAAACTTGATAGCAGGTGGCTTACAGTATTGGCTTTTCTGTCACACATTAGCTTTAATTCTTGGATTTGGGTTTAGACAAACGTTGGTACAATGTAAATGCTGAGTGATTGACCACATCATCTTGCGCTCGCTCAACTTGTCATTCAATAATTCCAGGTAGCATTATTTCAGGTTGCCCCCCCCCCCCATAAAATAAACAGTTAAAATATCACAGAAATAACTTTTTTAATTACTGTTATTTCCAGATAGTGGAATCGAAAGTAAAACATTTTACAACTTTATATTTCCTATCTCAGCGGATAAAAAATTATAACATTAGTAACATCTAGTATTATGGTACAAAATACTCTTATAATACACCTAACAGTTTCACAGTACTTAAAAATTTAACTACTAACTGGTATCCATCTTCTAAAAAGTCTTTCTGTCTATTTCGTCTTGAGATAACTTACTGCATAATTCTTAATAAAAAGCATTACCTTAAACAATTTCCTAGTTTTATGTTTTTGTATTATTTATTGTTACGTTTAATTGTTGTGAATGGTTCATATAGCACTAATATTAACAGTATTTAATCACACACCACACACAATCATCTGTTTCATCAATGTCTTTATAAGTTATCGGACAGGAGTCCAGGGTTGAAAAACATCCTTGAACTTTTTAGCCTCTGAAAAACAAGAAGTTCCATTTTATCATTTAAATAATAAACAAGTTTCATAATCATATATTTGACCTTTTTAACAATTGGATGTAAGTAAAGACCTTCTTAACAATTGGATGTAGGTAAAGCAACAATGTGGCATTTGGATTTTTCGATAAAATATCAATTTTCTCATGACTTGATCCACACTATGTATAATAAACCACTGAAAAAGCAAAACGTCAGATGTTCTTAGGGAACTTTCTTCGGCAATACAGAGACTACCCCACGGTACAGAGCGGTATCATTCACAACTAACCTCTCTGTGCCTCAAGCTGGTTGACAACAATAAAACTCACTAACATAAGCTCTCCAGTGAAACAGATTTATCCAAATAAAAACCATGTTGTGAACGACTGATGTCTCAAAAAATTAACTTGAAACGAAATGTATAGTTTTATTAAACGTTGCAGTATTTTAGACAGTTTTGAGTTGAATCCAGTTATCAGATTTGAATTTGCCAAGTCAATCCCTGTAATTAACAGTTTAAAGGTATGCAGTGGCTTGTCGCCAATGGATTTTTGGAAATCTTGCAAAAAATGATTAGGCCCTATATGTGTGAAATAAAGAATAAAGGGCCTGGATGTTAGAAGATGCTACGTTGTTAGAATATCAAACATGAACATCTAACTTGTTAAATCACGACACCGAGACATCATTGTTGTTAGTGAGCCACAGTCATTGTTGCTAGTGAGCCACAGTCATTGTTGCTAGTGAGCCACAGTCATTGTTGATAGTGAGCCACAGTCATTGTTGATAGTGAGCCACAGTGAGTGGTATTGGAGTATGGTTAATCTCTGCATACACTAAAACAATGAATGACGGCTAATAAAGACAGGCAAACACCGTACAGTGTGCTCTGAGGGAAATTTACCAAGACAGCAGCGCTAAAGCCTACCCAATGGAAACTGACAGAGTGATTTTACGTGCACACCATGATCTACATGTACCTCAGTTTTCCGTCCTATCCAAAATAACTACAGCGAATGCTGCTCCCTTCACCTGTCCGGAAAATCCTGATGAGCTTTGTCAGCCAAAGTAGGGATCTCTGGACAGGTGGCTCCCCCACATTGATGTAAAACATAACTACCGGGTACCGGTATTCGTTTAAAGTTTTGTGCTTTTGATATTCCTGCTACATGTACATGTATTTTAAATGAGCGTGAATCCATAATATAGAAAGATCAAGTCAACTGACAATATGAAATTAGTACTAAAAAAGTTACCTTGTCCAACAAAATCATCAGGATGTCTTGCCATGTAATCTTGTAGAACCAACATACGTTGATTTATAGCTCTTTGTTTATACCTATTCAAGGCATCACCAGTATAATATCCTAGTGCTCCAAAACCAATATGTAAATAAATACCTGAAAGATATAATTATCAAGTTAATATAGAGAACTACTTTTCTGAACTGATCTGGATAATAAACAGAAATAAACATTCCTACTTTTCTGCTCTAATGACAAATTTTACGCAGCTGCTGCTACATTTCTGCACTAATAATCTACCAGGCTAATTAATGGAAGAGAAGTGAAATAGGCATAACGTCCTACTTTTCTACACTAATGACAGACAACAGCACTAGTCACTATACATACAAAGCCTACTTTGTACTCCTACTGTCAAGTTCTTTTAGATTCTCACCAACACTTTCCGTCCAATCAGATCGAATACATAGTTGTGACATTGCTCCTTGACAGCCCCTTCATATAGTAGCACTGACTGCAAGACACCAGGATCGAACTGAACCATTCTGGTTACTAAACCAGGAAGAAGCAGGACAGGGTACCTCGTAATCGTACTTGTAAGGTGTAGCGACTAGTCTAATGGATGGGATTGGTATGTGGGAAGGACGGTAAAGACCATTTTAATTAAAGTGTGGCATTGACATTGTGTCTAAGCAGAGAGAGCTAGAAGTGGGATCCAGAAAAACCAACGGGGTTTGACATGCGACCATACAAGCGGGGAATCAAAACCAATCCATTTGACTCAATGACAAATCTTGTGCGTTGTCAAACTAGGCCTTTTAAACTTAAGGTTATTTTGGGACTAGCATGTGTCTACATGTAGCTGTGGGAGGAAACAGAACACCAAGAAAAATCCAGAGGACGGACAGTCACAGGCGACCGTACACTTGTCAAGTACAAGCGGAGAATCAAAACCACATTAGATTAGATTAGATAATATCTAAGATGTTTATTGCACAAAACGCCCATCATTGACAGCAAACATACATACATACGACATATTCATATACATTTATAATACATATTTATAGACTTAATACATTCATACAAACATCCATGTATATCAAAGGTAGATTCAGTATAGAAGATATAGATCTTCCAAAAAGGTGATGACATTGGACAAGATTTGTTATTGACTTGAATTGAAATAAAAATGTTTATTTACTTGAATGGCCTGGTCTCGACCGACTGATATTGTATACTATAGCTGCTCCAACGCCAAGTGTTCCAAAAAACAGAGAGTAAAAGTTCGAAAGTTTCTCAACCCCTTCGATACGCATCTTGATGACTTCAATCTCCGATCACAACAAGAAATTGGAAAATTGGGTGCTTTGGTTGGGCATGCGTTGTGCGTTAAGAAAACAGGGGAGACAAATACAGTTTATATAATGGATACAGACCGCACACTTAAGAGAGCATGTAATCTTTATACATACGCATTTCCATTTGGGCGTATAATTGTCGTCACCCCTGTCCACCCGTTCGTCCAACCGTCCACAATTGTATGTGAACACTCTGAAGGTCACAATTTTTATCCGATTTCTATGAAACTTGAAATAATATAGGTTTATCACCCCAAGATCTCGGTTCCTGTCGATATTGGCATGTATTGATTGGACTGTAACTTCGTGAATATTGGGGCCCCTGGTTTTACGAAAAATCATCCTTTTAGCTTGTGAACACTGTACAGGTCACAATTTTTATCCGATTTGGTTTAAACTTGAAATGTGTATATAATCCACAGATATAACTTCGTGAATTATGGCCCCTGATTGTACGAAAAGTCACCTTTTTTAGCTCGAGGATCCTATAGGTTTAAAGAATAACGTTTGAATATATCATGCACCGTTCCACCCTAAGACTGATTGAGTTCGATTTTCGTTCGCAGATTGTGTCTAAATATTGTGTATCGGGGCTGTGGACCCTCTAGGGGGTCACAATTGTTATCTGATTTTGTTGAAACTTGAAATTCATACGTATCACCCAAATATCTTCGTTCATTTCGATTTTCGTACATATTGAATCGTAACTTCCTTATGCATGGCCTTGATTGTACGAAAAATCGCGTTTTTAAATTGTGGTCCCTCTAGAGATCACAATTATTATCCGATTTAAATAAAATGTTTGAATATATCACCGTTACACCGTAATTTTGTCTGGCTGGGAATTTCATGAAAATCGAACCAAAACTGCCAGACAAAATTACGGTTTAAAAAAAAAAATGTGTGAATATATCACCGTTACTCGCTAAGATCTTGGTTCCTTTGATAATCTTTGATACCCGAACTTAACTACCTAGATTATAGCCCCTGACTATACGAAATATCGCATTTTTAGCTTGCGAATTCTCTAGAGGCCACAATTGTTTTATGTTTTAAAACCATTAAAATACATTACCATTTCACCACAATGAACATCCCTGACAATCTGGATGAACTTTATTGGCCAATGAAGGGATCGAACACCCGACCTCTATGCAAGAGAGCCAGCGTCTTACCCACTTAGCCACGTGATCCACCGCGTTATACTGTGTGTCTTGTAAAGATTAACAAAACTATCTGAAATGAGCTATATTTTTTGTGGCAATTATGTCGAGCTTTGCTAGTTCACCTATTATTAAATATCACTGCACATCTGCAATTAATGATAAGTTGCTAGGGAACCTGCCCTGGGCCCGTGGTGTGTTGGAATCTATAACAGTGAGAGGGATTTGGAGATCACAAGGAAATCTTTAAAGGTCACACCGGCGACCCAGCTCCTTGTTAGATTATATTATTCAAGACACATACGTGGCGGTTTCTTTTGGCGCACCAATAATTTAGGGGGAGGGTGGGGGGGGGGGGCTTAGAGAGCCAGAACACAGATATGATTTTTAACAAATAACACCAAGATTATAACATCTGATCTGAATAACAAATACATTTTGGTGTCTAAAAATGCGTTTTAAGGGCCAAAAAATACAATTATACTATCTAGAAAATGATTAGATATTTAAGTCACTTAGTGATCCCAATCGCAAAAATCAACCGTTTTTTGGTTCTATATGGACGTTTCGACCAGGCTTCTCTTGTCATTATCAAGCAGTACCTGGGAAGTCTTGGTGAGAAAGACGCTGGCTCGCCAACCAACGGGACTTTCGGAGTGAGTGGCTGCAACACGCGGGGGGCGGGGGGGGGGGGTGATCAAGGATAGTTGCTAGTCGTTCGGACGGGCTACTATATTTTTCATTACGTTCTCGCCAATGTATGTTTTCGGGATCTTGATCCTTATGTCCGACCTGACAAGGGGGAAACACCGCGGTAAATCTCAATTAAATTTTTGGGCCAACACCCGGTCGATCACGGGTCCTTCGGGTTAACCAGCCAACGTCTTAGCCACTGAGTAACCGCGGCTCCGGGGCGTTCAAGCCAAATTTCATTCGAGAAACTGGTAAATAAAATACCCAGTGAGGCTATTTACAACTGCATGTTGACCCAGCATACCCATCGGGACATATACAGGAAAAGCTACCGTCTGACTATGGTGGCTGATTGGTTTCAGGTTGTCGGACGACACCACGACATCACGACACCACGACATTATAACCATGATCATAAAGCCTGTCATTGAGTCAACTGGGGTTTTATTGAATTATGGAATATAATAAATCTAAGGTAGTGCTTTCATTTTAACATTATCTTGTATGTCAAGGGAGACTACTATATTTTGTGATCCACACCACAACTTATTACATTTGTATAAAACAATACAGGGATTGTTCAAAGACCTGCGATATAACCTAGGTGGAAGTGGACGTTAAATAAAGCTATTTCACACACGTTCAACGACCCTCACAAAGGAAGTTAAAGATTACTGGCGAAGAAATTTAAAATATTGTCTGCGATATAACCTAGTTGGAAGTGGACGTTAAATAAAGCTATTTCACACACGTTCAACGACCGTCACGAAGGGAGTTAAAGATTACAGGTGGCGAAAATTTAATATACATTAGTTGTGTCAGTGTCGGAATCTCGATCAAAATGCCCTATCTTTAAATGTATAAATGAATGTCGAGCAGACGATGACATTGTAAGCAATTATTTATACCGTTAATGTATCAATTGTCTCGATAAACTGGTTAGACATTTCTGACTTATTTTCACGTGTTCTGTTTGTTTGTTTGTTTTGGTGTTGTTGGCGTTGCCCTCTGACATGAATAAGAGGGTTGTTATGGTGCGCTATACGAAATGACAGCAATCTCGAATATGAGTTGAATTTCACCCCGTGTTCCATGATTTCTGCGGGCCTACCCATATTGGGTAATAATATTGAAAGGGACGAGGACTTTGTGAAAAAAATGGTCGGACAAAAGACATGTGCAAAAACATTTTTAATTCGTATAAGAATATACAGATATTTGACCCACGTCATAAGCGGGAACAAATATTTCAATTGAACCATCTCCGTCGATGTCTGCATAAGACAACTGCCCAACGGTACCAGAACCTACGTCAGCAAAAACTGTTGAGTTGTATGACCATGTTTGGGTTGATGTCAAAATGTAGGCTCTTCCATCGTCATCCCCCGATAAGAGAATGTCGTGGAATTTATTCCTGAAATTATTAAAGTATTTTATATTTAATTTTACGAATAGGGTTTAACGTCCACACTCAACACAAATTAGGCAATGTCTGGAGGAGTACGTGGTACAATTATATTTCAATTATTCGCATGCACGTATAGCTCTTAAGAAGTTGGGGGGGGGGGGGGGGGGGGGGGTAACGTCCACTTGACACAAACTAGGTCATTTCGTGACTAACATGGTTTACTTTTATTTTAATAATTCTCTTGTGCTATGGGGTCTTAAGCAATGGGAGGAAACCGGAGGACCCGGAGACTACTCACGAGGTTGGACAGGCGGCACTATCCCTTGTCAAGTACAACCGGGGGACTCAAAACCACGCCAGTTGGCTTTATGATACAGCGTGCGTGCACTTGCTAACCATTCGCCCAACCAACCTCCTCGGGAGAAAATTTTAAAAAATTGGAAATGATACCTCGTTTCATTTTTTTCGGGGGGGGGGGGCAGAATTAGGGTAAAGTGTCAATCAGAGTATTAATAACTAATACGAAGGAATTCATATCTTCTTTGAACACACATGTAATATAGTTTTCAGAAAGTAACGATAATAACGCATGGTCAACCACATACTCCCCGCAGTGTTCCGTTTGATTAGAGCTAATCCCACTACTCACTGCTGGACCGAGTGGATGTTATTGTCGCTAACTATGACTGGTCATTGGTCCCATTATCAACCAATCGCTGATTACGTTACAAATAAAGGTATTACCTTAAAAACAGGGGCCTGTTTCACAAAATTTTAACTTAAGATAAAATCCAAATTTTAGTACATACTTAAATCTGATTGGCTAAGCACTAAAATCAATCTAATACTATCCAATCGAATTACTAAAATCGGATTGTATCTTAGTTAAAATTTCGTGAAACAGGCCCCAGGACGTTAAATTAGGGCAACTGTGTTTGCATAACGTTACGTCATGGCTGCACGTTTTTTTATGCTAAATTATCCAGCGCATAACAGGATATTGCAGTAAAACTAATTGTGTGACAAACGAGGCTATCGGTATTGACGTAAAGTAAACACTACTGTATGGTAACATGCAGACTTTCAACGTTTTTATTACCTTAAATCTTTGTTCAAAATTTTAGGGAAGACCCAAGATTAAACAAAGGACTGTCACGTTACTGTACGTAAGAGGTAGATTTGATTGAACGAGAAGAATAGAAACACTTGCTCAAAAGTTCAAGAAACCGAAGCCAACCCAGCCGTTGCTTTAGGAATATGGGTCAACCACTACCTTTTTTCGAATAAACAGCCTGGGTACATTTGTCGAAGACTCTTTAAATATAAACAGAGAACCCGAAAAACAAAGTTCCTTTGTCCGCTATGCGTTATTAGACAAGTAATGGATCCAATTAGCGCTACCCATCGTGTTCTTCGTGTTAGAACGATCTGAAGATCTTCGAACAATTCAAGTACAATAGACACAAATCCTTGGACATTGTGCATCTATTGACTATCTTCGATTTTTGACATGATGTCACGAATCCAAGATGTCGGCGAAGACGCCGCGCCGGTTCCTGGCCCACGGTACTTGTAATTATATATACACATATTTAATTACCTGGAGGTAGGTAAAATTCTAGCTGTACCAGGTGCACCTTTACCAACACCACTTTTTCTGGGAGTGTAATATCCGGTAATATTGTGTCTTTTATATACGCCAAGTCTACAACAACAAGTAAACAACCTACACACTTGTTACAATAAAACATAAACAACATAATAATAATATACACCAAGCCAACAATAAAATTAAGAAGCCTATTTTTTTTTCCATGAAGCATATCAAACATGACAATAGAGGTGATAATATAAATAAAATAAAACCAAGTATGAACAATCCAAACCATTAGACAAAATTAGAATTCCTTAAATAACGGTATACGCAAAATAGTGTAATAAGGAAAAATAGTGTAATCGGCATATTATGGACTGTTCACCGTGTACAAAATACACGACAAACAGTAGTAACAGGTGTCAGGAAGAGTTAGCTACATGATAGTAAGATGAGAAAGTTTTGATAAGAGGAAAGGTAATGATGTCATGAATGACAAGCCTTTTGAGGATAAACCATTAAACCTTTACTAAATTAAAACTAGATCTATTTCCAATTAAGATACCCTTGTTTAAATAAAAATACCTCCCCCCCCCAAACCCCCCCCCCCCAAAAAAAAACAAAAACAAAATTATACGCCATACTCGGCGGTATCCCCAGTGGTATCCTCCCGTTCCACTCCGCTAACCCATTGGTCCATTCACGGGGGTGATACATAATCAAATTAAGATAGTCGAATCTGTACATGTCACATCTTTGGCATTAAAGCTGAACTCCGATTACAAAACTACAGAAATAATTAAATTAAAAAAATAACCACCATACTTGTTTCAATTTGATAGAACAAGTATGGCGTTGTACGACGTATGAAAGCAGAGACATGTCACGCCCACATTCAGTGTATACCTGTCAACCAGACTATCAACATCCGGCTAGAAATATTTCAACCTCCCGACTGATTGAGAGTTTTTCACTATTGGTTTACTGAAAATACTATTGCTACACAATTATTATCACTGATCAGGTACATATCATTTTACTAATTAGACGAAATAAGTAAAGTTTTGTAATCGGAGTTCAGCTTTAAGTTTCTTGCAATGACACAATGACGCCAAGACTGGTATGTAAACTGATTTTTGATTGGCTCGCAGAATCAACCTAAGATCACGGGCAGATAATTTTAATTCATGAAAACCTCGTGATTAACCCAGGGTCTATACACCAGTTTCAATAATAATAAAAAAAAGACTCATAATACCATTTGTTGGAGATTCTCTAATGGGACACAAATAAGACGCTGTAATAATTTATGTCTATCCGACCACGTAATTGTATCATGTAATTGTAGATTTACGTATGTAATTATGCCCGGTGTTTAAAATTGAAGAACCATTCATTAGCAGATATAATTGCAACTAATGAATAATTTAACCTGCACGGTTATTGTAAGATCGATATTGCTTAGTGTTATCTTTTGTGTTTATGTGTAAGGTGAGTTGGGGGGTAGTTGTGTGGGGGTGGGTTAGTTTTGTGTGTGTATGGTGACCGTGGGGAAGTGTTTCGCGGGTCGGGTCGGAAGCAGTTTAGTTTTGCGTGTGTATGTTGTGATGTTGCGGGTCGGGGAGATTTTGTACGGTAGGAGCTCTTCTGTGGGGGTTTGTCGGGGTGGTGGGAGGTTTCTAGTTGCGGGCAGGGAGTAGTTTTCTGTGTTTGGATGGGGGTAGATTGGTCTAGTTATTCGTTTGTGTGTATGTTGGTGGCGGTAGTTTGTATCACAGGCACTTGAAGGGATTAAAATAAAATTTCTTACTACTTTTTGACTATATATTATTTACTTAACATTGTGTCAATCAGTAGTAACAAATTATATTTTAACCCCTTCAGTTCAAGCGTCTGTGGTTTGTATTGGATAGGGTAGTTTTGAAATACAAGTATTATACGGTTATTTTATACTGTATAATGATGCCCAGAACAAAGCAGTAGTTATAGAGATTAATAAACTATTACAATACACCTACTCGATAATACGGTTACATATTACATTCTCGTCACTAACGATGCACGTAATCATCGCGACACCTGATGGTTGTGAACGAGCTGTCCCGGGGCGTATTGTAGTGTAATTAAATATAGAAATAGATTTGTTAATAACGGACCTTATGACGTTAGTCTCTTTATATAAAAAATAAGCAATAAGACGATTTGGGTTAGAATCAAAACTTTGGAATCAAGTTCTGATCAATATTTTGTAAACGTTATTAATATCTGAAGACGCCAAGACGCCTATAGAGGACATAGAGCTAGTATATGATTCAATGTACAGTCAAGTCAGAATGAAATGGAAAATTTTTAACCTGGACGTATTTTTTTAATTCTTTTATATATCTAGACCTTTAAGTTTATTAAGCTTGATAGCGATAACGTTGTGCTTGAGAATATTTAACCTGGACGTATTTTTTATTATTTATATAGACCTTCAAATTTACGATAACGCATTGCTTTGTTTATAATGATAATAAACCAAAGATTGTTGTCCTATATAACTTTATTAGCTTTGTTTAATTCCAATTGAAATGTATAAGTGTCAGTTTTCGTATTAATGTCGGTTTTGTTTTCTGTCATTGCACCAGGTTGTTGGTGGTTAGGGAAGGCCTCGCGACAGTTTAATCTTCTGCGCCCCAAAAAGTAGTCCCGCCACGGGAACCCCAAAGTCCAGTGGATGAATTCGTTATGTCGAGTAGTGGCCGTACGCAGACTTTATATTTTGTTTTACTACATTTGGAATGCAACGACTATAGTTTGGTGTTCCGCAATATGACAGTGATTAATCTCCTGGCTTTTTTTGTGGTTTGTAATGTTTAATGACAAAAAAAAAACAAAACAATGCTAACATAGAAAAGCATATAAAAGACATAGCAAAAGTCATGTCGTACAAGATTATCACTGCCCTATATTACCAAATTAGACAGTCATTTGGAAAGAAATGCCCGACACCATATAAAAAACATATTTTTTAAATTGATATTTGTCAAATTTGATTTTTCGGCACATTACGCTTGCACAATCGCTCTTTGTTTGAGGAATTAAAAAAAATTGTTTATCTTTCCACTACTAAAACACACTGATTACGAGATATATCGTTTTTCGAAAATTCCTGATGACCGCCATTTTGAATTATGTTTATGACGTCATTTTGCCCTGCCCGTTTTGAGTATGATTTTGTCTGTCATATTTATCATTGAATCAAACTGCATTGGCTGGATTTGTTTAAGGCAAAACGATATCCCTCCCCACATGCATGAAGTGGGCTAAATAAAACGCTTTGTTAAGTAAAGCTGTATGACGCCATGTGGGTTTTTTGGCATCATAGTTGAGACCAAAAATGGCGCCGGGGAAATGAGTTGTTACTGACTGAAATGGAATATATGCCCTTGCAAACATATAATATATTGACACCAACGACGACATCTTGTGATTGAAATCAATATCAGCACATCGTCCTATTTTCTCGCTAAAAAATAAACATGTGATCATTTTACAAGATTGTAAATGTCACGAATGGAATCTGAGACACCGAAAACATATTATATATTGACATCAAACACTCAAACTTAATCAAAATCGGCACATCGTTTGATTTTCCCGCAAAAATATCACCATGAAATGATGGAAAACAATCTGAAATATAGTCATGAACACGAACCCTGCCAATATTAATACATTGCCAAATCACAAGTGTTATGTCGATGACATTATAAAAAAGATGAAAAAAAATAATTTTGGAATATTATCGCAAAATGGCTTTTCTCAAATAAAGACATCCCCTTTACCATGAAAACCTACTGAGAAAAAATGTATACATTGGTTTTTTTTGTAATCAAACACCAAAACCTATAAAATAAAGCCTGTTCCTTGATTTCAACCCGAAAAGCCGACGGATGGGTATTATGTAACAAATCTCGAGAGAGAGAGAGAGAGAGAGAGAGAGAGAGAGAGAGAGAGAGAGCGAGAGAGAGAGAGAAATGAGGTTTAACGTCCATTCAACAGAACTGGGTCATTTCGGGACTAACATATTGTTTAATTGTATTTCAATAATTCGCTTGCGCGTAGGGGTCTTTAGCAGTGGGAGGAAACCGGAGTGGCCGGAGGAAACCCTAGAGGGTGAGAAGGCGCCCCTATATCCATGCCACATACGCTCACACCAGGGCTCGAAACCACAGCCACAAGCCAGAGGTGGTCGGCCAGCAATAGGTCAAGCGCAGCACTCTAGACCACCCCAATCCCCCTTAAAATACCGAATGGGACTAGCAGGGTGATATCAATTTAACAAAGAGGTTATTGTTATAGTCCTAAATATCAAGGTAGAGCAAGCAATTAAAGATGCATTATGTAGGGGCTAAATCGGTATGTTACATAAACTATTATTTAGACATTGATTCACACGATCCACCATAATCGGCTCTCTACACTATCGGATGGCGGAGATTTAAACAAGTTAAAACACGAACGTCATTTAATTAATTAATTTACAAATGGCGAATCGAGACTACGTATTGAAAAACAAGTATCGTTGTTACGATAATAAACAATCTATGCCACATTTTGTTAAAAATTCAAAGGGTGATATCTCAACTGCGAATAACTTGAATGTAACTTGAATGAAGGTTCCATTATACATGTATATGTTTTGCGATATCTATTTTGGAACTATTATAGCAAAAACGGTCAGCTTTTTGTCTAAATCTTACATAATGCATCTTTAGTATCACAAACAAGATATAAAAAGCTATACACAGAAAATTAAAGGAGCTAAATCTTAATAATCTAATATGAATGTATGGGCCTATATAAACTGATTTACATTCAATCGTTTCTATTTTTACTATAATTTCTATATCAGTTATGTTCGGCGAGTCCAAATTGAATGACAGTCTTTGGCGTCTGGCTAATTCACATACACACCGGTGGTATTCGTCTGTGATATAATGTTTAGCTTCGTTACAAATGGCACCCGAAAGCATTCTGGCACGAGATTCGTACGCAAATTTTAACATGTTATTTTGTCTTAAATATTGGATATCTGAAGCACATCTTTTAATGTTAAGATAACACCATCAATGTTGATTTAAATTGACCAATAAGTCGTGTAGCAATATTCAAGACTGTAGGTGATATTATGTCCCCATTCAGGATCGGTGTCACAGAGAAATAGATGATGTGAATGAAATGGATATGGTGCCATCTTTAACCAATAACTGATACCGGCGAACAGGAATGAGAAAAAGTTCAAATTATTGAAATTTCTTTTGGCTAATGTACGCGAAATAACTGTTTTAAAGCTGCTGGAAGGAATTTGAATTCTGTTTACCCAGTCGTTATAAGTTGGTGTTGGCCGAGAAAGCCCATCGGGATTTTCCGGCGTGGTTTCCCCATGTCAGTGATGTTGGACTGGGTGAGAAACTGTGTGCTTTGGGGGGTCAATTTGACCGATCAACGACGCAGTGAAATAAATCATAGTAATTGTTATTCCATAAAAGTGTGTTATTCGATTTGGCTACAATCAAGTTTTATTCAAATTCCAGCTGTCGTGGGTTATTTTACGTGCATGTCAATGTATATACGGGACCCCAGTATTCTAAGTATATCCAAACGACTACACTCAAAAGCGATTACAAAGTAAGAGTCTGGTTTACAAGAAAGAGAGAAAGAGAGAGAGAGAGAGAGAGAGTGAGAAATGGGGTTTAACGTTCACTAACACAAACTAGGTCATTTGGGGACTAACCTATGGTTCAATTTTATTTCAATAATTCGCTTGCGCGTAGATGTCTTTAGTAGTAGGAGGAAACCTAGGGACCCGGGGAAAACTCACGAGGTTGGACTGGCGATCCTACTCCTTGTCACGTACAACCGGAGAATCGAAACCACGCCAGTTGACTCAATGACAGACATTATGATACATGGCGCATGTGCTAACCATTCGGCCATACTGCACCCCCCCCCCCCCTTGCCCCCTGGTTTACAAGCCTTCTAACCTTGTCTGCAGTGCAATGCACTGACCCGTCCCGCCCCTTCCATCGCTTCATTCTCGTTATCTGACCACTGACCAGTGTTCCTACCTAGCATCTGATGGTACAGTATAAACCAGGACACTTCCACTATTACCCTGCTCGTTGTTAGTGGTTACCAGTAAATCCTGTACGCCATCTTGGTTGATATCTACAACATCCACACCAAACACTCCTCCAATTGTTGAATCTATTACTCGTGATTTTACCTGAAGATCATAGAAACAGAAAATTTGAAAATATCCGCACCTTTGATAAACAGATGGGTAGTATCTCAATGAACAAAGAAATGAAACAGGATCCAACGTGTAGGTCATTTGAGGACGAATCCGAATGAAAATAAATGGGGTTTAACGTCTTACTGTTCTGCTTCTCCAAGACTAAGGAGGGAGGCATATCTTTTGCCTGAACAATGGTTCCTTTACGTGCAGTTATATTCTTCTATGGCCGGAGGAGAAGTTGGCACGAATGCCAAAGTTTCGCCTAATGCTAATTGATTTGTATCTGTCGTGCACGTCAACCTCGTTGTTTCCTGTCCCACCAGAACGTCTTGGTGAACAAATTTACTTTTCAGCCCCGACATTCAACTATCAAAATTAAATCTATATAATAAGTACCATTGACGGGTCTGTCCATTTGCTTCCGGAAGTAAGGTAGTAGACGGAAAGAGCTTTAGAAAAATAACCGGAAGTGAATATAAATTCAGTAGGAATGCCAGAACTGTTTAATACAGTATGGTCGAAGAATATATCTGGTCCCTCGCCCAATACGTGTTGTTTCCATGGAGCTTGCATACTGTGGTCTGTTGGATTCTCTAACCAAAGTAATTGTCCTTCAGAAGAGCCTTTGAATATAGAAAAGAGAAAGATGTTGGGCTATTCAAAACGGACTGTGTCATTTCGGGACAAAATTCATTTAATCGAAGTAGAAAGGGTAAAATATAATTTGAATAGAGTGACCTATCAAGCAAATGGCATTCTTAAATAGAACAGCTATAAATTGTAAGTCGGGAATCGAATCATATTTATCTCTAACACATCAACTTGTAATTGTTCGGTTCAAAATGACTTTGTTTAAAGATGCATTATGTAAGAGCTAAATCTGCCTACTGTAGGTCTTTCTTCTAGATTCAAATTATTATAAATTATTATTTAGACATTTATTTACATTATACACCCATAATCAACCCTCAAGACGATCGGATGGCTTAGGTATGAAACGGATTAGAACATTAAATATATATACATGTAAGTTAACGATGAACTGGATAAAAGAAAATGTTACAATCTTAGCCATAGTACTTGACAATCCCGTATACATGTATCTTGCCATAACGTCGACGAGAATAAAATAATTGGACTTATATTTTCAATGTATTCATATGTCATTGTCTATTTTTAACTAGTGTAACAAGAATGGCCAGCTCTTTATCTAAATCTTACATAATGCATCATTAACTGTATCAATAAAAATGATATACCGAATATAGGTTTACTGGCTCTACAAGTTAAAATATCCAGGTCGCCATCTTTATCCATATCGACCCATTCTACTTTATGGTAGAACCATTCTTTACTACTTCCAGCTGTGATATCATACGGTCCTTTAATACTCGCCTCACTCGTAATATCCGCCAGCTTTATCGAGCCTTTAGTTTTAAAGGGTACCAAAAATCCACCCGCAATTGATATCGTGGATGTGCCGAAGACAGTATCTTTAAAATATAAAACAATAAATAGGTTTAAATAGGTATCATCAATCTATTCATGGTTGGATGGCCGAATGGTTAGGTCTGCCATTGAGTCAACTGACGTGGTTTCGTTTCCCAAGTTGTACGTGACATCCAACCTCGTGGGTTTCTCCGGTTTCCTACCCTTTGCTAAAGACTCCTTCGCTCAAGCGAATTATTGAAATATAATTGAAGCTCGAAATGACCACTACCACTACCCTTATGTCGAATTCGAACTGTCAAGGTATCTTTTGAGTTCATGCCAGTGTGTACACAAGACCTCGTTTTTTTCGTCCCACCCGAGCGACTATACGTCGTCCTATGCCAGGCTTTTCGTCCCGCACCACTGAAAAGAGGGGGCCACACCAGAAAATCGGTCAACACGCGACCCTCCGGTCAGCGAGCCAACGCCTTACTCACTGAGCCACCATGGCTCCCCCTAGTTAGGCTACGTTAGACATTGTCCTAAATTTGCACAAATAACGACGACTTGTCAATAAAAATGTAATTGCATTTATTTCACAGGCTCCTTTCACGAATACATTCAATCTCTAGGGGAAATGACATAATATGTGGGCCATGACCTGTAAAATCAGTGTCAAGGCCAACTTGTTGTACAGTGATGGAACTACGAAACTTAATCAATATGGTGGTGTTTTATGAATGCCGCATCTTTCATGTGTAAAACTAATCAAAACTGAAAAGTGTCAAGCATCTCTTCAAGACATCTTCAACTTTTGCAATGAAATTGGGTTTTACTCTACAACATTCCTCGCTGTTTTTACATTGGTCTCATTCACTCATTTTTGATCGGCTTTAAATGTCTATGGATGAGACGGGTGGTGTCACGTTCTTGGCAGAGAAGGACTGCCGTTTCTAGACCATCTGGTTACACTTTCCCCATTGATGTCATAGATATCAATTTCTTTACATAATACATTTTAAAAATAAATTGTGTGGACTTTAGACTTTAGACCAACAGGAAGTCACTGATTTATTTGTCGAGCTTATCATTTGTCGAAAGTTGAAAGGTGAAGAGTTGAAAAGAAATGTTAAGTACGCTGGAGATTCGTTTAGACCATAATATAGTCCGGCACCTATTTAGACCATAATATAGTCCGTCACCTATTATTGTTCGATGGGTTATAATAATATCTTCAGTATGCGTAGATTCAGAATTCGGATGATACCACTCTGGCACCCTTATGGAAATTTAAAGATCAGGGGCGGATTTGGCCATCTGATCGCCCGAAGCGCCGGTCGGACAAAAAGAAAAGAAAACAAATTATGTCCAATTCGTCTTTTAAAAACCTTAAATGGTGGGGGGGGGGGCGGCCATGGAGCGATGATGATCATGTGGCCGGTGGCTTTAGCGGGCCTCCACGCCATCACTGGAGTCTGAAAAGGGCTGGAATAATAGACTTTCTTGTCCGGGTGTGCTGGGTGTGGGCCGGAATTTTATCCGAAAATTTCATCGGATTAACCCGGCACTAGCGCTCCCGGTAACAAAAGTGGGACATTTTTCATTGAAAATATTCCTACTTATTCACTATTCCTAACTGGTTTATCAAATGGTCAAAATTTGCTCAACAGTTCCATTTTATAACCAGTTAAATTCTCTTGACTCTTAACGATATAATGATACGTCAATTAATAATATAACGTTATGACCATTTCACAGGTTGATGGTTATGAATTACTTGCAGGTCGGGGTTTTGGCCTAAATTAATCGAGTTATGAGATATATTATTTGACAAATGACAGAGATTATAGTCAGATATACCACCATATCGCTATGACGCGGGGGCCGGGCCGATTCTCGGCCCCTATCCGCCCCTGCTCAAGATGGCCGCCATGGGTCATTTAGTAGAGTATAATATATGACAGATTCTCTAGGAGTAGGAATTTGATTAACACACAAATCATATTTCGTTTCGTTTTTTTTTTACTTCAAATTCCGTATTTTAATCATCTGTCGCTTTAAGCGCGTTATTAAGACGACCTTGAACTTAGAAATGTACACGCCTTATTGCAACATACCTGTGCATATTTAAAAAAAACTGTTTTCTGGCTACTATAGCATTCCGGGTAATTTTCTTTCCCTATAAATAATTGGCTATTATATTATTACTTAGTCACGGAATTCAATGTACAAGGGTGTACATATATTCTACGGCGTAAACTACGGGTAGGTATAAAAAATAAATACGTAGGCTATTGACATTGTAATGTATTTTCTACACGAAAATGCTTGAATCTTTAAAATATATGCAAATTAGTCTTAAATCACATATTAGTGTAAAAACCATATATATTAGTGTAAAAATCACACATGTGTCAAAGGAATGTATATAGAGGGATTTAAATTCTTCTTTTTTTTTAAAAATCTTTATTTTTATTCCGGTGAATTACATGAGCAGTCCAAATATCTGCGCCTCTGCGACAGTCGTTTACACCTGTTTAGTCCATTCAACATGTTTTATTATAATTATTTCATCGCTTGGGAATCGGACATTACTAACTTCTTCTGCTTTGTCTCGTAGGATAAACTTTTCTTTGTTCATTACAAATGATGCTGGAGACCATAAAAAATACATGTTCGGATTTAAAAATGTTCATTATGTCTTAAATTACAAGCTGAGAGAGGGAGAGACAGAGAGAGAGAGGGGGTTTAACGTCCACTAGACACAAACCAGGTCATTTCGGGAGTAACATGGTTCAATTTTATTTAAAGAAATCGCTTGTGTGTAGGGGTCTTTAGCTGTGGGAGGAAACTGAAAGAACTGGAGAAAAACGGAGGAACTGAAGAAAACCAATGAGGATGGGCTATAGCAGTTGGAATAAACCGTAGGACCCGGAGAAAACCCACGATGTTGCACAGGCATTCTTACTCTCCTTGTCACGTACAACAAGTGATTTTGTTTTACTATTAGGTTTAACCTAATGAAATAAACAGTGCCCAATGTGAAACAGACTACAGCTAATCCTTCTTAGTCACACTAAAATGATTATTTAAGTTTTTAGCTGGGTGAGAATGAACCTTATTTAACTACTACTTACACGCAGACATGGCCTAGTTATTGCAGGGAACGGCGGGCGCCACACATTTAACAAAAAAAGCCATAGAGAAAGCCGTAGAGATAATTACTGTCAGAGTTATGGCTCTTGATCACTTCAAAAAATCCGCTGGACGCTCTTGAGGCTAAAGTTAATATCCGATTGACTTTAAATTTATACACATTGTTTACGGTCAAGAGACAAAGGATACTAATGATTTTCAGCGATTTCCGAAAATTACTGCCAGAGTTATGGCCTTTGATCAAGTATTCGAAATTATTCGAATATGGTGATTGCTATTCGAATATTCGAATAGTATATTCGACGAGCGAATATTCGAATATTCGTGCCGATCACTACTTTGAATGTCTCGTCAATGGATAAGACGGGTGTCTGGTTCTGGGCAGAGAACGGCCGTCGTTTCTAGACCATCTGGTAACACTTCCCCCATTGAAATGTTTCTCAACATCAAGAGGGTGTCATAGATATCAATTTCTTTACATAATACGTTTTAAAATTAAATTGTGTGGACTTCAGACTTTAGACCCACAGGAAAATATATTTTTTTATTTGTCGAGCTTATAATTTGTTGAAAGTTGTAAGAGTTTAAAAGAAAGGAAATGAGGTGAAATGGGGTTTAACGTCCTACTCTTCTGCACCTAAACTGGGCTAATTGAAGACGGACATACGCCATACAGTGTGCTATGAAATTTTTGACCGGGCAGTGGGCTACGGCCTACTCTTATATCAAATTCCAACTGCCAAGGGATCTTTTACGTGCACGCCAATGTGTACACGGGGCCTCAGTTTTTCGTCCCATCCGAACGAGTAGGCAGCTGTCCCTGTCAGGCCCTCCGTCTGCATCACTGACAAGGGGAAAACACTCCGGAAAATCGAGATGAACCTTACTCGGTCAATACAGGGATCGAAACCCGACCTCCAGGTGAAAAGAAATGTTAAGTAAGCTGGAGATATCGTTTAGACCATAATATAGTCAGGTAGCAGATCAACAAACCTGGAAATATAGTCCACCCAATAGTGTTCGATGGGTTATAATATATCTTCGGATTGGGCCATCGGGTCGCCCCAGGGCCGGTCGGACAAAAAAGTGAATAATTTTGTCCAATTCATCTTTTAAAAAAACTTATATGGTGGGGCGAGGGGTATTGGACCAGCCATGGAGCGATGATGATCATGTTGTATGTGGCCTGCCGGCTGCCACGAATCACTGGAGTCTGGAATGGGCTGGTATAATAAACTTTCTCGGCCGGGTGGGCTGTGCTGCAATGGGGATTCCAAATTTCATTCGAAAATTTCATCGGATTAACCCGACACTACAGCTGCCGGCAACAAAAATGGGAAAGTTTTCAATGAAACTTATATTCAATAGTCCTAACTGGTCAATCAAATGGTCAAAATTATCACAACTAGTTCCATTTTTTAACCAATTAAATTCTCTTATCTCTTGACGATACAATGATACGTTAATTAATCCTACTACGGGCCTGTTATCATTATTATTACTGTTTGTATTATGTATTGTCATTGTAGGGATTTTAATGGTTTCTTGATAATCATTTTAATGGTTTCTTGTAATTATTAATTAAGCTGGTGTAATATGTATAAATATAGGATGACTAGATGAATTTGTATCATTAACTTGAAAACGTGACCTGTTTGTGTTAGGAAATTTGAAACGTCGTTATTAAATAATAGAGAAGTAGTTATATCCATATATGCCTTGTGTTGTGTTTGTTATGAATAATTACCATGCTTCTAGGTCTCATTTATGTCAGTGATGCAGAAGGAGGGCCTGACAAGGACAGCTGCCTAGTCGTTCGGATGGGACGAAAAACCGAGGTCCCGTGTACAAATTGGAGTGCACGTAAAAGATCCCTTGGCAGTTGGAATTCGATATAAGAGTAGGCCGTAGCGCCGCTGCCCGGGCAAAAAATTTCCCTCATAGCACACTGTTGGCGAATGCCCGTCTTCAATTGGCCCAGGTTAGGTGCTTAAGCGTAGGACGTTAAACCCCATTTCATTCATTCATTCTAGGTCTCATTTAAAGAATTGAAAAATAATTTAACAGGATTTTAACTAGACGTTTACTGAAATCTGTTTAACACACAGGTCAAATTTCGTTGCGTTTTTTATACTTCAAATTTCGTTTTACTTATCCTAGGGGGCATTGCAAGTAAAACGAAGCGAAACATAGATCCGTATTTTAATCATCTGTCGCTTTAAGCTCATTATTAAGACAACCTTGAACTTGGAAATTTACACACGCTATTGCGACATACCTGTGCATATTATTAAAAATACCTGTTTGCTGGCTATTTAGCAATCCAGGTAGTTTTCTTACCAATAAATAATGGGCTATTATATTATCACTTAGTCACGGAATTCAATGTAGGCCTACAAGGGTGTACATGTATGTATATTGCGTAAACTACGGGTAGGTGTAAATAACAAGTACGTGGGCTATTCAAATGTATTTTCTTCACGAAAATGCTGGAATCTTAAAATATATGCAAATTAGTCTAAAACCACATAGGATTGTATATATAAAGGGATTTAAATTATTCTTCTTCTTTTTTAATCAAATGGGGTTTAAAGTCCTTCGCTTCTGGACCTAACCTAGGCTAATTGAAGACGGGAATCTTTATTGTAATATCTAATCAACTATGTGCGGTCAATTACATTAGCAACCCGAAAATCCGAGGCAGTCGTTTACGCCTATTTAGTCCATTCAACATGTTTTAATATTACTATTTCATCGCTTGGTAATCGGCCATTACTAACGACTTCTGTTAGTTTCGTAGGATAAACTTTTCTTTGTGCATTACAAATGATGCTGGAGACCATAAAAATACATGTTCTGATTTAAAATGTTTATTTTGTCTTAAATATTGGATATTCGGATCCAATACTTATTTCCGGGAAAATATTGAATTAGAGGTTTACCTCCTTTAAACGACAACTAAATTCGGTAACGTAGTCTCATACCCAGTTATGTAATGTACTCCCAGTTATCCGACTATTTGCGTTTAGCCCGTTTTATGGCTGTTGGACAAAAAAAAGATTAATATAAATTTCTCAACATTCAGTCCCCATAACAATCTATGTTTGAAAAATCTAACTGTAAAATATCATCGTGAATGTAGTCATGTATCGGCGAATGGTATTTGTATTCGTACCAGCCAACATTTCGATTTTAAAGTCCACATACATTACCGAAAAACAATATCAAAAACGGGTTTTCTGTAACAAATAAAATGAAATGGGGTTTAATGTCCTACTGTTATGCACCTAAGGCTAATAGGAGACGGGAAGATGCCATACTACAGTGTGCTATGAGGGAAGTTTTGCCCGGGCAGCGGCGCTACGGCCTACTCTTATATCGTATTACAAATGTCAAGGAATCTTTTACGTGTACACCAATATATACACGGGACCTCATCCGATCCGAACGACTAGACAGCTGCCCTTGTCAGGCGCTCCGTCCTACATCACTGACAAGAAGAAACCACGCCGGAAAATCGAGATAAACTTTCTCGGTCAATGCAGGGTTCGCGAGCCAGCACCTTACCCACCTAGCCACGTGATCCCCTTTCTGTAACAAATCGTTGTATAATTACACTAGTTTAGACCTAAAGAAAGATAAAAAACAAAAGATTACAACTGATAAGAACTATCCATGACTATGACTTTTTGGGTATATTTTCCAATGCTTATCAATTTAATCAAACCAGTTTTTGTTGTATAGAAAACTGAGAAAACAGGGTTAAAATAAAAGTAGCGCCGAAATCATTGCAATACTTGCTCAAAAGTCTGCAAAGCTAGGTAGGGTGATCACATATTCCTGAAGCAATAGGCCCAGAAATCACTCCCTGTCCATTGCCGAATTTGGCTTATATGACACTTGAGCTTTTGGGGGAGTGTGTCTATTCTTCCCGTTCAATCAAATCTATTCCATGCACAGCAACATGATAGCCCTTCGTTTAATCTGGGGTCTGCCGTAAAACTTTGGTTAGTGATTATTTGGAGACAAAAATGTCATGCAATTAGATTTTTTTTTTTTTTTTTTTGATTTTTTTTTTTGCAATATTCTGCTATGCACTGGTTAATTGGGCGTTATAAATGACAGAAGGTTATGTAAATAATTATATTTGGTCTAATTTAGAGCTCTGTTTAATCAGAATTATATTAGTACGCAGAGGCAGGGGGGGAGAGAAAATGTGGGTTTAACGTCCACTCGACACAAACTAACTAGGTTATTTCGGGACTAAAATAAATCAGGACAAGGCCTATTTTATAAGACCTTGGAAATGAGAGAAATGGTTTAGGATCGTCGATTTGGCTTTAAAAAGATAGGATCGGTCATATAACCGCAAACATAGATAATTTCTTATTTTAACCTTAAACAAATATATTGGTATACGTTTCATACAAGCCATTCATTTCCTTGGGTGGTGTTTGATTGTGCGTTTCATAATAACACAACAACAAGTATATTTACAATACAATAGTACATATTATTTTGAACTCTTGAGCTACATGTAAACGATCGGACTTGTGTCTTTTTAGACTTATCCTACCAAGAATATTGGACTAGTCACTGGGATCGGATAGAAATCGAAGTCGTGGATACAAAATGCCAGGGATAAATACCAGAATCTTTCTACCGCCCACATAACATGTATAGTGATCGAGGAAAAATACTATAGTATGTACTCATCTATAATTGAGAAGTGGTGTCGAATGTTCTAGAAAGAGCAAGCACATCCTGCATGGTCGTGTACTATTAGACAGCTGACAGATTTAGCAATTGCCCATCCTCTCGTGGGTTTTTCCCCCGATTCCCTTGGTTCCGCATACAACGATAAAGACCCTACGCACAAGCGGAGGCCTATTATATAAATAAAATTGATCCATGTGTTAGTCTCAAAATGACATAGTCTCTCTCTCTCCATACCATTTTACTTTTTAAATGAATAAAATATCAGTTTACCTGGAACTTGTGCCACTTCATTGGGCCATGTTACTTGACTCGTGATGAGTTCTGGACGTATGGCGGCAATATTGGACAGGTAGCTGCCTATATTTCGAACTATGTAGGCACCATCGGTAGAGAAAGGTATTGCATTGAACGAAGAGACCAACAAGTCATACGTTGTGATGTTCCCAGTCTGGTTCCGGAACACGGTTGTAAAGCCCGGGTGCTCTAGCTTAAAGGAGCCCAGTAGCTTAGGGATCGAGGCATCGGCGTTAAGAATACACAGACCGAGAGCCACAAGGCTAAAACTGGTGAATGTCAAGTAATTCATCTATAAAAACAAGCACGTTTTATTCCGGGTGTAGTTTGTACCTGTTGACGACAAGACGTTAAATAGGTCACGACAAGCTCTACTAGTCATGAATTGAAGTGCTGAAAAGTCTTTATATAGGCCCCTAACATATTTTTATCTGACAGATAAGCATTCGCATTATCTACACTTTTATAAAGGTTAGGGGTTTAACGTCCTATTTGTATTATTAAAAAAAAAACAATTTGCACTACTCGGGCCAGTCGCTAATGTTGGTTATTTCTGTCCAAATTCCGACGCCGCAGTCGATGATAGACATATAATCTACACAAAGGAAATGTCATGTAATTTAATGTCTCATTTGTTTCTGCAACATCCGGGAACTAATGAAATGAAGTGGGGGAAATTCCCTATCCTCAATTCTAGACGGGATAATAGAGAAATGAAATGAAATGGGGTTTAACGTCCCGCTGTTTTGCTCCTAAACTGGGCTAATAAAGACGGGGGCTAATAAAGTCGGGTATAAAATTGTGATAGAGTAAAGTATAACTCTACATATTACATTAATATATATATATATTTTATTATTAATACACATGTTCATTCATTATAGACGTTAATCAACTCTCAAGCTTGATAGAACAATTATAAATTAATTTCATTGTTTTAATTACCCAAAACATCTCGAGATATACAATTTTAAGCTCATCAAACTGTACTCTTATAATTAAAGCTATTGTGTTAATTGTTTAATGCGCTAATCTTATGTCACTCTGAATCAATTTTGGTTACCAACACACACATACATTCAACCAGAGTGCAATATATAATATATTCACTCTGGAGATAAACATACATGTTGAACAACGTCATCTGATTTAGAGACTAATTTACCTATAGGTAAGATAAGTTATATTTTAGTTGTATGTACTCATTTCATAGTTCTCGTTTAGGACGTTAAACCCCATTTCATTTCATTTTATTATTTCACTTCTTTAAATACTGCATGTTACCATGTACATGTAGTAAAGTTTTACAATAACGCATATAGAAATAGACATCTTATTAACTCAATATTCATTTCTTAATATTTTATTCAAGTCTATATCCAATATTTGTTTTTGCTGTTTTTACTCTGGAAATAAACATACATGATGAACAACCTCATCTGATTTAGAGGCTAATTTACTTTTAGCATAATTGAGAACAAAACAGCCAAGCGAGTAATACCCCCACCCTCCACTCAACGCTTACGTATTGTTAGAATCTTGATGCACAGAATTCCATCAATATAGAACGCAACAAAGCGGTCCTTTCTAACTACATGTATGTTGGATATTGCAAATTGGTTTAAACGTCCCGATCTTCTGTACCACCCATGCTATTAAAGACGGACATGGGCTACACAGTGTGCTATGGGTGCTTTATTTTGCCCGGACAGCGGCGCCAAACCCTATTCTTTTTTCAACTACCATCTGTCAATGGTTCTTTTACGTGAACACCAATGTCTACACGTGCAGGACATCGGGTTTTCGTCGCCTCAAATGACTAGACGTTGTCCCTTGCCTAAATCACTACATCACTGACAAGAAGAAACCACGCCGGAAAATCGAGATAAACTTTCTCGGTCAATGCAGGGTTCGCGAGCCAGCACCTTACCCACCTAGCCACGTGATCCCCTTTCTGTAACAAATCGTTGTATAATTACACTAGTTTAGACCTAAAGAAAGATAAAAAACAAAAGATTACAACTGATAAGAACTATCCATGACTATGACTTTTTGGGTATATTTTCCAATGCTTATCAATTTAATCAAACCAGTTTTTGTTGTATAGAAAACTGAGAAAACAGGGTTAAAATAAAAGTAGCGCCGAAATCATTGCAATACTTGCTCAAAAGTCTGCAAAGCTAGGTAGGGTGATCACATATTCCTGAAGCAATAGGCCCAGAAATCACTCCCTGTCCATTGCCGAATTTGGCTTATATGACACTTGAGCTTTTGGGGGAGTGTGTCTATTCTTCCCGTTCAATCAAATCTATTCCATGCACAGCAACATGATAGCCCTTCGTTTAATCTGGGGTCTGCCGTAAAACTTTGGTTAGTGATTATTTGGAGACAAAAATGTCATGCAATTAGATTTTTTTTTTTTTTTTTTTGATTTTTTTTTTTGCAATATTCTGCTATGCACTGGTTAATTGGGCGTTATAAATGACAGAAGGTTATGTAAATAATTATATTTGGTCTAATTTAGAGCTCTGTTTAATCAGAATTATATTAGTACGCAGAGGCAGGGGGGGAGAGAAAATGTGGGTTTAACGTCCACTCGACACAAACTAACTAGGTTATTTCGGGACTAAAATAAATCAGGACAAGGCCTATTTTATAAGACCTTGGAAATGAGAGAAATGGTTTAGGATCGTCGATTTGGCTTTAAAAAGATAGGATCGGTCATATAACCGCAAACATAGATAATTTCTTATTTTAACCTTAAACAAATATATTGGTATACGTTTCATACAAGCCATTCATTTCCTTGGGTGGTGTTTGATTGTGCGTTTCATAATAACACAACAACAAGTATATTTACAATACAATAGTACATATTATTTTGAACTCTTGAGCTACATGTAAACGATCGGACTTGTGTCTTTTTAGACTTATCCTACCAAGAATATTGGACTAGTCACTGGGATCGGATAGAAATCGAAGTCGTGGATACAAAATGCCAGGGATAAATACCAGAATCTTTCTACCGCCCACATAACATGTATAGTGATCGAGGAAAAATACTATAGTATGTACTCATCTATAATTGAGAAGTGGTGTCGAATGTTCTAGAAAGAGCAAGCACATCCTGCATGGTCGTGTACTATTAGACAGCTGACAGATTTAGCAATTGCCCATCCTCTCGTGGGTTTTTCCCCCGATTCCCTTGGTTCCGCATACAACGATAAAGACCCTACGCACAAGCGGAGGCCTATTATATAAATAAAATTGATCCATGTGTTAGTCTCAAAATGACATAGTCTCTCTCTCTCCATACCATTTTACTTTTTAAATGAATAAAATATCAGTTTACCTGGAACTTGTGCCACTTCATTGGGCCATGTTACTTGACTCGTGATGAGTTCTGGACGTATGGCGGCAATATTGGACAGGTAGCTGCCTATATTTCGAACTATGTAGGCACCATCGGTAGAGAAAGGTATTGCATTGAACGAAGAGACCAACAAGTCATACGTTGTGATGTTCCCAGTCTGGTTCCGGAACACGGTTGTAAAGCCCGGGTGCTCTAGCTTAAAGGAGCCCAGTAGCTTAGGGATCGAGGCATCGGCGTTAAGAATACACAGACCGAGAGCCACAAGGCTAAAACTGGTGAATGTCAAGTAATTCATCTATAAAAACAAGCACGTTTTATTCCGGGTGTAGTTTGTACCTGTTGACGACAAGACGTTAAATAGGTCACGACAAGCTCTACTAGTCATGAATTGAAGTGCTGAAAAGTCTTTATATAGGCCCCTAACATATTTTTATCTGACAGATAAGCATTCGCATTATCTACACTTTTATAAAGGTTAGGGGTTTAACGTCCTATTTGTATTATTAAAAAAAAAAACAATTTGCACTACTCGGGCCAGTCGCTAATGTTGGTTATTTCTGTCCAAATTCCGACGCCGCAGTCGATGATAGACATATAATCTACACAAAGGAAATGTCATGTAATTTAATGTCTCATTTGTTTCTGCAACATCCGGGAACTAATGAAATGAAGTGGGGGAAATTCCCTATCCTCAATTCTAGACGGGATAATAGAGAAATGAAATGAAATGGGGTTTAACGTCCCGCTGTTTTGCTCCTAAACTGGGCTAATAAAGACGGGGGCTAATAAAGTCGGGTATAAAATTGTGATAGAGTAAAGTATAACTCTACATATTACATTAATATATATATATATTTTATTATTAATACACATGTTCATTCATTATAGACGTTAATCAACTCTCAAGCTTGATAGAACAATTATAAATTAATTTCATTGTTTTAATTACCCAAAACATCTCGAGATATACAATTTTAAGCTCATCAAACTGTACTCTTATAATTAAAGCTATTGTGTTAATTGTTTAATGCGCTAATCTTATGTCACTCTGAATCAATTTTGGTTACCAACACACACATACATTCAACCAGAGTGCAATATATAATATATTCACTCTGGAGATAAACATACATGTTGAACAACGTCATCTGATTTAGAGACTAATTTACCTATAGGTAAGATAAGTTATATTTTAGTTGTATGTACTCATTTCATAGTTCTCGTTTAGGACGTTAAACCCCATTTCATTTCATTTTATTATTTCACTTCTTTAAATACTGCATGTTACCATGTACATGTAGTAAAGTTTTACAATAACGCATATAGAAATAGACATCTTATTAACTCAATATTCATTTCTTAATATTTTATTCAAGTCTATATCCAATATTTGTTTTTGCTGTTTTTACTCTGGAAATAAACATACATGATGAACAACCTCATCTGATTTAGAGGCTAATTTACTTTTAGCATAATTGAGAACAAAACAGCCAAGCGAGTAATACCCCCACCCTCCACTCAACGCTTACGTATTGTTAGAATCTTGATGCACAGAATTCCATCAATATAGAACGCAACAAAGCGGTCCTTTCTAACTACATGTATGTTGGATATTGCAAATTGGTTTAAACGTCCCGATCTTCTGTACCACCCATGCTATTAAAGACGGACATGGGCTACACAGTGTGCTATGGGTGCTTTATTTTGCCCGGACAGCGGCGCCAAACCCTATTCTTTTTTCAACTACCATCTGTCAATGGTTCTTTTACGTGAACACCAATGTCTACACGTGCAGGACATCGGGTTTTCGTCGCCTCAAATGACTAGACGTTGTCCCTTGCCTAAAATGTTTAGGATCACAAATAGATCTGGGTTGAAAGTTTGTTTTCCACTGTCGACAACTTAAGCAAAAAACCAAGTTAAACTAACTTTCCACCTAATATTTCGAAATGAAAATTTTATCGTATGGACTATAGATTTTGGCCTATTTGTAATCGAAATAACGGCTTAATCCTTATTAAAGTTACATTATTCAAGATATAGATAAGAACTAGCCATTCTTGCTATAATAGTTCGAAAGTAGGTGATGTAAAATGAACAATTTGAAAATTTCATTCAAATTACTCTATTGTAAGCGAAGATATTGGCATTTAAAGATTTGGCCGACGTGTGCAATAATTTCAACCACGGACCTGGTTGATCAGAGCTAAGACTCGAAGCGTCTTGGACCGCCATATTTGATTTATCACTTAAACGTTTTAATCTGTTTAATATCGGAGCAATGTGATGCCATCCAAAGTTGATTAAGGCCTGGATCAGTTAATTAATGTCTAATTAATACTTTAGAAAACATTTCATGCCCAAATAAAGACCTGCACTAGGCAGATTTAGCTCTTGAATAATGCATGTTTAAACATCTATATAATATGCGGCATGGCTAGACGCCACGGCGATATTCAAATTAGATTATTCATGTATACCATACCAAACTTTAATATAAATCTGTTAACTGGTCGATTTAATGTAAGGTCAATATTTCAAATATAACTATGGGAATTGTTCATGCTGATAAGAACATCTAGAGGTTTCTTTTTTTCTTATTAAAAGGACATAGGTTAAGCTCGTATTATGTTGGGATCACGTGGCTAAGTGGGTAAGACGCTGGCTCGCCAGTCTGGAAGTCGGGTGTTCGATCCCTGCATTGGCCGAGAAAGTTCATCCAGATTTTCCGAGTGGTTTCCCCTAATTGTCAGTGATGCAGGACGGGGTTGGGGGCTGCCGATGGAGGACAGTTGTCTAGTAGTTCGGGTGGGAGGAAAAACCGAGGTCCCGTGTACACATTGGCGTGCACGTAAAAGATCCCTTGGCAGTTGGAATTCGATAAGCCTATAACAGTAGGCCTTAGCGCCGCTGCCCGGGCAAAAAATCCCTCATAGCACACTGTATAGTGTATGCCCGTCTTCATTAGTCTAGGTTAGGAGCAGAACAGCGGGACGATAAAGCCCATTTCACTTTGTATTATGTTCCTTTGGAAAATTTGGAGGTGGGCAAAGAGGCAAGAATTAATGGGACAATTAATGGTGGTCTGCATCCAAAGGTGTGTCGCAAGTAAATTACCTCCCTTTACAACAGGCGTCGCTAACGTGAGAAAACAAAGTGAGCGGACTAGCTGACCTGACTTTATAGCTCACTACTAGTTGAACTAGCTGTCTGTTGTACCACAGAAAGGAACACTATTCGTTTGATTTTTTAGCTTTGGAAGAACTGACAATTTAAATTCAAAATGTCGCAAGGTGGAACAGTTATTTCTCAACCGCAAGCTGGAGAAAAGGGCCAACAATTCCAGATGATGGCCGCACCCCCTCCAAATATCGTCGTACCAGGAGGATTACCGCCTGGATTGGCTTATTTGGCGCAGCTTAGCGAGGTCAGAGTACATCAAATTTTAGAGTTATTGGAAGGTAAGTCGATTATTGGAGTAATTAAAGTGAAGCAAATAATGTGATACCAACATCACGATAGTATACGAAAATGTAGTATGTGTACTCGGTAAGAGTGCGCACAACCTAGATCTACATTGTGCAGTGAACAGTCGAGAACTGCTGACCCGTGGCTTGGGCATTGTATTGTTGTTATAAGCACATCATACACGGGTTTGCTAGTTGCCGGTATTTAATTAAAGCGACAGTAGACCCGACGGCTTTTAATATATTTTTTTCAAATAAATGAAGTTATAGGTTTTAGCTTCTGGATATGAATTAGACAATCTATCTAGAATTAAAGGGACTCTAGACTCATATTTCATAATGGTCATACTCATACCATTACCAACCATCAAATGCTAGAATTAGAATAGTAGCGGTCGATGCTAGAGTTAGAGGGTTTTTAAATACACAAATAAATTGTCTCTAAAACGACTGTTTCACTGCAAGCAATTGTCAACTAAATTATTCTGATTTCAATATTCTGAAAGAATTTTTAAAAAAATATTGAAAATTAAAAAAGTAGGCTATATATACTATATAGGGCCCTGGTTATGGCATTTTGAAGATCGCAAATTCGAGACACTAAATTACAGCATTTTTTTTAAAAATGCAAAAAAAACCTGACAGAAGCTAATATCTCAGAAACTGTAAAAAAGGTAGGCCTATGTTAGATCTATGAAATGAGGAGAAATTGGATTAAAAGATGTAGCCTACCTGATCGAATCAAATTTTTACAACTGGTATAGTTTTTGTGATGCAGACTCTGAAAGCTCCGACAAAGACCATTTTCGTTCAAGGTCACATCAAAAAATTGACAACTTTAAAATCTGTATCCAATTTATTTTGCTTCGTGAATACACACTGAGTGACAGAATGTTTTTTTATTTGGTGACAACTACTTTAAATGATATTTTTAGACCATACCATGTCAAGGTCAAACAGGGAGGTCAAGGTTCAACTATAGAAAAGAGGTTATGAAATCTTCAGTCTTGTATAGCTGGTTACATGTTACATGTAATAATAAATAAAATACGTTATTATACCAGTACCGTATATTATTATGATTAGGCCTACATGATGCACCCAAAAGACGCACACGTACACTGTCACAGTGTCATTATGTAGGTGACAGCTAATCAGTTGCCAAACAATAGTGGTTTCAGAAATGGAAACCAATAATTACTATAAGACCAGTAGAAATATATTTATTTCAATTAACCAAAGCAATAAAATATCTCTAAGACTCTAGTTACAAAATTATTTTTAAACAAAGATCTTCAACAATACGCAATGGTATAAAATTGAGTACGATGCTGAACTATATCAATCTTAATGGAAGTTAGGAATTCAAATTCGTTCTGAAAATAAAAAAAATCCTTCTAACACAGGATGTTCCATGTATTAAAACTAATAAATAACTATATTCTTAGCAAATTAACAAAACATTTGGCATTCATGTCTTGAGCCGAGGTCATTAAAATTAAAGTCATGGAAATACCCCAAATCTAGAAATACATACCGGTAATCAAAAATAATGAACTCGGTGAAAATGCCCCGTCTCAGACTCAACGACAACATTTTGGGATAGCTTGGTTCCACATCAAACACTACAGCTCTAGAACGTAACATGTACAATCGTCTGCTTTTGAATTTGTTTGCTTTGCTTTGCAATCAACTTTGCTTCGCTTACTGGAGTTTACTAAGGTTTCTATATTTGCATGCTATGAAATGTATTAATAACAATTTTTTACTTACTTATAATTGATGTTACTATTGCGTTTGAATCTTCTAAGTTCTAAATTGACTCAAGGTTTTAAACCTGTAACTCCCAGGCTAATTGATTTTACATGCTGACAAAAATATTATTATATTTTCAAAAATGTAGGCCTACATGTATAATTGAATGTATATTATTGTATTATTTTCAGTTATTACTGGTTTTGAAAAGAATAACCGATATAGTATTTGCAATGAAGGAGAGCAACAGTTTATGTTTGCTAAAGAAGGTTTGTGTTTGTTGTTTCTTTGATAATGAAGTTTGGAAAATAAATGTCCAACTACAAGTAGGCTAATTGATATACTTCAAACACCTTTATTTTTTGATACGTCTACCATTGAAATGTCCTATGTTGATGATTTTTAGCAAATTCGGATAATTGTTGTTATACTCCTGTAACTTCTGATTGGCTTTAAATTATTTATACAAGGTGTTTATACCAGTTTATGGTCAGTAAACAAAAAAATACTGTTTCTCCTGATAATTACTGCCATTGTAATTACTAGTTACATGTAGCTTTGAAAAATCTTGTGGATACTCAGACAAGGACTGTTTTAGTTATATATACCTGACAAAATCTGAGACACTAGAGCTACATACATGTAAATAGTACCCAACATTTTGAACTTTGTGCAAGACATATATGTAGTTTCAATAAAAACACTAAAAAAAATTCTAATCAGTGCATGATATTATGACAAGTACCAGATAGTTTTATCTGACAAAGCCTTGCATTCGTAATTGACTGTCTGTAGCAAGTGCTGGATGTCCAGACTTGCAGTCAATCTGGCAGTGCACCCCCAGATATATGTAGGTTGTGTCTGAATAAACGGCCTTAAATTTGTGTCTGACTCACAGGTGCCCTATATTGTACTGCAGGCTAATAAGGCAATAAAGTCCCTATAAATGACATAGATTGTGTAGAGTGGGCATATAAATTAAAAATCACTTTTCTTTTTTATTAGATACTGATTGTTGTACACGACAAATGTGTGGTACAGCTCGACCCTTCGTGATGAATATAACTGATACTAACGAACAGCCCTTAATCCAATTACACAGACCATTTAGATGTCAAGGAAGTTGTCTGTGGTGTTGTTATCTTCAAGAGATGGAAATCCAAAGTCCACCCGGTAATAAGGTTGGAGAGGTTAAAGAAGTGTGAGTAGTGAATAATTTTAAGTTTTATGTCTGATTGTCTGATGTAATACCAATCATCACTTTGTGAAACTGATACCATTTATATCCCCCCTCCCTCACACACATATAAAATTATTAAAATCAAAAAAATGCATTATATGTTACATTGTATTCCCGAAATGACTAACTGAATGTTAAAACCTCACTTTCTCTTACTACATGTATTACAAATTTATGGCATTAATAATTACAAGTGATCAATACTCTAAGCTAATATTTATTATGTTTTTAGTGATTAGAATGATACATAGGCCAAACAAGATCTTTTAATACCAATTAATCACATTAACATTAAATCATACTATTACTTACAAGTGATCATAATACTCGTTGTAAAAAGCTTTATTTTACGTCCGCTTCCACCGAAGTGATAGATCGCAACTCTTTAAGTTAATATTTATAATTATAGTGGTTAGTAACTGTCATTATTTCGTACATGTCCATGTAGGTGTATAACTAGCTGTAAACAATGGCACTACTGTGTGTGAAAGAGTTACTATAACATTAACACCCAGGACTTGAATACACAAACCCAACCAGTAATTAAAATACATATGGAGCGTCGTCCTTTGATGTTGACATCCCATTATTAATGTACCAATCGTATATTATTTATACCAAATGAAAATTGAAATATTAAACTTTTGTGATAGTGTACAGTATCTGTACCATAATTTAAGGAGTGAGGCAACCCCGAAAAATGCGTTCAAAACTTCTGAAGCCAGTGAATTGAATATGACACGAGTAGTTAGGAAATGTAATAAACAAGAGAAAACTAGCATTAAAGAAGTTGTTGCCAGGGTAACACAGTTTTTGGAGAAAGTATGAAAAACATAGGTACACTGTATCTCTGGCATTAATAAAGATAAATGTCTCATTTTTGGACTGCTTATTCTCTAATGATAAATGTAACTCTAAAACACAGGGCTGGGGTAATGGAATGTAATCCAGGGTTTCCGCCAGAAAAAGCTTGAAGGGGGGTACAATTCATACGGTCGACCAATAAGCGCCCGCCTAATACCACTAATAAAAAGTCAAAAGAAGGCAGGGTGTACATGTATCGACCTGGATGGCAGAAAAGATGCACTCTAGGCCTATCACATCTTGAGATGTTATATGATATTTCTTTAGTTACAGATCATTTACACACTCTTTCTCTTACACAAAACACTTTTTGAAAACATTACTCAGGTGACTGAAGGGCCCCCTTCTTCAAGCAAAGGGGGGTACATGCACCCCCTGCACCCCCCACTGGCTGAAACCCTGTAATCATTACATTTATTTAAAAGTAATGGAAGATTTCAAAAGTAATGATTAATGGAAATGTAATTAATTACATTCCACAAGTCATGTAATGGTTAATTACATTTCATACTTTTCAATTACGGTACATTTTTATGGTACATTTATACTTAAATCTGCCCATGATATAACTACCCTAAAATTTTATAGCACCAAAGAAGAGTAAATTAAGTCTATCTGACACTAATCCAATTCATATAAATTTTAAAAAATAAGAAGGCATTAAACATTTTCTTTTATTACTTTAGACATATATATATATATATTTTAACCTGAAAAATTGATTTCTGAAAATATGTATATTGTAATCACAGATTAGTGCTAATTTACAGTCAATCAATCAATCAGTTTGATTCCAGACACAATAGTCTTAACTTCACTTTCATCTTAATCTCAAGGTAACAAGTGACAAACCAAACAAGGGCTTTCAAGTACAGTACGCATCACACGGAAGTATGAAATTCCGCCTAGGTCCGCGTTTTTTCCGCTCAAGAATCGCGGAGTTTTCTTATTTGCACTCCGCGGAAATCTAGCCATTCTGGGCGGAAAAAACGCGGCGGAATTATAAAAAAAGTCGGCGGATTATAGTCCGCGAAAATATAAAAAAGTCGGCGGATTATAGTCCGCGAAAATATAAAAAAGTCGGCGGAGTATAGTCCGTGAAAATTAAATATAGTCGGCCGAGAATGGTCAGCAATATTTAGATGAATGTCATCAATAATATTGTTACTGTGGCATTGAACAATAACTCATTTTAAATGTTCGCCTGTTGTGCCCAATGGCTTGCAGTATATATTCTTCGCAGATTGATTATGAATAGTAACTAGAACCTACCGATACATGAATATCCTAAATCTATCCTTTATTCCCGTTTCTTATCGGTATTAGAATCTTGAATCATGTCACAAAGCAAATGTACTATTTGGGTGTCAACGGTTAATTTTACACGCAGACAATGAAACCATGTTTCGTGAATTGTGATAGCACTATCGGAAAATGGGTGAAAGCTTTTCTACAAATATATTTAGCAAGTACCATCCTTTATTCGGCTCATTCATTACCGGTAAAATCGGGGTATTCATGGCCAGTATATTATAGGGTTCATTGGCCGGTAAAGGTGCTAACTAGTACTCATCAGTGTGGATAGAAGCCTATACGATAATTATTAATTAATGATTTTGACGATTGGTGTTTGATGTATTAACAGTGGTTGTTTTTTTAATGAGTTGTTTAAATTATTTAAGCTTGAGATTGTAAATCCCGGCTTTGTTATTTTATATTTTAAACTTCAAACCAATTCCGATGCAAACTTGGAATGAACACATGTCGACTGGGTGACGCCACGGCAAAATCCTAAAAAAAACCTGTTCCCTTTCGTGTCCATTTATCGCCCGTATTTCTGTTATATCGTTTATAAAAAAAGACGTTAACATTTTCTGCTATTCCATATATACGGTATTCTGTTTGTCATAACCGGCAATGCAAAACCCATCGGTCGCTAATCGTTCAACGTTAACGATGTTTTAAATTAAATAGCATACGTATCGTTAATATTTCTTTCTATTTATACATCATATATTTCTGCTATTCCGTATCAACAGTTCTAATACGCCCCCGTTTAAGGTCAGTAGTACTGTTGTCAGTCAATTCATACAAGAATTTTCATTGGCTCAATATCAACCATTAATATTCAGGGTGTGATTACAGATAAACTGACATATATTGACGTTCTTCAGTCTAACCTGTCGGCGAATCCACTTAACGTATATCATTCACATAGTCAATTCGTTCTCAATTTGTGTTACGTTCGACTCACCAAAATTAAATTCACAACCCGCGACACTGTTACCGTACTCTTGAGCGGTTCGTCTCGTAGCCATTCTGAATAAATAATTTTTAAAATTTGAAGGTTCGTTGGTATTTTTTTTATACATTGCTGTAAATTTTACATCTAGCCGTCTCAAGTTAAGGATAGTTTCATACATGTACAACATGGATTCACCGAATGATTCATTATTATAATTTACCGGTACCGTCAATTATCAAAAGAGATGTCAAAGTATTTTGATTATACTGTAAACGTAGATGCAGTTCATTCAATAACCTGTATCTATAACTCAAATGGTTTCTCAATTAGCAGAATGTCAAAATAAAGAAAACAAAGTTACACTTATTTGTACACAAGGGTCAATAACACTCTTGCTGGCTTGACAGGTCCAGAAAAAAAATAGCCTTATTGTAACTACTAGATGTTTAAATGTCCTACCTGTTGTGTAAATTATCCATTACATCCTAATTAACTTGTCCAGAGGGTTCGAAAATATATTTAAATCCAAGTTGCATTTGAAAGTGTTTACGTAAAGCTTTTCAAACCATGTAGTTGAATTTTTCCGATTTTTTTAAAATTCGGTGTGTTAAGAAGAAAATTGTATCATCAATTAATTGGGATATTGTAAAATAGTACAATTTGTTAACCAGAATAAAGATTAAGACATATTATTAAGTTACAACAAGAGTGGTATTATCCTTTTAAATAGACCCACGCTGTAATAACCTTTCTGTTAGACAATTTATTCTACACTGTTTGATGTGTGCGTGCCAGTAATGCACGCTTTCTTTTGATGTGTTATCTTTGAAGTCGCATTAAACCCGCGTGGCGAGAGATTGAGAGAAGACGACTGTCTCCACGCCCCGTGTGAATTCGCGTGTCCGTAGATATTATAATAATAACGTAGATGGATTCGCTGACCAGTTGTTAGGTAAATTTAAATCTTCATTGAATATAATTACTTGATAGAACACCGAATACACCGAGAAACAATCATTCAATAATATATTTTCGTGATGGCATCGCCGAAGCTGAATTCCAATGACATGTCGGTGGCGAACTAGGTCAATAAATTTGAATAAAGCAGTTCTAAATAGCACTTAACATTATAATGTTTTTTTTTTATTTAAACACATTCCGACAAAGGCTTATTTTTAAAATATTGTCGTTTTTATTGAAGGCTATATCATAATCGTACTATCATAATCGTACGGATTTTTTTTTAATTTTGAAGCAATTTCGAGTGTGGTTGTCATTTGGCCGTGTGTCTATCATTGGCGGATGAGTGAATAGTTGTTGATGGACAGAAAACTACAAATTGTGTTAGAAAAATGCTAATATTTTAGATATCGAATTAATAAACACAAGATATTTTACCGAATATACGAAGACAGTATTTTATTCTGAAATATTACGAATTTCAAGCTTGTACGTGGATTAAATACAACTCACGCGTCATGTTTTTATAACTAATCCATTACAATTAATTGCGTGTGTATTTAATAATAAACAATGGAGTACATGTTTTTTTACCAATACGTAAATGTTTAACAGTTTATTTGACAATAAATACAACTCAGTTTGTTGATTAGCGTTATGAATTTAGACAATATAGTAACTTCAACAATGTTTTTGTAATAAAATATACACGTATTGTTTGACTTTATCCGATGATTAAAAAAATTGTCGATGTTTATTATTGGCTCAAAAGTAATTTGACCCCTTTTAGATATATGAAATCACATTAAAACATCAAAGAGAGGCCACGTGCGATTATATTCTTTGATCTTTGATACACGGGACATTTCTGCACGCAAAAGGCAACAGATACAAGTTGACAGGATGTACATTCTACCATTTATTTGGGGTTCATGTGGAATGCAGTTATTCTTTTCTAAAATAAAATGAGTGCCTTGGATTTTTGTGTGGATTTGATAACGGTTATACTTTACTAATATTCTATGACATCGTAGACTTGTGTCGCGTTCATTTAATTTTTACGGTAAGTACGATCTTATGTCTGATTTGAAAGCGCTTTCGACTCTCGTTGCAAGTTCTATTTGCCTTATATCTATTTGTAAGACCGGTAACCTAAATACCGTTATAGTTTGAAATTTAAAAGTCTATCTTTGCCGTGATTCGAGAGGAATTCTTAACTGCGCACTCTTAATGCAGTAAATATGCCAAACAATTTGAACACGGCATAAACATCTAAACATGTATTGTGTTATGCATACCTGTCCTTCAAAATGTTCTAGACATGCATATCGTGAAGAATATGTAAACACACGTGTTCTTGCTATACAATTCAATTTGCACGGACTAAATACCGAGCCGTGCGAAATTTGCATGTAACTATGCGTGGATATACATGTACTTCTAGATGATTCTTTAATAAATTTAGTAAAATATGCCGTACATTGTACATGTAATAAAACACAAGAGTCGGCGATGCTGTTATTTTTATATTGATGACGACACCTGTTATACTGTGCATTGTACATATTTTTGCAGTCAGACTTACATGCTGATAATGTTGTTTTCGGAACCTGAAACAATTTGACTTCTAAATTATGGATACAAGTACAGCGTAACAATATAGTGTAGGCACGTGAAAGTTCAACATATTAAATTTCCCACTAGATACATTTCCATTTCCTCGGCGTTCTAACAAATCCACGCTAGTCGGTGGTTTAGAAAATCCGCCGTGGTCGGTGGTTAAGCAATTCCGCGGTGGTCCGCGATTTACTCAAATTCGCGGAGGAAATTTAGAGCGGAATTTAGAGCGGGGGCAGAGCGGATTAATAACCTGTGGTCCGCGATTTTTCAATTCCGCCCAGGTCGGACTTAAGCGGAATTTCATACTTCCACTTGGTTTGTACTGTATCTCCTCATTTTAATAATGGTTATTTAATATAAAACAAATATATATATATTGTTTTTTAGTCATGTTGAATAATTCATCAACAGTAATACAATTATTATGGACAAACTGTTTGAATAGCTTTACTTGATGAAGTCTTTTGTTAAATTACTTTAAAAGAAATAAAGTTAATTATACTTTCAATTCATTGATCAAGTCATACAAGTGTATGGAAACTTAAAAATTTGCCTTGATTTTATTATATATAAATAGAAATAACAATTTATACACAAAATCATTATTGTGAACGAAGGATTTTTTTGAGTTTCATTTTGAAGGTACATGTACATCATGGCAGAACAAAAACTGTCTTTTTTGTCTCTATAATAAGAAATGTTTTTTATTTATATACAGTCCTTAGAAAGTAATGGGTAAAGGTTATTAATTACTTTCAATGTAATGGGTAATGGTAATTAATTACATTGCTAAAAATGAGAAAATATTTGTAATGATAACATACATTTAAAAAGTAATGGTAATGTAATTAATTACATTGGCAATGTTATGGCCCCAGTCCTGCTAAAACCAGACAGAGAGGTTTTCACTATAATTTTTATAATTTCTTGGAAAATGACATTTAGAACAGTTGTCTCACCACAATATTTTGTCTTTAGAGAAATATTTAGCTAACTTTTGAAATAATAATGATAATTCAAATTGCTTTCTCTGTCTGATTTTGTGGTACAGTAGATATTAGTTTATATATCTTGAAGATATCTTAATTAGTTACAGAGATACATGAATAGCTTATACATGTTCAATGTATGTACCTATGTTTTTCATAAATTTTTACCCCCAAAATTGTGTTACCCTGGCAACATCTTCTTTAACTTTAATGCTAGTTTTCTCTTGTTTATTTCATTTCCTAACTACTTACAAGTACTGTTTTCAATTCAATAGCTTTTACATTTCGAATAATAATTTTGGTAGCCTCCCCCCTTAAATTGTTTATGGTCTTGGGCAAGACAATGCATAATTGATTGAAACAACACTCAGAATAATTTCCTATAGCACTATCGACCATGAAACCACACCTACATGTACGTATACATTTGAGTGACATAATAAAAACTTAATGACTGTCTGATATTATACTTTATTCAGTTTTTACAACTGTTTCAATCTGATCAGATATTTTCACTTATAAAAGTCACACATGCTTTCATGAGAAGTGTCATCTGCCCGAACCTCATGCATTTTCTCCAGATTCTCCAGTTCCCTCCAACTTGTAAAGACCCCCCCCCCCTCCACATGAATTATTTATATGAATTGTATTATGTGTTAAGTCCCAAAATTGTCTACATGTTTCTCTCTCAAGCTCAATAGAGAAACTCAATCAATTTGATCAGATCTCCATGTACAGAGCTTCTATCATCTTACAATTTTCAGGTGCCTCGGTAGGCTACAATGTATATGTATTTGTCAATAGTTTTGTTTATTTTATATTTTGTATTTTTCAGATGGACATGTATGACGCCTAAATATCATGTATATGATGCTACAGGAACTCCTGTATTCACTATTATTGGCGATTGCTGTTACTGTAAATGTTGTACTGATGTAGTGTTCAGGGTCAGTAGGGTTCAGTCAATTTTTATTTTTAATTAAAAGTCAAGCTTAAATATAGAAATAGATTGTATACAGTGGATACGAGTTGTGCTAGTGGTTACTGAAACTTGGCTTACTTACAGAGCAATTAAGAAAATTCAGTATTCCAATGTAAGATCCAGAGTGGTTTCCTCTTGTCAGTGATGCAGGATGCATGGCCTGACTAGGACAGCTGTCTAGTCGTTTTGAAGGGACAAAAAACAAGGTCCTGTGTATACATTTGCGTGCACGTAAAAGATCCCTTGACAGTTGAAATTTGATATTAGAGTAGGCCGTAGTGCTACTGGTCAGGCAAAATTTCCCTCGTAGCCCACTGTATAGCATATGCCCGTCTTCATTAGCCCAATTCGGAGGAGAACAGAAGGATGTATATGATGCATTATCGTATATAAGATTTAGATAGAGAATTGACCATTCTTGCTACATGTATATGTGGGCTTGGTATCCTACTTTTCTGCACAAGTTGTTATCATAAGGTCATTTCAGGACGAATGTTTAAACACCCATGCCACAGATGTACTTTATTATATAATTACATGTACATGTACTTCCGGTTCTGTGTTCAGAATGTTACATGATGGTTTTAAAATGGATAAATGAGAGAAATGTTGTGGATAACTAGCTATTTGTCAATCATGTTGATAAATGAACAAATCTTAAAGTAAGTAGTTTATGATTTTAGGTTCTCGAAGGTATTGATGATGGTGGACAAGAAGTGGGTCAAATTGTTAAGCATTGGGGTGGATGTCGTGAAATGTTTGGTGGTGCCAATGACTTCTCTTTACGATGTAAGTAACCAGTGGTAACTGTTATTTTATTCCGAGTCTTAATATAAAATGTGAGCTTGATATCCTACTTTTCTGCAAGAGTTGTGGTCATAAGTTTAATTCAAGTCAAACGTGATAAACTTTTCTGTCCATAATTTTGCACATATTTTTCTTCAGAAGTGGCAGGAAAGCAAAGGGCATGGAGAAAACCCATGTGTTTTGGGCAGGTTATCTATCTCATTGTCTCTTACAATTGAAAACTGAGGCCCTGTGTACACATTCATGCAAGACACGAGGGCAGTCATAAGGATTGTATGCAAACAGAAGTCGTATGTACACACTGGTGTGCACGTAATGAAACCCTTGACAGTTGGAATTCGATATAAGAGTAGGCTTTAACACCACAGTCTGGGCAAATCTTCCCTCATAGCGCATGGCATATATAAATAACTAGGATAGACCAGTCGACCATCCATTCCTTGATCTCCTGCAATAAATGGTAAACAATTATTTGATTGTGCAAAATAAACATAACAGTTTATATAATTTAACCTTTTACAGAAGGGATTAATGAATATTTGTTATATATTTTTCAGTTCCTGCTAATATGGATTTAATGAAGAAGACCATCTTAATGGGGGCAACATTTTTGATAGATTTCAACTACTTCGAATATCGTGGAAACAACTAAATGGACGAGACAGGTTCAGAATTTTAAAGACGACGAGAAATTCATTTTTAGATTATTGCATAAACTCATTTATTTTATTATCCATTTAATATCTTCGACATAATCTAGTATATTGGGTGTTCATATTATTTATATTTTATTTTTAAAACTTGTTATGTTGATATGGTATCGATCAAAGGCTATCAATGTCATTTAGTATCAATTGGAACAATTGTGTTCAAATAATTAAAGTCTGTTGTAACAAAGTCCGTCACAAACAGCAGATGTTACTAATTTTATGATTTTAGTTTACATATCCCAGTGCCACAGTGGCATTTAATATTATAAAAGGATCAATTTGAATTTTATCAAAAGTAACTGTTAGATTTTCAGGCGTTCGTCTGTAAGTACATATTGGCCATTATATTGTTGTAAATTATATATATATATTTTTCTCTTGATTAAAGGGACTATCCCAATTTGAACAGAGTCTCAAAATTAAAAGTCTTGCTTCGTATGAAAATTAAGCGGCAAAATATAGAGGAATCGTGCATTTACCGTGTCTCAAAATTTAAGGACTTTTAACACAAAATTAAGCAGTTTATTCTACAAAATAGAATCAGGATTGGCCCTTTAATCATATTGTTGTGTGTGCTGTTCATTTCGATTATATCTGTATTCTGTATGTTCCAAATAGCTCAGACATTTTGTGTGTGCAATTAATTACATGTACAATGTGTGTAAATATGTTTGCTGTAAATTTCTCATACATATTTGTGTGTTCTACAATTGCTCATATATATATTTGAGTGTGCTGTGAATTGCTCATACATATTGTGTGTGCAGTAAATTGCTCATACATATTGTGTGTGCAGTAAATTGCTCATACATTTATCGTTCCTGTATGCACTTGAACAAGAATATTGAAATAGTTTAGTTTAACTTTGTTTTTGCTCAACGATAAAAGGTAACATTGGATATTTAGAACCCATGACATTCTTATGTTTAGCTAGATTTTGTTTTATTGCGCATTTACATATAAAGCTATACAATTTTGATAATTTATTTATTTTGAATTTCAGATTACATGGATATCATATGCATAGATTTAATCCATCCTTAGTTTTAAAGGATTTTAATTATTTAATTAACCATTTTATTAATTAGGTAGTGAATTAATTGAATATGAAAATCAGCAACTTCTTTTACAATTTTACATTGATCTGATTGAGTGGTCATATTCATATATTTTATTATAAGCAAAGATTTGACATATCTATGAGACTTTTATATACGATGACTATCTAAACTTACTGTTTTAATATTTGCATTGATTCAATCACTCATCCATTTGTAGTACACTGTGGTTGTCTCAAGTTATTACATCGATAGCTGAATAATTTATTTGGTTAGTTGATAGGATACAATGTTACAGTGCCTTTATTTCAATTTCTACAGTTACCATGACAATGTTCTACAGCTACTATGGCGCACATTTCTTAAAGATACATTATGTAGGATTTAGATAAAGAGCGAGCGATTCTTGTTATAATGGTTTGGAAATACATACGGGTAATGTAAAATGAATAATTTGAAAATTTCATTCAAATTAATCTATTGCCAGTGAAGGTTTGAAGGTTTGACAAGAGGTGTGCTATAATTTCAACCTCTCTCCTCCATTTTTAGCTTTAATCGAATTGTGACTGAACTGTTCTAATCTATTTGATATCAGAGAAATCCGATGCCATCGAGAGTTGATTATGGTCTGGATAAGTTAATTTATGTCTAATTAATAATTGAGATAACATTTCATCCCTAAAGAAACACCTGTAATTGGCAGATATAGCTCTAGCATAATGTATATTTAATTTCTACCTGTAGATTCAAGATGGATCATGAATTACCTGTATGCCAATTATCATTGGCTATAGCATAGCTGTATAACCATTAAACATACGGTACATTATTGTATTTAATTTTTATATCAAGCTATTTTATGTGTTTTTATTGGCACACATGTTACACACATTTATATCAATAAATTGTGTAGCAGTCTATAATAGTAACATTTAAATTAAACCACAGATTTCTATAACTTTGTCCTATAGTCTTATTAATACTACCAGTAAGATTAAAGATACATTATGTAAGATTTAGATAAAGAGCTGTCAATTCTTACAATTTCAGTCAAATTACTTTATATTGAGCAAATGATGGAAGTTTTGATAAGATTAGCACAGTCTGTAAAGAAAATGAACAAAGTCTTGATTATCCATTTTTAAAAATAAATTTTAAAATAATGATTATTGTTTCAATCCAAACTGTCGATCAAAAGGCATGGAAAAACGTGTTCCTGTTTATAATTGTGCACTTGAAAGATCCCCTAATAATTTGGAATTCAAAGAGTTGACAGATATGCTCAGGGCATTTCACATGTAACATGAACATACTATATGACATATTCTCAAAATGACCAAAGATGCATAAAAAAAATCATATTTTAGTTAATTCACCAATTTGTTGAGTTATTACCTGGTAGAACAAACCTGTATTCATATATTGAACAAATAAACTTCTGAAAGTGAGGATATGTTCGTAAACCACCTTTCACTATGGTTATTTTATTTCCTCGGTTTTTATAGTTAGGTCAACAATTCAACTTTGTATCAAATTTTGTTATTTTTACAGGTTAACAATTAGCTTCAGAACTTACCTGGAAACCTTATTTTAAACTTTTTCATGTATTTGGAACCTATGATGAATATTTTTAATAACCTGGAAAGGTTTTCATACTGTAATATGCCACTTGTTTATATTGTAATATGCCACTTGTTTATATTGTAATATACCACTTGGTAGATATGTTGTAATATGCCACTAGGTTATATTGTAATATGCCACTAAGTTATATTGTAATATACGACTTGGTACATGTAACTATGGTGTAATATGCTCCTTGATTATTGTGTAAAATGTTATTCTAATATACTACTGAATTATACTGTAATATTATGCCACTTCGTTATACTGTAATATGCAAATTGGTTATATTGTAATATGCCACTTGGTCATAATATTATGAAATATATAAGTGAGTTATGACATGCCAGTTAGTTGGTTATTTTAATGTTGTTGAATGATATTTGTTCATATTTTGTTTTATTTTAATTGTAGTTCCATTTAAATTTGTATATTTTAGTTATAGTTTTATTTGAATCCCTTGACTGTATGTGCCTATATTTCCTTACTTTTTGTAAATAAATTGTTCTGCTGATCATTTTTATCTGGAAGTCTATTATGTTATAAAATTAACTTTTTAACTAGAATTATTACAGACACATGTGCACACGCCAATCGAAGGAAACCGAATGATTAACGCATACGCGTTGGATCAGAAGGTCGGTCATTCATTCAAGGGGCATGGTTTTGTTATCCACTTTTATATGACGAGGAATAGGGTCGCCTGTGCAACATCCTGAGTTATCTCGGGGACCTCCAGTTTTCTCCAACTTCTAACGACCCCTACACGCTTGCGAATTATTGAAATAAAATTGACCTGGAAAATGGTTTAAAATTTGTGCTATACATGTAGTTATCAATTACCATTCCAATTGCGGCAATTACACTTTTGCAAGGACAAAAATTTCAGATGCTTTTTGTACAATAAAGTCGTCGACATTGTTGTTCGTTAGATTTTGGCAACCTAATTGTAATATTCTTTGGGGAGAGCGCCTAGACAACGTCATAAGACTTTGCTATGCCTTGAACCGCTTCCTGTACTTTCCCTTTAAGAAAAAGACCTACTTTACCGTCCATTAAAACAAGTAGCCTTCTTCCGCCTCGGGTTTTAAGTCTTCAGTTGATATACAATACAATAATGGAGAACACCATGGCAGACATCCGTAGCTTACTCATAAAAAAAGTTATAATTATTATTAGTACATGATAAGATAAATCCAATATTTAATAATCGCGTTCTGTCTGTCTTGTATGAAGGAGATGTCAATATACAACTAGATAAACAGAACATACCAATAATAATACAACGTATGTAAATAGTATAGAACTATCGACAGTCTAGTCTCGTGTTTTAAAGGGGTATTATCAATTTTCAAAATTATGAAATATAGTTTAACTACTGTGTGTAAATAGAATAAACCCCTTCTTACGTGCACAAATAAATAAATATAATTCTTTGCTATAGATTTCAATTTTACTGAACCTGATTAAATTATGGCGTAGTGATACATCATTTTTTGACAGCAATTCAACCATTGCAAAGTCCTTTATATTGACCCAGTGTTTCCATCAAGATCCATTAAATCCCGACAGTCTACTCTCTGTTTTAAAGAGATATTATCAATTTTCACAATTTTGTAAATTAATTTTACCACAGTGTGTGTATAGAACAGAGCTATATATAACTATCAATATTTTATTGTCTAATCTCTTTTAAAGGGGTTTTATCATGTAATATATTTATACAGGGGTCTGTGGTGGTTCTGTGGGTATTGCTAATCTGAAGGTCTCGGTGGTCCCGGTATTCAGGGAAAATGACCACCATTAGCACACTGCATGCTCGTCTCCGTTAGATCGGATATAGGTTGTTAAAACCCCTAATAGATCACATCCAACTAAACAAAATCCGTCCATCATAAATAATAATTGAACCACGTGTTGCAACAAAATGACCTATTTTTTAACGAATGGACAAAAACTCCATCTTTCTCTCTTTTTACCCCCACCCCCACCTCGAGTGATACACCAATCAGCAATTTCCCGTCGGTTAATTAGTCTTATATCTATCGATTCGATCCCAGTCTTGCTGTTCTGTTCAACCGAATGATGCTTAATCGATATCAATAGAAACACTGATAAGTTGATAAGCATATCCTCACGTACATAATGGCCTGCGTCAATGAATAGTATATGTCCAAAGTACTCCAAACATACTTATTAGTTCAGTATTAAAGTAATTGTGCTGAATTGGCATTTTTAGGAAAATATCAAATTTCTCACGACTTAATCCACGTAAATGTGCCTTTCATATTGATTACATTATTTGACATTTAATAAAGAAATCAAAATACCAACGCTAGATAATCTACTGGCTCGGATTCAGTCGGATAAAAAAAATAGTTTCGCGACCAATAAAGATGGCGGCTTATTACTTGTTACACATCGAGCAACAAATCTTTGTAATTACTGAACGAAATTAACAATTTTGGGGCAAATCATCTTCAATAGAAGGCTTGATCTCGCTTTAACTACATACATCTTATCAAGCCCTTCACGTTACACTCTGCATATTTCGGCACTAAGTTTGATTGGATACAAGCCCAGTCTGTGAGCCTATTAGATTGCTTGGTCGTCGCGAATGCCAAGTCTCCTGCTTTCAAGCTAAAAATGTCTACTCGTGATAATCGAGTTCAGGGTTCGTCCACTGTGGAGGTTTTCGTTAGGTTCGCTATGTCACAATCTCTGATAGTGCCGAAATATGCAGAGTGTTACGTGAAGGGCTAGATAAGATGTACGTGGTTAAAGCGAGATCAAGTCTTCTACTGAAGATCTATACTCGTTAAAGGGACAATAACACTCTTGCTGGCTTGACAGGTCCAGAATTTTTTTTTTAGCCTTATTCTAACTAAAATTATCCATTACAACCTATCTTACTTGTCCAGAGGGTTCGAAAATATGTTTAAATCCAAGTTGCATTTGAAAGTGCTTACGTAAGGCTTTTCAAACCATGTAACAGCATGTAGTTGAATTTTTAAAATTAGGTGTGTTAAGATGAAATTTGTATCATTTTTTAATTGAAATATTGTAAACTAGTACAAATTGTTAACCAGAATAAAGATTGGAACATATTATTCAGTTACAACAAGAGTGGTATTGGGGCTTTAACAATCAATGCTCAGTAATAGTCAGTAGGCCTAATGATCCAGTTCAATCACTATGCCATTGAAGCAAAGTTTTTATTTGAAATTCCGATAACCACCAGTGTTATGTTGTGATATCCTTCACATCAATAACTAACAACGGAACTCTATAACTAACGTAACGAATTAATGCATTTTCCGATATTCGTCTGTACAGTATTGTCAATTGCTGCGTGAGTATATCTATATTAAAAGACGGCAATCAATATAAACCCAAACAGATATTTGGAGTGTTTTTAACCAGTTTTACTACGTCACGTAATATTGGTGGACACCAGCAATGTAAGCAAATCCAAACTTAGGCATGGGCCTGAGGGACCAAGGCAAAGGGCCCCGCAGTTTAGGGGGTCCCGCGGTTCATGAAAAAAAAAAAAAATTCCTGATGTTTTTTATTCGGAACTGAATAGATTTCGTATGTGATCAGATATTATGTAATTATTCTTGTATTACAGACCGTATAATTGTGTGTTACGCATACTATACGTGCCATTCAAAGGTATATGAAATAATTTTTTCGTCGCGTTAGGAGCCCCGCGATACTAGTCAGACCCGGGGCCCCGTTCCGGTTAAGTCGGGCTTTGATTGTAACAATTGTAAGGCCAATGTTTCTAAATCATATTCATTTCTGCAATATTATTTCGTTGTTAGAAAATATGTTTTGTTATTGGGGAGGGGTATAACCGTTTGCCATTTGTGTTATAAGATCAGTCATTGGGTCAAATGGCGTTGTTTTGATTTCCCTCTGCTGTTTCTTACCACTGCTAAAGACCTCTTGAATCATTATGTTAGTCCCGAATTGACCTAGTTTGTATCGAATGGACGTGCCCCCCCTCTCTCTCTCTCTCTCTTGGTATCAATAGTGACGCATCTATAAAAGGGGAACCACTATCCATCAACATCATAATTTCCTAATAAATCTGCTTTCGTATGATACGTTCGTCTAATAATGGTTATTCTTCGTTTCTTTTATAAAAAGGTTCACGAACTTAACGATTTCGTTGAACAAATATTGTCCCTTTAAAATTTGTTATATGCCTAGAACTACTGCCAAATGGTTAAGACATCCTAATTAAAGTCAAAGTCACGAAGCTGGCAAATCGGTTTATAACATTAATTTAGACATAACACAACTATTTCAGACAAATGTTACACCTAAAACCCGGCCTCCTCTTTTAAAACACTATATAAATTCCCTTTTAGAACATGGCAAACCAATCTGATTAAAATGCAAATCTATTTCAGAGAAATGTTATACCTAAAACCCGACCTCCTCTTTTTAAACAAAATAAACATTTTACCATTGGTACACGAATCGTGTACCATAATTTGTTTCAGCCCCAGTTCCAGCAAGAGACTCGGGGAACGAGGCTAGACACACTGTACTAAATCAAACAGCGTATGTAGACTGGATTAACAAGACGCTGGAAATTTGAATTCGATCGAGAATGCTGGATTATTTCGTGGAACATAACTGATTTGAAATTAGTAAAAACGGAAACCATTGAATTTAAATCAGTTTATATACATTCATATTACAGTATTGTATGCGCTGCGACCCACCTTTGTCAATTTCTGTAGTTATTTGTATATAATATTTTCTGTGATAGTTGTTTTTATTTATGTCTATTATATGGATAATATTGTGATTATATGTCTCTAGTTTGTCTCGAGAAACATCAACATGTTTGCTGCAATATAGCCCGGTTGGAGCTGACGTGCCATTAAACAACATTTCGTTCATTCATTTATTCATTCATTCATTATCCTGGGAGACGCAGATAGTCGGCCGTTAACCCCGCGATTTTATTTGCTGCCATTGGCTTTACAGTGTAATGACTAGCGATCTAATAATACGATAGCTGACAGTTGCTAGGCGTAGATTACTGATAATTATAAATATTGATTAGTATTACGATTCGGCAAAGGTCACGTTTCACAAAACAATAGAGTTAAATATTCATCGGATGATATCATGTTATTCTGTAAATGCCTTATAATCATGAATATATACACAGAGAAAAAAGGTATGGCGCCAACCGAATGTTTATGCGCCTAAAAGAGCATTATGTATATAAGAAAATGGATAAAGATCTGACATTTGTCGCTTTTATAGTTTTACAAAATTAATAATGAAAAAGGAATATATTGAAAATTTCAAATTACTACAATTTGAGCAAAATTTGAAGAATAGCGTTTGAGATCAAAAGAAAGGTCTGCACTATACTACTCCATACCGAGTCACAAGGGTGGCGTCCATAAATCCGATACAAAATATTTTACCCAAAATAAAAAAAGCTAAAAAAAACCTACGTTGGTCTCTTTAATTCTCTATAACAGCCAACCTGATTGTTGAAGAACGTTCATGGCTGGATGGTATTTTAAAGGTAATATGTTATACTGTAAGACAAGTTCAACACCTGTGTACAGTATACACGTCCTGCTATCAGTTACAACGGTTAAAACAGGTCTTGCTATATATTTTCCTAGGTAATTCTGGGCATTTAATTGTTTATTATCCTCATTATTTCCTTTTAGTTAACGCAAACTTTAATGACCTCATGTAAAATATCATTAATACTGGACGAATGTGGGCATTTGAAGTGTCCATCATATTGTTTACTTCGATCTCTATATTGAATATCTATAGCTAATAGGTTTTTAAAAACCTTATACTGTATAAAGCATCATTAGTGTGTAAATGTTGGACGGATTCTGAGCATCTAATTAAATGTTAATTAACTTGTCTGTTTGCTTCTAATCTGACTGTATTTAATCACTATCTATTTATAGACCGGCTGACATTAGAATCTATCTAGCTATTCATAGATATGTTTACAAATATTATCGAATCAGTCTTTTTTCCAAACGTATCGTTTACAGTTTAGCCGCGCTAATGAACATACAAACGCAGGCAATGGAATACTTTCTTCCGTACGTTTCTCCCGTAGTTTTTTTCTCGGGGGAGTGATAGTCCTAAGAAATTTAGCTGGTTGACTATAAGCCTATATTCAACTCGCATTTCGACGAATTTAGTCGAACACGCTTAGTATACAATGTAAACTTTGAGAAGTCGGCTTTTTTATTCCGGTTCCATTTTCATAATGAAATTGAAAATGTTTCAGTCGTTGTGTGTGTGAAACGAATTAAAACCGCCATAATTTGTTTCAAAATGGCGGCCATTCGGCTTGGAGAGCATGTTCAGGAACTTCAGCAGCTATTGGCGGATTTAAGAGCTAAAACTAAATGTATGTTGAAAGTGTTATTATTATACATCATAGAAAATACCTAATACCAAAGATGCAAAACACAAATATCGTTATAAAAAAAATGCGGGGTTACCAATGTGGAGGCAGTTTCAATTTTTAAATATCTGAGAAAATTATTCTGCTCATTTAGATACATGTACGTACATATATACATTTAATTAGGGTGTAGTGGGACCAGCACGGTGGCAAGGCTTAGCATGTTTTATTTCATGTATAGAAACGATAAATGACTATTTAAGTGGCCTATACACGATCAAAATTTTTGACAAAAAAGTTGAAGTCAATTTTTTTGACCGGTTTTTTGATCGTCAGTAGGTGATATTGAAGTCAAAAAAGGATTGACATCAAATTTTGATGAAATCAAATTCAGTAGATTTTTTGGTGCAAACTGAGGGTTGCACAACCTGTTTGAGTCGTGTGTGGCAACACGTCAAAATATTGCGCAACTTTTCAATCTCCGTCCGGACGTGTTCGCGAGCAAATCAACATGGTCCCAACAATGAAGAAAAAAGAGTTCCCATTGGAGGTCATTGATCGCTACAGACATCTCCCCGAACTTTGGAATTTCAAAAGCGATGATTACAGAAATAAGAAATCACAAGCGTAGCGTATTTTGACATTAAACACTCACCTCACCCCCACCATTCTATTTAATTCAGTCAGTGAAGGCTACCAAACTTGTATCAATCTCAATTTTAAAAAGTATATATATGTAATCCGCCGAAAATATAATAAATACATTTCAAGAGAGGGTTAACTTTACTTTTCAGTATAGACATACGGAATTTTGGATCAATCCCCGCATTTTTTAAGACCTTTTTGTCCGTTGCGATTTTGCATTTCCGGCTCCTATGCTAGTGCAAGGGTCAAGGCTGTGGGTCCGTCTTTGGCGAAAGTTGGGCGTACGTACACTGATTATTGCATCAATAAATTTGCATCGTCTGTGGCGACAGTGAAGTGTCAAATAAATTTGATATCAACTTTTTTGTCAAAAATTTTGATCGTGTGTAGGCCACTTAACACATAAAATGTATAGTGTGACTCAACTGAAAGGTGATATAATATATGCAAAGATTAATATCTACATTCAAGTCGAACCAACCGTGCATATTTATTGTTAAGTCTTTCTTCGAACTGAATAAACTATTTGATTTATTGCATTAAATCATCAATGGTTACTAAAGCGGAACAAGGTAAGATTAGATAAAGAGCTTACACATATCCATCCTCGGTTACCCAGTGTACACTATAGTGGAGTAGAACGGAAAGTGTACACTGGGTAACCGAGGATGACACAGATCTCGCTATAATAGTTAATATATAATGGAAATACCTAAAAAAAGACCAACAATAGGCAGATTTAGCTCTTGCGTAATGCCTGTTTAACAGTATGTAATAAAAAAAACTATAATTGGTGATTTGAATAAATAATCATATTAATTTTTTTAAGGTGGCACGCGGTTTCAAATACCTCCCAGGTATAATTTCAATGACAACATAAATAAAGTAAGATATCATTACATTCTTTATTTACAATACTCACTGCCTAGAATGTTCTACACCAAGTCTATTACATTCAATGTAAACACAGTTTAGAGACTCTGTCTAAACTACAGAGTACACCATAGGTTAGCGACTTCAGGGTACAGAATGGTTCAGAGACTGCGTGGTACACCATGGTTGAGACTCTATCTCCATCTGAACTACAGGGTACATTATGATTTAGAGGCTACACTACAGGGTACATCATGGTTTAGAGACTCTGTCTGAACTATACTGGGTACATTAAACTACTGTACCAGGAGCCCAGTGAGTCAAACCTAGACTTAACAAGGCACCAATGTCTGAAACATATAGGCAGCTACATACCAACCTGGGATGCACAGAACTGGGCATCTGCCGAGGTCCAGCCCCTGGTTGTGACCCTGGTGACCCTTAGAATGACCTTCGAACTCACACATTCGAGGTACCGGTCGAAATCAATTTCAAATGAAAGTGTACACCACAATGAGTACGAAATTGTACATACCAATTGACACCCTAAATATGACCCCCAGAGGTACATGTACCAAATAAAACTAATTTTAAATGAACGACTATATCACACCGAGTTCGAAATTGCCAATAACAGACAATTAGAACCTGGAAGGCCCATACTGACACCCCAAAGCCGAAGGGGGCCAAAAATGGGTTATTATATGCATTCGAGGAACTGGTCAAATGGAAGAGTATATCCCACTGAGTATGAACTAGTCCATAACACATGATTAGGCCACTGGAATGGCCCAAACTGACACCCCAAAGCAGAAGGGGTCCAGAAATGGCTAATACTCATACATTCGAGGTACTGGTCAAAACCATTGTAAATGAAAGAGTACTCCTCACTGAGTACGAAATTACCCCTAACAGAAGGTTTTGGCCCTGGGACGGCCCAAACTGACTACCTAAATGCTTGAAAAAAGGTTGTATTCATACATCCGAGGTACCAGTTGACACTTATATTAAATGAAAGAGTACGTCCCACAGACGATTTTGTCCCCCGGGATGGTCCAAATACCAGCCCCGTCTCTCTCTCCATGCTAGGTTTCAAAAATAAGGTTATACTGACAAGTTTTGAAACATTTTCCCCCTTGATCCGCCTTGAATGTGAATGTTTGTGCGGGGCATGTATATGCTGATTACACTATTTTGCCTATACCGTTTTTTTAGGACTTCGAATTTTGTCTGATGGTTTGGATTGTTCGTACTTGGTTTTATTTTATTTGGTTAGAATAACCATCTCCGTTCATGAAAGTATATCCGAAGTAGAGTATACAATTATTTTGTGCATAAATACACTGCAATGAAACTTGAACAAAATGTAAGTCCGAAATTACCTACATATATTGCGTTGAGTTAAACCACATTTCTCTAACCTCTCTCGCTTTGTCTTACACAAAGTGTTGGTGTATACCTCAATCAATATATGAACATAGAACTTCCAAAACAGGCGTAGCGTATAATAAACAATTTAGATTATAATGGATCGAATACTGTTAATTCCATATGGACTTGGTTTAATACAATGTAGACATCATCGGTATATTGGTAATGTGTACAATTTATGAAATTAAGACTTCGTGATATTAATATTCGGGATCGGACAGCTAATTTATTATCGTGTTATAATCGGTAACTAAGTTATTATCATTGGATGACTGTTGTTTGTTACTCAAGGGCTTTATTGACTATCACGGTTATTTCATCGCATCTCTGAATATTAAAGTAGTGAGCTATGCTCATGGAACTCCAGTTTACATTCCCGTCATCAATTATACCAATCTCTTGGGATTCTAACACGTTTTATATCTTTCATACTAACAATGACTAAATATCAACGGGGGGTTGGATGGCCGAATGGTTAGCACGTGCGCGCTGTATCATAAAGCCTGTCATTGAGTCACCTCGCGTGGTTTCCAATCCCTTGTTGTACGTGACAAGGAGTAGGGTCGCCTGTCCAACCCCATGGGTTTTCCTCTTACTGCGCGCTAGCGAATTATTGAAATAAAATTAAACCATATGTTAGACCCGAAACGACCTAGTTTGTGTCAAGTGGACTTACCCCCCCCCCTCTCTCTCTCTCTCTCTCTCTCCCTCTCTCCCTCTCTCACAATAAAAACCTTTTCAATTTCAGCAATTGTGATATGAAAGTACTTCTCATATTCTAGAAGTAATGCCTAATATTTTCGACGAAAATCTTCCTTCAAGTGGAGCTAACTGAAGACAGCCGTACAGCGTTAGTTTCTTGTATCGGTCAAGTCTAGACGTTATCGGGAGAGACCAGTTAGCTAATCTAAATGTAAGCTGTATGTTTATTTTACGGACGGGAATTCAATACACGTAGATGAAAAAACCGAGACAGGTCAAACAAGCTATAAAACTTCTTTGGTTTGAATACAGTTTTGAATTAGGTGAATACAAAAAGTGGAGTTGTGTTAACTAAGCTGAGTTGGAATTAGTATAAACATGTATATTTAAATGGCGCTGTCCAAGCAACTTATGTTTCTTTATTCTGTAGATCGTTATTCTTGTTAAAGGGGCAATAACACTCTTGCTGGCTTGACAGGTCTAGAAAAAATAGCCTTATTCTATAACTACCAGGTGTTCAAGTGTCCTACCTGTTGTGTAAATTATCAATTACATCCCATTATACTCGAAAATATTTTAAAATCTAAGTTACATTTGAAAAGGTTTACGTACAGCTTTTCAAACCATGTAGTTGAATTTTTCCAATTTTTTAAATTCGGTGTGTTAAGATGAAATTTGTATCATCAATTAATCGGAATATTGTTAAATAGTACAATTTGTTGACCAGAATAATGATTGGGACATAGAGTTATTGTGCCTTTAAGGTGAATGTTATAAGCCAGACCAGGAAAGTACCGGATTTAGATAAAGGTTACCCCCTCCCCCCCAATCCCCACCCTCCAGAATTTCTAGGGCAATTGTTTCAAAAATATGGCACAACACAAGCATATGGCAGTGTCATAAATATTATACACCATGGTTGACCCCCCCCCCACTCGTCTCCTAGTTATTACGTGGTTGGATAAGCGAAACTACATGTATATGACCTCGGTATGCCTGATAAGAGTGGACGTTTTTATGAGTTGAATTTGCCTTCAATTAGTTTAAAGTTGAAACGGACGTTTAACACTAACATGCTAAATAGTGTTGATGTCATATTTAATAGTGTCAATGCAATATTTAATTGATAATGTCGAGACACGTATTTGACCATTGTTATGATCACACTTTATTGAACCCGGACACCATATCATTGTATATCTTATTGCGTTCTAACTGAATAACCCGGATATTAACGTGTTGATGAGAATTTAAGGCCCACTCCATTAGGACATTTGCAGGGGATTGAAACGGTTAATTCCGATCATATTTTGGTGAACAAAACTGCTTAATTTTGCGTTAAAATCCCTTAAAATACTCTATCGTAGGACCGAGCCACTAACTCAATATATGTGATACGTTATCAAACAACTTAAACCCGCCAGTCTTCATGTGTATTATACTGTGTCTAGATAAAACTAGACTTTTTTTAAATAAGGTGTGGGTGAAATTAACCTTTCGTACCTTTCATTATCAAGTACAGCGCATAAGTTCTGCACTGTATAGACCTCTAAAGGAACGACAATCGATTGGCAGGTCACCCAACGGAGAATTTTCCCGAAATTATAAAATAAAAGGATTACGTGTCCGAATAAGCGGCTTTGACATTCACGACCAATCGACTCATTAATATTTTGAGCTGACATTTTGATACACGGTAAATACACCATTCTTCTATATTTTGACGCTTAAATTTCCTATGTACGCTGGAGCAACGACAAGACATTTTTGAATAATCAGAGCTGGTGTAGGGCATTCTTGCATAAATTCTAGATCAAAAAGGTACCCCACCCCTTCCCCATCCAAACACCAATGAGGTAAAAGAATAGAAACCCAAATCTGAAGAACAATGTTAACTTGTTAGTGAAAAGTCCCCAAAATCTAACCAGCTTAGGATGGTTTCGATGGACTGGTGGTCTAAATTCGTAGTCCATATACATGTATAGTCAATAATACACAAAATAAAATCTTGCCCTGAACTTTTTTCCAGGTATATCATTATTACTGAAGGATACATTATATAGGAACTATATCTGCCCATTGCAGGTCTATATATTGGCTTATATAAACTATTATTTAGAACTTCGAGTCCATAATCAACCTTCTAGAAGATCGGATGACGCAAATTTAAATGAATTAGAACGCCCGCTAGATTTAAAAATGTAACAATAAAATGGACAGCCCAGATTAAAGCCCCAATACCACTCTTGTTGTAACGGAATAATAATTATGTCCCAAACTTTATTCTGATCAACAAATTGTACTATTTTACAATATTTCAATTAATTGATGATACAAATTTAATTTTAACACGCCTAAATGAAAACATTGGAAAAATTTAACTGTATAAAGGCCTTACATAAACACTTTCAAATTTTAATGTAACTTGGATTTAAACATATTTTCGAAACCTGCAATGGATAATTTACACAACAGGTAGGACACTCAAACATCTCGTAGTTAGAATAAGGTTAATTTTCTTTTCTGTACCTGTCAAGCCAGCCAGAGTGTTACTGTCCCTTTAAGTCTCACTCACTTGTCTAGTACATAAACAACCTATAACTTCGCTCAGAATAAAGTAATGAAGTTTTCCCTATATTTAGTTTACATTCTAATTGTGAACTATCATAGCAAGAACGGCTAGCTTTTTTAATAGACCAGGGTTGGTTGCTTAAAACTATGTTATTTTTAACCATGCGTTAAACTCTAACGGAAAGATCTTGGTAACGTGTTGTTTGTTAACTTTCCATTAAATTTACTACAGAAAACACTATAAAATACTTTATTTTTTATATAAGCATAAATCTGTAGGAAAAATGTGCACCACAGAATGTTCGGCGCCTTTATTTCCAGTAACAATCTTTCTCTCCGTCTCCATTAAAGTTAACGGATCGTTAAAAGATAACGGAGCTTTGAGCAACCGGCCCCAGCTGATATCAGAATCTATCTAGCTACAATGTATTTATAGATATGTTTACATGTATATTGGAATCAGTGTGACTTTCAAACGTATCGTTTACAGTTTAGCCGCACTAATGAACATGAATACACAGGCAATAGAATGCTTTCTTCCGTACGTTTCTTCCATAGTTTTTGCTTGGAAAAGTTATAGGCCTAAGAAGTTTAGCTGGTTGACTATAGGCCTATATTTAACTCCCCTTTCGACGAATTTAGTCGAACACACTCAGTATACACTGACAACTTTGAGAAGTAGGCTATTTATTCCGTTTCCATTTTCATATCTATATCTTGGTAACGTGTTGTTTGTTAAATTTACTACAGAAAACACCATAGAATACTTTATATTTTCCTGTTAAAGTTAACGGATCGTTAAAATAACATAGTTTTGAGCAACGGACCCCTGGGGCCAGTTGCTCAAAGCTCCGTATTTTAACGATCCGTAAAACTCTAACGGACCCATATCTTGGTTTGGTAACGTGTCATTTGTTAAATTTACTACACTATAGAATACTTTATTTTTTTCCTTTAGCAATATGAACATAAATCTGTAGGAAAAATTTGCACCACAGAATGTTCGAGGCCTTTATTTCGAGCAAAAATCTTTCACTCCGTTAAAGTTAAAGGATCGTTAAAAGATAACGGAGCTTTGTACAACTGGCCCCAGGGGTCAGTTGCTTAAAACTATGTTATTTTAACGATCCGTAAAACTCTAACGGACCCATATCTTGGTAACGTGTTATTTGTTAAATTTACTACAGAAAACACTATAGAATACATGTGCTTTCTTTTTTCCTTTAGAAATATTAGCATAAATCTGTAGGGAAAATTTGCACCACCGAATGTTTGGGGCCTTCATTTCCAACAACAATTTTTCTCTCCGTTAAAGTTAATGGATTGTTAAAAGATAACGGAGCTTTGAGCAACCGGCACCTGATAATCTTGTAGTTTTATAACTACTCGGTAAGTTAAATGTATCACACAACAATGACCAGTGGTCATTAAAAGACCACGCGGATTACCATGTCATCGCTATATTTATACACACACTGAAAGCATCGAACTACTCTGTAGTAATTTTTTTGCTCGCTAAGCCTCAGCCTGGGCAAGCTATATACTTCCATATCTATAGTATGACAGGGTTTGGGTAAACATGTCATTTTAATGCATGATATCGTCGTCACACTTGACCCATATTTTATGTGGACGGTTAAAGGGACATTTGTTTGCTCATAAGACTGTATACATGTAATTGATCGTTTCTATTAAATATTTTGTTGGGGTTTGGGGCGAGTAACCACTATATATATGAATGCAATAGGTCGGCCTGTTCGTGATGTGTACTCTTTCATCCCGACCCCCTTTCATTAAACGCTCTTATGTATCCGCTATATTCCTTAATTTGTTCTGCACAGCATTAGTTGTTCGAATGGAGCGAAACCCGAGGTCCCATGAACACATTGGATTACAACTAAAACAACCATTCGATATACCAGTAGGCCGTGGCGCCGCTATCCGAGCACAGTTGTAGGCATAGCATAATAAATGCAGGCCTATAAAGGCGTATACCCGTCGTCATTAGTATAGTAAGGCCCGGGAAAGTTCGACTACTCGATTTTCCCTTGGTAGTGGACAGGACGTGGGGTCTGACAAGCAACAACGTCTAGTCGTTTAGATACATTAACAACCGATGTCCCGTATTGACAGAGGGGGGGGGGGTGGCTAAGTGGGTAAGGCGTTGGCTCGTTGGACTGGAGATCGGGTGTTCGAATCCTGTATGGACCGAGAAAGTTCATCCAGCTTTTCCATCGTGGTTTCCCCTTGTCAGCGATGCAGGTCGGATGGGACGAAAACCCGAGATTCCGTGTACACATTGGCGTGCACGTAATAGATTCCTTTACAGTTCGACCCCTGCGTTGATCCAAAAAGTTCATCGGGATTTTCCGGCGTGCCCCCCCCCCCTTGTCAATGATGGCCTGGGACAACGTATAGTCGTTCGGAAGAGACGATGAAAATTGGTGTGCACGCAACAGAGCCCTTTTGACGGACAAAAAATATGATTATAAAAAAATGAAACACGGCAAACACTTTTCCTTTTGGGAGAGTGCCAAGAGTTTTACTAGCGTCTGTTTAATGTGACTGATTGTTATCCTTTAGGAATGGGATGAATGGACTAATTCTTGGGTTCATTATCGAAACACCAATCATTTAAATGAATGTCCGCGATGAACGTCAAGAAAACTAATTCACCATACGCTTAATTTACCTGCGTCTGTATCTCAGTGATGATTTAGCCGATCTGATAACTGTTCAGTTAAAGTAAAGAAGAAAATAATGCAGCTTCAAGTTGAATAATGATAATTCAAACAAAAATAATGTTTACGCCCCACTCTATTTGTAAACTTTAAATCGCTTTCATTACTGTCGATTCGCCCGATCCGTAAATACTGTGATAACGATTTCAATGGTAGATGGTCTATGTAGATTCTCCCAATTAAACAAATATAACCTCATTTCTTTAAAGTGACATTAAGCTTGTACTTTTCGGAATAACTTAACCTTAATCATACTTACGGCTAAACGATATACACATAGGCCGAATCAATTGCTTATACTATATATATACGCATATTAATTTCGAAATTCTAAGGCTTCGTTAGATAAATCGCTTTAAAAAACAATTCTCCTTGATAATATAATGTAGGCCTAAACAGAATTTGGTAGCCCCATAATTTGAGAAGTGTAATTTTCAGTATATTTTGTTCAAATTACACTATAATTTGATGTATAGTCAACGTGGGATTCTCATTTCCAATATTTTAGATGAAAATGTTAAAATTGGCACACGAATCGTGTGTCAGAATGCTTCTGAGCACCCTTTGTGTTGAAGCGACTCACTGAACAAGGCTAAACATGTTCAAAGGATTATATACATTGTGACCCATTTGTGTAAAATTTCTACGTGCAAAAGAATGGCGATTTAGCTCCTTTAAGTTGTATGGATTGATAACAAATATTACTACTTTAGGGTTTGTTGTAAGAGATATAGCCTACTATAGAAACCTTGTTTGTTAAAAATCATTGGGCTGACCCTTTAAGAGAGGCTGGATAATTACGTCTTATTTTTGAAGGAGTTATTTCCCTTCTAAAACTCTTGAAAAATAGAAGTCAGTAAAAGCAACCGTGGGAATTACGCGGATATTTACAAAAAAAATTTTTTTGAGAGCTGTTTGAACAGGTAAAATTTCTTGAGTTACAGTTCAAATTTATCTCCAAAACGCCATTTCATTTAGGGCTCAACTTTAGTATTTGTACATTATGACATGCCGCAGCAATGTCGGTAACATGTGTCTTGTTTGCATGCTTTACTAAATTTAATAAATTACTTGGGGGGGGGGGGGAGTTCATCGCCATCGGTGCCAAATATTGAAATAGGCCCTATTGTCTGAACTATGGTAAATAATAAACGGATTTCTTCGATTATAAACAAACTATTTAACTTTGGTTATTATAACCTTACCTGTGTGTTTGAAATCAACTCCGGTTAAATAAAATCCATTGGACAGTTAAATACCACAACTAATTAACTAGGTTCTCTCGTGAAAAACTTGACATATTTACTAATGGCTTCCGTCGCGTGTTGGACCAAACCATTAAAGTTGTTGTGGGGGTGTTTAGTTTTGACAGGGAATGTCACAACCACGTGTTCCTATGAAAACAACCCGCGATCGTTTCGAGTATTTGCGTTTAAGCTAATACATGTACCACCAATTGTAATACATAAGCTGCCCCCCCCCCCTTTATACGAAATGGTATTTCCCGAAGAAGGAAGTAAACAACCTCCAGTTTGTTTTCCCCTCTCTGTCAAAGTTGTGTTCGAGTCCAATTTTCACGAGAGAACCTAGGTAATTAGTTGTGGTATTTAATTGTGCATTGGATTTTATTTAACCGGAGTTGATTTCAAACACACAGGTAAGTTTATTATAACCAAAGTTAAACAGTTTGTTCAAATTCGAAGAAATCCGTTTATTACTTACCATAGTTCAGACAATAACTAAAACTTGCCCACTGACACGCAAACTAGTCCTCAGTTATAATTATATGCCGTCCACATCCACTGGTTAAGTTGTCTCACAACGTATAGTTATCTTGTCCACAGCTAATGGTTATTATTTTTGTACAGCATATTTATAGTGCACACTTTCATATCACTTGTTCAGGGGTAGGCCTACTTTACCATGCATGGAATTTTTGGGGCCCTGCTGATTGCTGTTCTGTTGTGTAATTTGTAACACAAACTTTTACGCCATTGGCATGGCCATTGGTGTGAATTGTGATGACTCAACACTCAACCAATGTCATACTTATCACAGTGTTTTCGTTTTGATTATACATTGTAGCTGATCCCACTCAATCAGTATCACTGCTGTAAAGAGAATTATGACTGGTCAATATTCAGATTAACAGCCAATAGCTAACTGCATTACAATATGATTACACACAAAGCTCCAGATTGGACCAAATATGTTAACATAATGTTATGCTCAATTAACCAGTGCATAGCAGAATATTGCAGAAAAACTAATTGCGTGACAATTGACAAACGAGGCTATCAACACGAATATAATGTAAACAATACTGTATGGAGATGAAACAAGAATTTAAAATAACTGTCCACAGTTTTAGGGAAGACTTCAGATTTAGCCAAGATCTGTCATGTTGCTGTACTTTGGATAGATCTGATTGAACGGGAAGAATAGACACACTCCCTTAAAAGCTCAAGGGAGGTTGGATGGCCCAATGGTTAGCACGTGTGCTGTATTATAAAGCCTGTCATTGAGTCAACTGGCGTGGTCAACTCGGTTGTACGTGACAAGGAGTATGGTCACCTGTCCAACCTTGTGGGTTTTCTCTGTGTCCTCCTGTTTCCTCCCACTTCTAAATACCCCTACGCGCAAGCGAATTATTGAAATAAAATTAAACCATGTGTTAGTCCTGAAATGACCTAGTTTTTGTTGAGTGAATGTTAAACCACATTTCTCTCTCTCTCTCTCTCAAAAGCTCAAGTATCAGAAGCCAATCCAGCAATGGGCAAAGAGGGATTTCTTGGACCATTGCTTGAGTCATATGAACCAATGTACATGTATGCTTGTGATTGAGTTAACTGGCATTTAGTTCAGCCCCCCATGTAATTATATGTACAGTGATTGGTAAGTTGTCAGAATTGATGTTCTCATATTGTAGATTAAAATGAGTTCCTCTACTGGTGCCACTGGTGTCAGGAAAAAAACAGAAACAAGTGTTGCAGATGTGGCTGAGAAACTCAAAGAATGGGCAACAAAAGAAATGAAGTTTAATCCACAGGGAAAATATGTTAATTCTAAACTTCCTGAATATGATGATTTCAAAGAGTAAGTTTGATGCTTCTTGTTGAATCATTTCCAAGTAAGAGAGCATTGAACAGGCATTCTGTATGATCGTTTTCTGGGGATTTTAATATGTTCATGTTTTGGGTTGGTACGATTGTGCTGCAACAATCTGAATAATGCAATATTTTACAAATGTATGGCTAAAACAAACGGTACAACATTACCGGTACTTGATAACTTATTTTTTGATATCAGGTTTTGCATTTATGAAACAAATTTTATATTAGATAATAAATAAGATATAAACTATTGGCAAGAATTGGATTTTTCTTTCCTTCAACTAATCGAAGTGGGTTTACATTTTCTGAGATGCGAACATGTATGCATTCAAGTAGCCTAACAAGACATGTTCATCTAATTAAGCACATAATCATTGATTGGCATGTAGAATATTTGATGATTTGTATGTCTGACCAATAATGTGTAAATTATTTTTCATTTTTGTTTACGTTTTGCTCGTTAAATGTGTACATCAGAATGTTTTATACATTTATTTCATATACACTGTACATCTATTTTTTTTTTGTAGTATCTGTCGAGGGCCGATGGCTGAAATTTGGAAGTTTGTTACAGATAATGTTTATTCTGTTCAGTAAGTAGGTTTATATATTATAATTACCATTACTAACCCTTTTGTATGGGGTACTTTTGTACAATAAGCAGGGGTCTGTCACAGTATGGATTCTGCAAACACTTTACAATGAAGAATCAATCTTTGCTGTAACAGCGAAGATTAGCATAATGCATATGATAAGATACTTATTAATATTAAGAACATGAAATAGACATAATTCGGGAGGAGCTCTATTCCAAGTCGGGCTTACTGTTTATATAGTCTAACAGTTAGAGAAAATGGATAAGAGTTATCATTGAATTATGGTATCTGTAATTGCACTGACTACTGCATTTTGTTTTCTTATTTTTTGTAGAACAGTAAAAAAGGTGAAGGGAAATCTGGCCTTGTATCCTTTAGAATTATACAGATTTATGATTAAATTCCTTACAAGTAATAAAAGGTGGCATGCACATGTTTTAGGCAGTGAATGCTTTTTTTAATTAATTCATTATTTAATCTGGGTACACATACATCTTCAATATTTCCACTTAATAAGAATTTTAGAAAAGGTCATCAAAGGCACAGAAGATATGCTGTTCCACTTCAACCAGGGTCAAAGTTCAATGAGAAGAAAGAAGAGTTGTTTGAAGAGAGAACCAATTTAAGTGGTCGACTTACTAATTGTAACTCTGATGTCAAACATCTAGAAAATGATTTACATCGACTAGAAAAAGATATCCTTAGAACAGGTAAAATATGAGTTCTTTTTTAAGGGTTTGGTGAATGAAGCAGATAATTGTTTACATGTACCTTCTCATGATGCATTACATATGTATGGAGACTCGTACTTGAATAGAAATCATATTATTAAGACCACATAATTAGAAATCGTTTGTTATGTGTGTTTTGGCTAGGCTCACTAAATGAAAGGCCCTAGTTACGATCCTGAGCTTGACAGAAACTTCCTTAGGATTTTCCAGTCTACTTTTACTTTATCAATTGAGCATGACCAGGAATAGTGTCTAATTGTTCCGTTAGGATAAAATTTGACAGTATGTTAAAGATTTCTTGGCAGTTAGACAAATTTCCAACATAGCACACTTTATTACTCCAGTTTGTGTTGAGTAGGAGATTAAACCACACTTTATTTCATAACATTTTGCTATACAATTCCAAGGTATTATAAATCCTGTGTTGAGTCATCTACTTTTTTGGATTCTTGTATACACACTAACGATTTTGTAATAAATTTGAGTTAATGAATGTGTTTAATTTGTTTAGAACATGAATATAAATCAACTGTCAATGAGGTAGAAGATTTAGATAAGAAATCTTGTTTATTAGAAGTTTTCTCCAGACAATGTAGTGAAACAGTTCTAAATTACGACAACTTCGGTGAGAAAATACAGGCCAAGACAAAAGCCATTACGGAAAAATCACAGTATGTCATATTTTTTTATTGACAAATATAGTTCTTGGAACAAAGCCAGAACAGTTAGTTACTTAGTTTGAGTTCAAGAAAGATCTCTACTACTATCCACACACTCTAGTTACCATTATTGTATAACACACATTCAAAGGCAGTTCACAAAGTGAAGAATTTTCCCCAAATTGTTCGCCTTATTGTAACTAAAATATAGCTCTTTTATAAAACTTTTGTTGTTTTAATGTATCAAATACATCCCTAATTTTCGAGATTAAAAATATTTCTCATAAACAAGCATTGAAAGTTGAGTAAATTCTTATTCAACTATTTTTACTGTACAGGTTCTATTTATACTTTACTCACCCTGTTTGACTATTTGTACTGTTTTAACTCTACTTTACTCTATTTTTTCGAAGAAAGCAGGGGACTATTAAAATGGGTTCGTCCGTCTGTCACACTTTTTGGGACACAATAACTCTCTTTCTAATTGAGCTAGAATATTCAAACTTGGTGTACATGTGTAGGTGTTTATTAGGTCATTACCTTGATCGAGTTCGAAGATGAGCATTTACCGCTTAGGATAAGCAGAGATAAGCAATTTGATTGGTTGATGCTTTGGAACACGATAACTTAAGTTGTAATTAAGTGAGAGTGATGAAACTTGGTATAGAGTTTTATTTCATCAACACCTTGACTAAGTTCGATAATGCGCATTTTCTTCTCAGGGTAAGCAGAGTGATAAGCAATTTGATTGGCCGAGACTTTGGAATGTAATAAAATAACTCTCCTTCTAATTGAGCTAGGATATTCAAACTTGGTGTAGGTGTTAAGTAGGTCAATACCTTGATGAAATTCGAAGATGGGCATTTACCGCTTGGGGTAAGCAGAGATAAGCAATTTGATTGGTTGATGCTTTGGGACGCGATAACTTGAGTTGTAATTAAGTTAGAGTGATGAAACTTGGTATATATAGTTTCATTTCATCAATACCTTGACTAAGTTCAATAATGGACATTTTCTGCTTAGGGTAAGCAGAGCGATTAGCAATTTGATTGGCCAAGACTTTGGAACATAATAACTTTCCTTCTAATTGAGCTAGGATATTCAAACTTAATGTAGATGTTAATTAGGTCAATACCTTGATGGAGTTTGAAGATGAGCATTTTCTATTTAGGGTAAGCAGAGATAAGCAATTTGATTGGTTGATGCTTTGGGACGCAATAACTTTTGTTGTAATTAAGTGAGAGTGATGAAACTTGGTATATAGTTTCATTTCATCAATACCTTGACTAAGTTCAATAATGAACATTTTCTGCTGAGGGTAAGCAGAGCGATAAGCAATTTGATAGGTCTAGACTTTGGATCACAATAATTATTCTCCTTCTAATTAAGGTAGATTGTTCGAACTAGGTGTAGGCATTCATTAGGTAAATGCCTTGATGGAGTTCGATGATGAACATTGTCCGATTCTATCTGATAGAGAGTGATGAAACTTAGTGTATAGTTTGATTGCTCAATACGTTTAATAAAAATAAATATGCGATTAATTAATATGTGTCATCTATTTATTTTGGAATTTCGACGGGGGACATCAGCCTCACTGTTGGCTTGTTTATTGTAGTGTTGAATCATCTGGTCAGCCATTATTTGTCACCAAATCTAAACCATGTGATACTGGTGATAAAGGCCTGGAAACAGTCAGTGCTGTAAGTATAATACAACAATTATATTCAACAACATGTTTCTAGAGGTGAGGGGAATTGGTTTTCACATGGCTTAAGATCAGTTGGTTGGTCATTGAGTGAAATGTTCTGGTTTCAATCCCATGCTTGTTAGTGACAAGGAATGAAGCCCTCATTACCAAGTGGGTTTTCTGTAGGTCCTCTGGTTTCCTTTCCCTGAACACACAATTGATTTATTGCAATAACTGGTATTGGATTAATGAAGATATACAATATATTGAAAAAGATTGTACTGTCTGTTTGTGACTGTCTGTTTGTGACTGTCTGTTTGTACTCTTGTTTTTGTATTCTTTGTACTGTTTGTTTGTACTATCTGTTTTATAGTACTATCTGTTTTTCTTGGTTTTAGTGTGTGTACTGTCTTTTTGTATCATCTGTTTGTACGGTTTGTTTTATATTTTGTAATATCTGTTTTTTGTATCCTCTGTACTATCTGTTTTTTTTGTTTTGTACTGCCTGTTTGTTTAGTGGCTGTTTGTACTGATTATTTGTTTAAACGTCTGTTTGTACTTTCTGACTGTGCTGTTGTCATCTTGTAGTATTCTGTTATAAATGTACAGGAAATTTGAATGATTAATTTTATTGTGATTTTATTTATTTCTATTCAGAAAAATGTTCGTGAAACATGTGAAAAACTTGAAGGTTTTTTAAATGACACTTTACAAGGTTCTTTCACTTCTGATAAAACTACGTTGTAAGTACTGAATACAATTACTCTTAACTTGTGCTTCGAAACAATCAGATTCAGAACACTTGTCAAAATGTTATGCTATATGTATATGTGTACACACCAGTGATTGTTTTTTATATAAGTTGTGTTGTAATTTTCATATTCAAGAAAACTTATGCTAAAATTGTTTAAGGATGCAACCTTTTGATTGGCCACAAGCTTAAATCTGTATTAAAAAAAAATGTAGTGGATGTTTTCATGAATGATCAAGGTTTAGTCAGTGCCCAGAGTTATAGCCCTTGACCTTGTTTAGTCAGTGTTCTGATGAAGTGTTTGTAAAATTTACGTTTTAATCTGAATTCCAGTCATCAAAATAAAGATCAGTTATGGAGTGATGTAGAGCGTGTTTTATCCGAGTTTAGAACACAACAGATTGTCAGTTCTTTAATAGCAAATACACAAGATGCAACACTTAATCTTAGAGATAGAACAAAAAAAATAAACATCAGAAAAGATGCAGAAAATTTAAGGTGAGTTAAAAAGTGAAGCCTTTTAATTAATTGTGGTCTGATCAACATTTTTCACCATGGTCATCCCCTCTTCCTTCATTTTGTTGTTGACACTCTACAGTCAATATTTAATAATAATAATAATAATGTACATTTGTAATTGTGCTTAATCCATCCATATTGCATGCTCTAGGTGCAAAGATAATGTTACAAACAAATGAGTTTTGAGTTTGGATTTGAAATATGTATTTCCAATGGTATGTTATTCCACAAACACGATCCACAGACTCTGAACGATTTGGTTGATGTGATTGAATGAAATCAGTGAGGTAAGATGGGGGAAGATCATGTTGACACATATAAAGCAATGTTAGAATCTTGAAAATTATCCAGGCTTCTATTGGTAATTAATGTAATTTTAAGATGTGAGTTATGTTATTGTTTATCATTTTATACATGTTGTTTACATTATATAGTAAGTTGTTGACTTGCTAAACTAGAGGTCCTGTGTTCGATCCCCGTGTGGGGCAAGAAAGTTCATCTGGATTTTTTATACATGTTTCCCCTTGTCAGTCGTCTAGGACTGAAGGCCTGGCATGGGACAACATTATTATGTAAACATTAGCATGCACTGAAAGAACCTTTGATACTTGGAATTAGATATAAGAGTAGGCCTTAGCGTCATTGTAAAGGCAAAATTTCCCTTATACATTAGTTCATCATGATTTTTAGACGTGATTTTCCCTTGTCAGTTTTGCAGGACGGAGGGCCTAATAAGAACAGCTATCTGACCATTTGGATGGGACAAGGTCCTGTGTACACATTGGAGTGTATGTAAAAGATCCCTTGGCAGTTGGAATTCAATAAAAGAGTATGCCATAAAGTTGCTGCCCAGGCAAAATTTCTCTCATAGTGCATCACCTTGCATGTCTTCATTCGCCCAGTAGGATGTTAAACCCCATTGCATTCATTCATACATATAATTTGTTAATTGCAGATTTCAGTATGAACAAGGGGAGTTAACTGATGTATCAATGCCCTCAAGTGCTCTTCATAGTGTTAGACAATTAATAGAGGTATGTTACATTGTATATCATTTCTAAAATGGGAGTGGAATGATGCCAAAATATGTTTTGTAATTTGTTTGCTCTGGCGAAAAGATCTGTTGGAGTTAAATACCACAAAACAGCATTATTTTGGTTGAGGTAGGTTTTTGGAATGTCTGGTGAAGTAAATGCTTTTGACAACAAAAAAGGATGTCAATCATTCTAATGGGATCTACACGCTATATTGTAATACATGTCAATCATTCTAATGGGGTATACAAGCTATATTGTAATACATTACCAACGATCTTTCTGAGTATATTAGGGGACCACGTTGGTAAGATGCTGGCTCGCTAGTCTGGAAGTCGACTGTTCAATCCCTGCATTGGCAGAGAAAGTTTATCTCAATATTCTGGTGTGGTTTCCCCTTGTCAGTGATGCAGAACAGAGGTCCTGACAAAGACAGCTGTCTAGTTGTTTAGATGTGACAAAAAACCAAGGTCCTGCGTGCATGTAAAAGATCCCTTGGCAGTTGGAATTCAATATAAGAGTAGGCTGTGGCGTTGCTGCCAAGGCAAAATTTCCCTCATAGCACACTGTATGGCGTATGCCTGTCTTCCATTAGCCCATGTTAGGTGCATAATAGTAGGACGTTAAATCCCTTTTCATTTCATTTCCTGAAGTTGATAACGTGAAATCAGCAACAACTGGGATGTTTGCAGTATTTTGACATCAACTTGACTGTTGTTTTAGATGAAACCATATCAACATCTTCAACGTAAATAAAACCCTATTTCTCTCCCTCTCTCTCTGATTATTTACATTTGTCTTCTTTGATGATTTTGTGTTTAGGAAGGTCAAGTAAAACATGTCAACAGATTTTTTGAATCGGAGAAATATAAGAATCAAGCATGGCGGAGCAGACAACAATTGGAAGAAATAAAACAAAACATTGATAAAATTCTTGTACAGAAGTTTCAGGATAAACCTGGAGAATTGCAGTTAGCAAGGTAAAGAAACCCAATATTTAACTGATACCAACATTTAGTCAGTTTTCATTATTAAGTAAGATACCTTAAAAACATTATGTAAGATTTAGATAAAGAGCTGACAGTTCTCCCTATAGCAGTTAAAACCTAGATAATTTAAAGGGAATTCGTTGAAAATTTCAATCAAATTGATCCACTATGAAATATAGTATGTACATAGTCAAGTGGGTCTTTTATTTATAGTATGTACATGGTGGGTCTTATATAGTATGTACATGGTTGGTCTTTTATATATATAGTATGTACATGGTGGGTCTTTTATATATATAGTATGTACATGGTGGGTCTTTTATATATAGTATGTACATGGTGGGTCTTTTATATATATAGTATGTACATGGTGGGGCTTTGATCAATTTTATGTACATTATACATGTAGGAGCTTTTGTATGCACCAGGTACCAGGCTTTGATTTTGTACAGGAGCTTTTGTATATAGTCACAGTATGTTACGGACTTAAATGTATACTGTAGTCTGTACACAAAACACAAAGAAAGAGGGAAACATCTTAAAGAAAAATCAGATACTGTAGACAATAATTCTTTTATTCTTCTTTATTTCAGAAATCTAATTGATACAAATCTGGCGCTGGCGGCTGATAGATCTGGTCTCCATTGTTCTCTGGCAGAGGCAGAACAATTACGAGAATCTATTAGTAAAGGAATACAGGAAAAGGAAGTTCTACAGGCCAAATTTTACAAGATTAAAACCTTTAAAGATCTGACTGTAAGTTATTTATATATAACATATAATTGTACCCCGCCTTTCGAAGAAAGCAGGGGACTATTAAAATGGGTTCGTCCATCTGTCTGTCTGTCTGTCCGTCTGTCACACTTTTTGGGACACAATAACTCTCTTTCTAATTGAGCTAGAATATTCAAACTTGGTGTAGGTGTGTATTAGGTCAGTACCTTGATCGAGTTCGAAGATGAGCATTTTCCGCTTAGGGTAAGCAGAGATAAGCAATTTGATTGGTTGATGCTTTGGGACACGATAACTTAAGTTGTTATTAAGTGAGAGTGATGAAACTTGGTATATAGTTTTATTTCATCAATACCTTGACTAAGTTCGATAATGAACATTTTCTGCTCAGGGTAAGCAGAGCGATAAGCAATTTGATTGGCTGAGACTTTGAAACATAATAACTCTCCTTCTAATTGAGCTAGGATATTTAAACTCGGTGTAGATATTTATTAGATCAATACCGTGATGAAATTCGAAGATGAGCATTTACCGCTTAGGGTAAACAGAGATAAGCAATTTGATTGGTTGATGCTTTGGGACGCGATAACTTGAGTTGTAATTAAGTTAGAGTGACGAAACTTGGTATATAGTTTCATTTCATCAATACCTTTACTGAGTTCAATAATGCGCATTTTCGGCTCAGGGTAAGTAGAGCGATAATCAATATGATTGACCGAGGCTTTGGAACATAATAACTCTCCTTCAAATTAAGCTAGGATATTCAAACTTGATGTAGGTGTTTATTAGGTCAATGCCTTGATGGAGTTCGAAGATGGGCATTTTCTGCTTAGGGTAAGCAGAGATAAGCAATTTGATTGGTTGATGCTTTGGGACGCAATAACTTTAGTTGTAATTAAGTGAGAGTGATGAAACTTGGTATATAGTTTTATTTCATCGGTACCTTGACTAAGTTCAATAATGAACATTTTCTGTTGAAGGTAAGCAGAGCGATAAGCAACTGATAGGTCTAGACTTTGAAACACAAAAATTCTCCTTCTAATTAAGGTAGAATGTTCAAACTAGGTGTAGGCGTACATTAGGTGAATGCCTTGATGGAGTTCGATGATGAACAATGTCTGATTCTATCTGGTAGAGAGTGATGAAACTAAGTCTATAGTTTGATTGCTCAATACTTTTGAAAAAAATAAATGTGCGATTAAATAATATGTGTCATCTATTTATTTTGGGATTTCGGCAGGGGACATCAGCCTCACTGTTGGCTTGTTTGAAATTTATTCTCCTGTTTCAGTTTAGATAGAGAAATTGTTATTTTTGCCCCTTTCCTGTTTATTATTTTATTATTATTTTCATTTACAGGAACAGAAACAGAACCTTATTCGTGTTTTAGCCAAACAAAATTTAAATTCAAGATCTCGACTTGATTCACAACAAACAGAGGTAATATAGGAGATGGTAAATGAGTATAGCTTTGGCCTGTCAATCAGAAATGTCGAAGGTGCGGATAGTAAAAGAACCCTTGACAGTTAGAATTCGAAATGAGAGTAAACCATAGCGCCGCTGTCCGGGCAAAATTTCCCTAATAGTATATGCCACGGTGTATGTATGCCTGTCTTCTTTAGCCCAGTAGAAGCAGAACAGTAGTACGTTAAAGATGCCTTGCCATGTATAAAAACTTTGCTTCAAATCCCTCTTAAATCATTGTACTCGCGAGAAAATACCCAATGATATAAAAAAATATATTTTTAGAAGCCCTGTTTGTTCTGTAATTGAGGGAAAGCTTATTTTCAGAATGTATTTGTTGTTCCTTACTGTCCATTTGCCATGCTTATTGAAACCCAAGTAAATTTTTGAATTATCTTATGCCTAGCCTACTTATTTTTCTGCCGTTCAATTGCAGAGTTTGTTGTACGTTTAAACCCCCTCAATGTTCTGAAAATTGCCTAACTATTCCATATTGATGTCCTGACATTTTTGCCCAGTACTTGTCTGATAGGTGTTTTTTTATGGATTACAATATTTTTCGTGTAAGATTTGGCGTCTCTACTTCCATTTATACAAAGTTTGCCATACGTTCATTGGGAATTTCTACCCTAAAAATACTTTTGTGAGAATGTATGTTCATGTATCTTTAAACCCCATTTTATTTGTTGTGATGATACTTTAAACTCCATACAGTTCTATCTATTCTAAAATTTTAAAGGAGTACATCTACTTCTGTATTGTCACAAAATATAGATAATGATGAGACTGAGTGTTTCTCCATTCAGAACTCTTATATTGAACTTTTTCATTATCTTTTTTCAGATATCCAACTACATTAGGAATTCTCTAACTTCTCATCACTCAGATACCAAAACACTAACTGATAGTCTTAAAAACAGGATTTCACAAGAAATGGATAAATTCTCTACATTATCTCTACCGTATTTAATATTCCTGTATCTAGATGGGTAAGTCTCTACATTTTTTCTACATAGTCTAGTAAACCTGTATCTATATGGGTAAGACTCTACTTTATCTCTACCATGTGTAATATACATGTATCTAGATGGGTAACAGTTTACATGATTATCTATACCATATTAATATACCTTTATCTAGTCTCTACATTATCTATTCCATATTTAATACACCTTTATCTAGATGGGTAAGTCTCTACATTATCTATACCATACCTTTATGTAGTCTCTACATTATCTATACCATATTTAATACACCTTTATCTAGATGGGCTAGTCTCTACATTATCTATACCATATTTGATAAAGATGGTTCAGTTACTAAATCTCATTGAAACATTTTGGTTTTATACCTGTTTCTAGATGGGCAAGTCTCTCTCTACCTGATTTTTAAGTGGTCATGTGTCTACACCTTTCACAAATTTTGATTTTGTTTAGAAACATATATTTTCTTTCTTTTTTCCAGTGCTAATAAAGTGTCTGGATTGGACCTGTCTATAAATCATTACCATCATCCAGCCTGTATTGCTGCCAGGCAACCAATACAAACATTGATAAAACATTTGCACTTTCCGACTTATAAGGTATGATATAATTGGCTCTATTTAGTTGTATAGGAAAATAAATACTTAAATATAAAGTTTAAATATATTGTACATGTATAATGAAAGGAGTTGAAACAGCTGTTGAATATTAAATCCTTGTTTGATTCAAGGAAAAATAGTTTTAAAATATCCATGGTTGGTTAGAAAGCTTTGAATAATGACATCATGATATAATGATGTCATCATTGCACCTGCTGATTTTAGTAGGTATTGAGATCTGTAGCGTAAGTTGGGACTGTGATTATTCCTCTTTGATTGACATCGCTTTTTATCTTTCATGATAAAAATGATTTTATTATTTGTTATGAACTGTAAATTGATTCCAGGCTATAAGAACATGCGAGTTTAAACATGTATTTTCTCTCGATTCCCTGATTCCTGTTACATAGCTCCCTGTGCAGGGGCAACTTGATTTAATAAAGGTGTGCTAAAATGACAAAGTTTGTGTTGAATGGGCGTCCTCGCTGTAGGAATTCAAACCAAGCGTCGCCAGTAAAAAATGTAGTACCACGTGACCTTTTCGATGGTAAGAGAACTGTATCGGTATTAAATTCCATATTAACGACAAATACTAATGTTTGTAATGAATGTGGAAAACTGCACGCTATAAGGTAAACAATGAGGTCACGTGGGACCGCCTCACCTATTGGTTATGTCTCTTTATCTCTAGCGTAGACGCCCATTGAATTAATATGAAATCCTAGTTCTCTCTCTAAACTATAAACAATGTTTTCAGGCACCAGAATGTTTGTTACCATGGTGTTTAAGTATGAAAACAGAAACAGATAGTTATAAAAGTTTAATGGAATCACAGAATACAGCCAGTCGACGAGTGTATGGTCTTCAAGATAGAATAGATACCATAGAAATTATTACAGGTATATATATGACTGGTGCTCTTCCATCTTGGAAATTAATAATGATGTTTTTTTTATAATGATCTATTTCAGTGGTCTGTTGTGTATGCTTTAGGTCATATGATCTGATATTGAATCAAGTGGTATGGTTTCATTCCAAAGCTTGTATGTGACTAGATGTAGGGTTGCCTGATTATCCTCATTTGTTTTCCCTGGGATCTCCGATTTCCCACCTTTGCTAAAGACCCAATGCACAAGCAAATTATTGAAATAAAATTGGACAAGATGTTAGTCCCAAAATGACTTAGTTTGTGTCGAGTGGACATTAAACCTCATTTCACGAATTCGAAATAGCTTCTCTTGATCGTAGCTTGATTCTACGAACCGATCAAAAAACAGTTTACATACCGGTCTTGGTGTCATTGTTAAGGTTCACCACATTAATCTTAGTTGCAATCAGAGTTACTTCTGTTTGCCAACTCGATTGTGTCTTCCCCCGCGGATGGACCCAGAGGTTAGTGGAGTAGAACTGAACGATACCAAGAATGAGTTCAGCCTTGCTTTATATGAAATCTTTAAGTGAGACCTGTTCAAACTTTCTAATATCTTCACCTACTGACTTTAAACGACTCCCTATAAGAAGTTTTAAAAAGACACCATGTATGAAGTATCAAACAGATCCCTAGTTAAAATTAAGGAGTTTCAAACAGACCCCTTATAAGGAGTTAAAAAAAAAACATATAGTAGGCTTGAAACAACCCTTATATACTTGTTTTTAAAAAGCTTTAAACAGACCCCATTTAAGGAGTTTTAAAGAGACCCCATATAAGGAGTTTCAAACAAGCCCCATATAAGGTGTTTTAAACAGACCCCATAATATACAGGGCTTGAAAGAGACCATGTATATATAAAGAGTTTTAAACAGCCTTAAACAGACCTATGACTTTCATTTTCAGCCCAAATAAAAGAAAATACTTTAGGTAAAACTTGCACTTGAAACTGTTGAATACACAAAATCACTTTTATTATAATTCACACAGTTGTACAGTTTCTCATTTACCACCATTTTTTTTTAAAGGTTTGACAGTTCTCCAAAATTGTTTTATTTATTTTCAGAGCACATTTTTGTAAAAGACTGTTTTATTTTGTTTATTTTAATGGCACAAGATTAACTATGAGAATTTTTTATTTTTTTGCTGTGGCTTAAAGGTGCTTAACCGCCTTGATTTTAGTCAGACTATTGATTTAAAGTTTTATTTTGATCTATAGAATTCAGCGTCCAGTCAGCTGTCAAACCTTGTGCTTTTTCTCCAGGTCTGCCTGTTGCCTCCCATGGCTAAAGAGCCCTACGCGCCAGCATATTATTGAAATAAAATTGTACCATGTTAGTCCTGAAATGACCTAGTTTTACCCGATAACTGGTTGAGTTTAAAGCACATGCAGTTTATTTCATAAAGTTTAATGACACTGATTCAAGTATTTTAGTATTGGCCCCTTGTTTATTCGTAGCGGATCCCGGTGTTGGTCGAAAGTTCATTGCGATTTTCAAGTGTGGTTCTCCCTTGTCTGTGTGGTGTAGATCTGAGGACCTGACACTGTATAGTCATTCGGATGGGACAGAAAAACCAAGGTCAGGGATTTCTGGCGTGGTTTCCCTTTGTCTGTGAAGTAGTACAGAGGACCTAACAAAGTATAGTCATTTGGATAGAAAAAACTGATTTCCCATGTACACATTGATATGCACGTAATACATGTAGAGTCATTGAAAGTTGGAATTCGAAATAAGACTAGACCATAGCCTCGCTATCCGAACAAAATTTATCTCATAGCAAGCTGCATGGTGATGTCTTTCTTCATTAACCCAGTCAGAGCAGAACAGTAGGACTTAAACCCCATTTTATTTCATTTGTTTATTTTAGACCATGTTTTTTAAAATAAGAATAATTTTCTGACTGAATCAATTGTGTTTGATATTCTTATAATGTAATGTTTGTTTTATTTTAGAATTATGTAGTAAAGTATCAGAACATGATAAAAATCAAATAGAAACATTATTACCTCTACTACAGAAGAGTGTCACCCTGGCAACCAAAGGTTTAAAGGATTGTAGCCAATTAAATGAAGATATTCAGGCTTGGTAAGTTGAAACATTGTCAAAACTTATTCATTGGTGTAATATCCTATTTTATTCGGGGGGGAGGGGGTGGGGTCTAGTGGTTTAATATGTGCAGGTGAAATCAAAGGTTCATCATTGAGTCAAGTGGCATGATTCTGATTCCATGCTTGAACATGACAAGGAATAGGGTTTCCTGTCCAACCTGATGGTTTTTTTCAGTATCCTCCATTTTCCTCTGCTACATCTGCACTATCAAGGCTTTAAAAAGACATTAGATAGCACCAAACACTTCAGATTGGATCAACAGTTAGGGTGCATAAGGTGTCATGCTAATCTCACAAAAGAAAACTTTTTGCTGTTTAATAATAATTCCATTTTACATTTTTTATAGGATTGATCAACCAGCCCAGTTTTCTACTCCATGGTTGAAACATGATAAATACACATTTAAACAGTTACTAGAGAGATGGACTGTCTTATGTACCAGACTCCGACAAATACAACTACAGAAATCTAGGGATACATAAAATAGTCCTGTTTTATAGTCCAGTCCAGAGTTCTCACACCTAACCATCTGCTAGAAGAACAATTACTATTATTATTATTTCTTATGTTCAGTATTTGAAGAGTATTCTCTTAATGTCCATCGCAGAGAGATTTCTCTTTAAATTCCATGCGGAGAGAATTCTCTTCAAATCCCATGTGGAGATAATTCTCTTCGAATTGAAAGCGAATTAGTAATTCTTTATCTGTAAGTATGTGTCCAACTGGAGTTTATTACTCTATCCAAGTACTAAATGCCTCTGAGAGGATTGCAACTTTATGGGCGATGCATGATCACCTTACTTATAGAGTTGTTAATATTATTGGAAAATTTTTCACTTCTTACTGTTAATGTAAATATGTTCTTTTTATATATTTGTTAATGTATCATATTGTTAGTTATTATTAAAGGATATTATATTCAATTGAGTTCAATGCATTTTATTAGTTTAAAGGGTCAATCCCGATAATGTTTTTGAGAATAAAACTGCCTAATCTTGTGTTAAAATCCCTTAAAATCCCCAACCTTAGGGCCGAGCAACTAACACAATATATGTGATACATTTTCAAACAATTTTAACCCGCCAGTCTTTATTTGGAAATAGAGTCCGGTGTCCCAAGCTGTATTATGCGGTGATTGGATAAAACCAGACTTTTATTTTATAAAAATAACGTGTCGGTGAAATTTACTATCTGTTATCAAGTACTGCACATGGACTATTCACCGTGTAGACCTCTAAAGGAACGGGAATCGATTATCGTGTCACCCAACGAAAGAATAAATCCGAAATCATAAAAGGGTTAGTGTCCGGATAAGCTATTTTGACACTCACGTTCAAACGACTCAATATTTTGAGCTGAAATTTTGAGTCAGGGTATTTACACCATTCTTCTATATTTTGGCGTTTAAATTCCATACGTACTCGGACTTTTATTTTTGAGACTCTGTTCAAATCGGGACTGTCCCTTTAAAGTAAAAGGATTGGACAAAAGTTACATAAACGTACAACAACATCCTTTCATTTATAAGTACAAGAAATTATTCAAGATAACAAAATCTGCAAAATAAGGAATTTAAATAGTGTTGAGGAATAAATCTCAAGATTGAAAAAAGGATCATATGATATATCTGAGAATTATCCCCAATCAGTCCAAGAATTTTTAAATTCTAACTACATTTGCAACTATGAGGGCTATTGGTATTTAAAGATGCCTTCCCGGGTACAAACTTTGTGAATTGCCGATATATGTGGACTAAAAACATATTCAAAGTAACCAATCTATCAAAAATTTGCTTCAATTCCCTTTCAAAACTTTCCTTTCGTCGTGGATACCCATAGCTATAAGTAAACTGTTGTTAGACGCAATGTCTGCCAACTTAACTTCATTGTTGGGGGGGGGGGGTCCATTTTTCAGAATGTATCCTTTATACTTACTGTACATTTACCATACTTACTGAGGCCTAAGTAAATTCTTAGTTATTTCTGTCTACTTCTTTTTAGACCTTTTAATCGCAGAGTCGTTTGTACGTTGACAACACTCAATGTTCCCCAAACCGCCTAACCATTTGAACAAGAAATAACAACTGCTCCCTTACCTTAGCTAGCAGACAATAAGCCAGCAGAACCTGTTGGGTTGCTAGTTAGTGATTCCCTGACAATATTGCCCAGTGCTTGCCCAATGGGCGTTTTTCGCGTAATCCAGTATTTTTCTAGTAAGATTGGGTGTCTATACTTTCCATATATACCAAATTTGACATATCTTTATTGGAAATAACCACCCGATAAATATTTTGCTGGGAACCCAACTTTAATTGTATATTTTGGTATATTGTGAGGAGTAATGATACAAACTTCACTTTATAGTTTAAAATTTCGTTTTACTTGCCTTCACCACTCCTGTTAGTAGTTTCAGGGTACAAAGGGTCTGAGTGGGTTGCGTAGGCCGGTTCGGAAGGTTCAGGAATTTCCGCAGTCCACAATGGCCACCTTATATAAAGGAGTATTTGGGGGAATACTAACCCTCTATGGGATCCAGTCAACCTTTTACACCTCTTAAAACGTTTAAGTTAGTATTCCCCAAAATGCTCATTTATATTTAACGGCCATTGAAACCACGTAAGTTGGCTCAATGACAGAACGTATGATAGAATGCGCATACCCAAACATGAATTGTGACACCAAGTAGTATTAATTGAAAAACATCGATACGGTCCATGAAGAGAGAAATTTTACAATAACAAAATTAAGAGTGTTGGATATTGAACTGGCAATGCAATTGTATTTTCTGAAATGGCAATTCTTAATTTAAATCCGTGTTCGTCGATATTTGGATTTAGGACTAGTTACGACTGGGTCACGAGACCGGATAATCTAGCAAATGAGCTATTATTCTCAAGTATTGACAACTTATCCAGACTAATATTCGGAAAATACTTGTCTGAATGATCGAGAAATACTTCTGACGAAAGCATTAAAGAACGAAACGAAATATGATCGGTATTTTAATCAGTTTCGACTGCAGTCATTCAAATTTCAATTGTCAATGTCAAGGGTTCGTGACAGGGGCTTTTTGTGCCGTGTGTGTGACTACAAGGCAACATTTTTGTTGGCCTTGGAGTAGACTTCTTAAAAGTATAAATTTCCGTGCCCGTTTCCTGGAACATTTGAAGCCCAGTTAAAAGTGCAAACAAATGAAATGGGGTTGAACGTCCTACTGTAATGCACCTAACCTGGGATAATGGAAGACGAACATACGCCATACAGTGAGGGAAATTTTGCCTGAGAAGCGGCCTACTCTTATATCGAATTCCAACTGCGAAGGGATCCTTTACGTGCACATCAACGTGTACACGGGACCTCGGGTTTTCGTACCATCCAAACGACTAGACAGCTGTCCTTGTCAGGCCCTCCGTTCTGCATTACTGACAAGGGGAAACCACGTCGGAAATCGAGATAAACTTTCTCGGCCAATGCAGGGATCGAACACTCGACCTCCAGGCTAGCGAGCCAGCGCCTTACCCTTTTGGCGAGAAATTGCAAATAAAGTCACCCACCCGTGGTTGATATACGTTCCTCACTACATGTATAATCAATGTCTAACCATCCCGCCGCGGTATATTGACATATTAATAAGCGAACTGGAAAGAGGCGATGTACCAAGCTACTAAAATTAACTGGAATAAAGCCATAACCCAAAACAAATTGCGCAGCAAAAGTTGTCTTTTAATTATTATTCAAAGTTGAAATTTTCGGCCAGGTTGAATTTATGCTATTAGACCCTTTCTAGGAGTCAAGGCCCTGTTTCTCGCAATCTTAACTAAAGATAAAATCATAATATTATCAAATCAAATTACTAAAATTGGGATTTTCGTGAAACAGGCCCCTGATTTTTTGAGACTTGTTTACCTGGAGAATTCCATAATGAATAATAATCAAAATCTAACCAGGTACAGGCCGGATGATTAGACAAGACAGTTGTCTAGTCCTTCGGATGGGATGAAAAACCGACGACCCGTGTATACATTGTAGTGCACATTAAAGATCCCTTGGCAGTTGGAATTCAATATAAGAGTAGGCCATAGCACACTGTATGTCGTATACCCGTTTTCATAAGCCCTGTGGGAGCAGAACAGTAGAACGTTAAGCCCTATTTCATTTCTGTTCTGGTACTAATTCTTAAGAGCACGTGGATGAAACGGGACACTTTGAATTATTTACGAAGGGGTCGGGTGGGATTAAAACATGCAAACATATCAAGTACAAATCAATAACTACAATTCAAAAACTAAAACACATTTTGCTGACAGAAATTTTAATAATACATGTAAGTAAATTTAAAAAATATAAAAGTTTTATAGAAATTGTGGTTATAACAGTAACACTTTTTACATTTTAAAAACATTAGTCGGACGGAATACTATATAAATAAAAAGTTAAAAAAAGGCAAGATAAACGTTTAAAGATTGAGGTCAGAATAAAAAAAATATACTGTTTAACCTATAGATATAAGTTAAGTAGTATGCCTAATGAAATGCACTATTCATAAAAAGTCTAATATCACAGATAGAACTTAAAAAAGGACGGATCTATATCTCATGGGAAAAACAACAATACATTTATTAAACTAAGCCTAGGGCAAACAAGTTAAATGAAATGTTCCGGTTTGGGAGACAAATATTTTCAGTTTTTGGCGCATTCTTTCATCCAAAGTTTGAAAGATTTAAATCATCTTAAGTACGCTTGGCTTTAAAAGTACAAAAAAATAACAGATCATGAAAGAATGGCAAAATAAAATAGTAGATTGACCATTTCCCAATAACGTTTACTAATTTCAAATAATATCAATTTTCAAATGCATAAATATCACAAAATTCAAAAAAATATAGGCAAATCTATTTTGCGATATGTTTTTACAACGTATAGAAACAGATCTACACAGTGCCGGATTAAGGCATTTGGTCTAAACAAAACAAGCTCAAGTCAGACCCAGCTTACAATTCATAGCGAGCTCGCAAAACTTCAGAATTCTTCTCGCTTGCTTTTCAAATAAATATTAATTGACTTTTTATGTGCACCGTAGCTGCTAAAAAGGTTTGTGTATCAAACTGAACCGACGGCCTCCAAGACTTTGGGTTTCATCCAGTCTAAATCCGACACTGTTTAAATATCACAGACTTTTAATATAAAAAAAAATCTCCATTTTTGATCGTACCTCAAATTAATATAATATTAAATACACAGATATCAGTAATCACTATCATTATAAATATAAAGGTTTAATTGTAACACAAGCACTAAATATTTCTGTTTTAAAGAAGAATTGCCGAAAATCGATGCATAAAACAGTGGACATTTAGGGTATGTTTGATTGGATTTGATGTGGATTCGTTTTTAATTCAGCTTGTTTTTGACGTCAAATAGAAAATACAAATCCCGATTAAAAACTAAATTTGAATAAACTATGGGTTCGATTGAACTCCACTAAAAAAACTCACCAACAATATATAAGTGCAAAGGTTATAGGATTAGGTCATCGATCAATCAAACATACCCTTAATATTATAAACAACGGTTCTCTGGTCGTAAATGGTGCGCGAATATTAACGTGTTCAGGTTACAAAAAGGAGTTCTGGACGGATAAGAATAGGACCATGTTATACTAATACTTTACACACGAGAAGTCTGGAACCCGCATCTTTCTTTGTAATCTGAACTCGTTAAGATTTTTTATTTATTTTATTTAGGATTTGAACTTCAACCTGGATCCATGTCGATCAATGGGTAGGTTATAGAGTGTGTCTAATGGCGGGAGTCCTGCTGGAGTGCTGTTTCCGGAATTCTTGCACAGCCCGGTGAACGAATTTTCAGAATAGAATGTATTTTCAGGAGTTCTGTTATGAGGGAATCCTAAGTATTTCTGATGAGTTCCACAATCTGTTACAAGAAAAGGGAATATTAAGAATACAAACAATCAGTACCATGATCAAAAACTGATACCAGGCGCAACAGTTATGTTCAACGAAATACGCCAGAAGTCTCAATCAAAAGGCCATCTCTAGTGTCTGGTTATTCCAGTCGACACCGATAGTATTTATTGCCAATGCTCTTTAGATAAGAATATGGCGTCGCCGTTTGACATGACTTGTGGAATATCTCTCGCTTTTTTCTTCGTGTCCCTTGTTATATAATATGGCGCCGACACGCATTATTCGTGTGTCAATGGTAAAATGTTTATATTGTCGTAGATAGTTCATATCAGTAAGATCACAACGTCAATGTTGATTTAAATTGGCAAACAATTCTTGTTTTTCAATGTCAAAGACTTGAGATGATATTGGGTTAGAGACTTGACTACTTTAATTCTGACAGAACGGATGCGTATAGCAGTGTCTTGGTTCTGACTAACAACAAGCGTATAGAAGTTTCTTCATTCTGACTAGACACTGAGATACAACCATTTCTTAATTCTGACTAAACGGGTCGCTATTTGCGGTATTGCAGTGTCTTTCTGACTGAACACATGGGAGATGCTGGAACGTAAACACATTTAAGGGGATTTGAGTTGTCTAAAACCAGTTTTAAGTGACTTACCGTGTGTTTTAGTTTTTGGGTAGAAACAGCATTTCCAGACAATCAAGCCAACTATAATACCAACCAAGAGCACAGCCATGATAACCAAGGCAGCGATTATACCTGGATGGAGACCTTTGTCATCTTCACTTATAATAATCTTGAAAAGAAAACGACACGTTCTTGATAAATATTTTTCCCTCCCGATCAAGCAAAAATTAAGTAATTGCAGGTGTTCTGGAAAAGATAATCGTGCCAGCCTATCGTGCACTACATTGACAATGATTGTAGCAGCCGATGTCACTGGTTGGTGACACAACCGGGGTATTTCAATATCGAACACGTGCTGATACAAAGTGCCAGGAGTTAAACATCTAAAATATTCGGTATATCATTATTTTATTAATTCACTCTAGCGCGTGGGTCTTTAAACAGTACGAGGCTTAGACAGGTGACCCTACGCCTTGTTAGGTACACGTCAGGGATAGCAAATACTGTATATTGATCTAAAGCGTAGGGTTCAGACTACCCAAGCACCTAACTTGGTGCAATAAGCGTTAATTGAAAAGGGAGTACCGTGATGGCGATTTCATATAAATTTCACCTCATTTGAGCACAACCTAATCACAGTCTGATTTACATTTCGTTTCGTTTATTTTGTTGGTATAACCTAACAGGCCCAATTTTACTCAGACTCCAAACTTTTACTCTTTTACCAATAGCCCCCGAACAAAGACGATCCTATAAGAAACAAACGTTAAATTACCGGCCCACAGCTGACACCATAGAAAGATTGTCCATCCATCATCATATAAGGAAGTAGATTCAGCGTTTGGTTACCATAGTTGAATGATGTGGTATTCTCAACAGATGAACATAGGGAATACACCGTGGAGTTAACATCAGCTAGACTACCCTCGACTGTCATAGAAACTATCACACTACCTGTAATACACAATGGTCTTTTTGAGACTAACATATATCTAGTATGTTATATAAAGTAAAATAGCTAGGGTTAAGCCATCGAAATACAATTATCAAGAGGTTTTTTATGTGGACCCCGGTTTGTCACTGTTCCATCCGAACGACTAGACGGTTATTTATTTCAATTCCCTCCACCATGCACCGTTGAAAGTCTATTATAAACCTGAGGAACAATCTCGACTATTCCCTGGATCGAACTTAGGACATTGTGGTTAGTGAGCCGCCGTTTCAGTCAATGGGCCGCCACGACTTTTCAAGTAGGAAATAAATGTAGCTGAGACAGTATTATGTAAGAAATTAATTTACCTGGTTTGACTGTGTAGCCTGTTATTCTCATAGCGAAGTTTTTAAACATATTACCATAATAATTCATGATCATAACACCAATATATTTGGCACTGGCATCATAAACAGCATCTACTTTAACGTCTATTACATTCGTTCTCGCTACCACGACGGAACTCTGAGCTACAGACGTAATTCCGACTTCCTTTTCATAATGGAAATCGTATCCAGCGGGATCGGTGTAGATATGGAAATCCAGGAAGTAAGTTCCAATTGCCGTTAGGTTGAAGTCGTTGAAGAAGACTCGTCCGTTACTTGGGTCAAAGGTCAGATTTTTTGTTCCTTGTAGACTTCCATAGTAGAGAGTTGGATTCATTAAGGAAGCTTCGACAAACCAAGAATGGTTCTGAAAAAGTTAAGGATCATGGTAATAAGAAAACCTGTTCCGATGGAAGGGAATGTTAGTTGAGGTGATATGTATGGCGTTTTGTTCTCCATCTAATTTAGTAATGGTGACCGTATTAAAATTAATGCATCATGTATATATTTGTATACGATTTTGAGTTTGACTGTTAATAAAGTTACATTGTGGTGAAATATCCCCCACCTTATAACAATTTCGCTAAATGTTGTGCTGACATACTCATGGCATTACAACTCTGGGATAACTGTATAACCCGCAGTGTTTCCAGTACTTTCCACATCACTAAAACTCGGGATACGACCGAATACATTTAATTTAAAATCAAAATGGATAATTTAGAACAGCTTAACTAGTAAAGACACACGTAGACATAGTATATCCGCTGCCATGAATTAGCTACAGTAAAATACTTGTATACTTACTCGCCATGCAATATCAGTGACGACACTTCCGGTGTCTTCATCTCTTAGATCTATAACCAATTCAAACAGCTCGTTCTCCAGCAGACTGGTCGAGATGGACACCAAATTAGCAGTCACAGATCTGGCCGTAATCGTCAATGCGTCAGTTGATATACTAAAATTACCAGCAGCCGATGGTGATGTGACTCGGAACTCGACCACGTAACCGGATCCCATGTGAGAAATGGCTAAATCTGTAAAATTTGCCCAACCATTGGATAAGGTGACAGTTGTGGTTCCTATAAGCGTCGCTCGTGAGTCGGTTCCGTTGAACAATGAGGCGGTTATTTGCCATGGTGACGAACTGGCACCTAGAACCGTCATATAATTTCCCTGAAAAACAATTGAATTTGGAGTTCAGATCTCTAAGTTTTTAACACAATGAATTGAAATGGATAGCGTCATTCTAATGTGCAGTGCTGGGGAGAATGAAATATTACAGAGCTTGTTCCTTTTATTTTGATTTTTTAAGTAGATCGAGGCATTTGTCATGTAAGCTTCAACTACAAGGATACTTGCGTACTAAACTTATTAAAACCATCAAAAAAGTTTTATGGCCGTCATATTGATTTGATTGGTAAATATAACGTGTCTCTCTCGGCCATTATTCTAGATATTTTTAATTGACACGTAGGATGTTACTATCACCCTGATAATGTCTACTACATCGTTAAGACAGTGCATACTATAGTTCATTTGCCAATCACGCTAATTGACCGACATTTCGCCTAATAGGATGGATGCAGCTATGGCGGGTGTGGCGCCAGGCAGGGTAAGCTTACTCTTCCGGACACCTGTTACCACTGCTGATTACACTATTTTGCTTGAATACACTATTTTGCCTATAACGTTTTTAGGACTTCGAATTCTGTCTTATGGTTTGGATTGTTCGTACTTGGTTTTTATTTTATGCTTGCAAACGTGCACGCAACTTCTTCATGTCTGTTTAAATTCAGACTATTTCTCTTATAGGCTTAGTGAGTTATATTTTTGCCATTCAAAAATGTGGAACCCAAATGAAGATCTATCAAATGCAAACATGTCACTTTTTTTATTTGAATCAACGGACAATGGGGAAACATCCGGAAACATGCCTAACTACTTTGAACACGGAATTCAGGATGTGAATATTTTAACTACTTACATTCGTATCTTTTACTCGTATTTTGGGAGCCGTAGAAAATACATTCTGTTCTTTACCAGCCACTACAGTTTCGTAAAACTCTAGCAAACTTGGTGACGTCAGTGTAATGACTGGATTGTCATTTGTTACGTTGGACCAAGATGGATCTGAAGGAGGCGGGGTTGGTTCAATGGTGGATATTCCCAAAACTGTAGCATTGACGATGTCATCGAATGATCCAAGTTGGGCTTGATTGGTTATAGTTTCTGTGGCGGACGTCAGGTCGGAATAACTCAAAGGAGACGGGTCACTTCCCCCAGGTTCATCTCCGATTTCAACCACAACGGTTGTCGTCTGCACCGTTCGTTTCCGACGTTTGCGACTAGCTTCGCTGACTACATTTGCAATGCGGACTTTTCGTGGATCAACGCCCAGGAAGGATGCCAAATTTTGAATCAGGTTTTCACCGAAGAAGTCATCAACGGTCATAGCTGGTAGATTGAAGTTAACGATGATGACAGCCGCTGTTCGAATTTCTACAGGGACATCTCCTTTTACAATTAAGAAAATCATCTTTTCTTCTCTGCTGACATAATTCGTTCCTGTTGTCTCGTTCACATCCGGCATATACTGAACAGACGTTTGTGGTGGTATCAACGTAAATCTGCCATTTTTCATTACACCATTTTTAGGCATGACGTACTGCCCATTAACGTAGACATCAAGTCTGTTAGGACTTGCAAACCAAACGCCTATACGAACTGCTTCACTACTGTCTGAATTTAGCAAGAGGAATCGTAGATGTTGGGGTGTGGTACCCGTAAAAAATATATCATGGTTTTTACCTGAAACGAATATCAATAAATTACATGTTATGAGAGAGGGATATCACAGAAAAAAAGATGTCTTCCCGTTATGTATGGTTTGTATATAAATTAAATGATAAACGCATGCAAGTTTTGTTATAATTCTAGAGATATCAGATTTAGTTTATTAATTTTGGATTGCTTGGGCTTGTATTAGGGAACATGTCAGAGGAAAGGGTATTGAATGTCTGTTTTATATAAAAGTCCCACAGCTCGCGCTTATTTATTGGCACAACACATGTGTAAATAAGAATTTTAAACTATTTCTCTTGCTTAATTTATTATTGGTGATTGCGGTGGTCGAGGGGTTAACACATGCGAATTGGGTTATAAGGTCTACTACTCAGTCTTGGTTTCGCTTCCTCTCTTGTATGTGACAAGGAGTAGGGTCACTTTCCCAACCTCTTGTGTTATCTCTGAGCCCCCCCCCCCCCCCCACACACACACTGCTAAATATAATTGAACCATATGTTAGTCCCGATATCACCTAGTTTGTGTTGAGTGGACGTTGAACTCTCTAATCAATATCAATTATGACTCACCTATGGCCACCAAAGACATGAATGTTGAAATTCGTTTACGACACGTATAGCCGCTACACCAACCGTGATCCTGTGGCCCATTGATCAAGTCTACATAACCTTCACTTAATACAGCAACTGGAGAAACACGTCTTGTTTCAGTATCGACATCCATGCTTTCAATAATCAACATTTCATAGTCTATATCATGGCATTCATACGCCCTCCAGTTGTCGTGGTAAACACAGTCTGTATTACCCACAATACCTACAAATATGCAATATTTAAAATGACACATTTTGATATACACTGAAAAACGAAGATGGAATGGGGTTTGATGCAATATTTAAAAAGACACAGCCATAATATACCCTGGATAACCAAGATGGAGTTGGGTTAAATGTCTCGATATCACGATACCTAATTAACTTTAAGACAAACATTTAGTAATTTTCATTGTAGCAGTTTCGTGCTGTATGCAAAGTGGGAAAGTTTGACCTGGCAATTCCATCTGCCAAGGGATCGTTTACTTGTACTGCGGTCTTTCGACCCTGCCTAAGGACTAAGCATACCTTCCGTATATATCACGAGAATATCAGTTAATGCTGCGTTGGAGATTGTTAAAATTATAATATTCGTACCTTTATTTGGAGCTAAAACAGAGACATCTAATCGGTTTCCCTGTAGGTTGGTTAACATAACCTTTGGTATTCTGTAGTCACCTAAACCTCGTCTGGCATCACCGTCCCATTCAAATTCAGAGAATGGAATAATAGAACCTTTGGTGCTGCCTAGTAACGAACCATCCAAATCTTTTATTAGATTCTTCTTTAAACCATCACAGTCCATATCGACACAATCCGATGGATTTATTTTACTGCAAACAAAAACACAATAATAATCATCATCATTATCATCATGAAATGAAACGGAAGTTTAACATCCTACGGTTTTGCTCCGACTGGGCTAATGAAGACGGGCATACGCCATATAGTGTGAAATTATGCCCGGGTAGAGATGCTGTGGCCTAGGTAGCGGTACTGTGGCCTACTCTTATATCGAATTCCATCTGTCTTTGTCAGACCTGCATCACTAACAAGGGGGATGCTCGCCGGCAAAAAGGGGATCAACTTGCTCGGCCAATGCAGGGATCGAACACCCGACCTCGGCTATTTGACAATACACCCACGGGGTATGATCTTTCTAGAACACCTAATATCACTTTTGCCCTACACCCTTGCCAATGATTGGAAAAACAGTTTCGGCCTATCTCTCGCCCAAACCAGATGATCACAGATAATAACTTACCCAACATTTGGTACATGGTAAAAGATTTTATTATCTACACCGACAGCCGTAAAGGCAACATTCTGTGTTTCTATTGGATGCTGACCATCATCATTTGTAGGATTAGTGGTGATAGCAAAATCATAATCATTACCACAATATTGCCCAAATCTAGCAAACGTCATATCTGAAAATGTCCAAAATAAAATATGAGCTTGTTTGTTAAATGGAACGCCTTTACAATGAGTTAAAATAAGAACTGATGCCGCTTTGCACGACTGGGAAAGTGACAACAATAAATACAGATACATGTATGTACATGAATATAAGAACTATGTGCTACATTGTATAATTGGGGTGCGAAATGAGACAAGCATACAGAAACATGATAGGTATGGTGTCATGATGAGACCTTGACTTAAGGATAGCCCCCATAAAGCCTGACGTATATAACATCCGTTGCTTATTTCCATGCTTAAATAGAAACGCATTTTCGAAAAGTCTAAATAGAAACACATTAATCAGAAGTTTAAAAAGAACACGTTTACCATACTGTAACTAGAACCCGTTTTAAGTCACTTTAATTAAATAGAACACATTTACGAAAATGATAAATAGAACACACTTACTAAATCTATGGATTATATTTTCCCACTCTATTTATGGAAAATCAAGTTTGGATCAAGTCAACACTCGGGGATAGGTATTGAAATATTTAATTTGCCAACTACATATTTTACCCGTTATTTCTATCTGAACTGATATTTATTTTGTTAAGTTGAAAAGACAGCCAGTTACTTACTATTGATCCTCATTAGACCGCTGATGGCATTGTAGGACATAACACCAGTATACGGTTTCTCGGGTGCATTGTTGGGACCATCGGTAAAAGATGCGAACGCTAGTCCTACCACTCCTCTAGTACCGTTTCCCCAGGATCTTCCTTGAGAACTAAATTTTACATTGTCATCTGATCCATCAAGCTTATCTATGGTACAATCGAATGATGGAGTATGGCCGATGATAACCGAATTGTTCACTTCCACTGTTTTGTCGCTGAACTGATGACTTAAAGAAGACGGCCCAAATACCATGGGAAAAACACCAACTTGATTATCAGCTGCTACGATATTGGATATCTTAACACTGGGTAGATTGTTATAGTAGATACCAAAATCTCCATTTTTCCAAAGCAAGAAATTAGAAAATTGAACACACGTGGCGTCGGATGCTTTTTCTAATGGGAAAAGGGCAACTCCCGAGAGAGCCGTGTGCGCTTCATTTCCCATCCAAGGCTCGACACCGGACCCTGAGCACGGTTCACCACGGACGTGGAAACCAGCCCGTTCAGATCCAGCAGCAACATTTCCATTCATGATGAGTTCCGTAGCTTCTATCGCCTCTACACATCCTTGGTATCGGATATTCTGATTCTCAGATCTGTCGAGATAGCTTCCTGACCACATATTCAGCAACATCAGATTTCGGTACAACTTGGTTCTGGCAGAATTAGTTACAATACCTGAAAATAAATAATAATAATAATAATCTATTTATAAAGCGCTGAATATCCAACTAAGTAGTTGCTCAAGAGCGTAGGGATAAATGACAAATAAAAACGGTGTCTGAAAACACAGATAAAATACTGATAAGTGATCGTGCACGATGTTGGCGGCTTAAGCTATTCAAACAACTTCAAAGTACTGATAACACTGTAATATTGACATTTAAGCCGTTCAGAGTCACTGTGTACCATTTTGAATTTCATTCTAAAAGCATAAACGTTTAGTGTGTTATAAGTAAGTTTCAGCTGTGAAAACAGTTGAATCCCGATTTCTTTACTTTTCAATATAGATGTAAATGCTCGTGATAAATTCTAGTGTAATATAGAACCACTTTCATATAATGTGCCATAGTGGTATATTGATCAACGCGGATATAGCAAACAAAGGACTTTGAAGATCACCGCATTCCGTGTTCACGTTTTCCAGTATGACCTAAAACCTGTTGGTTACAGGCGCCAGACCTAGGTTGTGTCTGCTTTATGTGTCAACCTTATTTTAATTATTCGCTTGTCCCTAGTGGACTCTAGCAGTGGGAGGAACCAGAGGATCCGGGGAAACCCACAAGCGGGGGATGGAAACCACACACCATGACTTAATGACAGGCTTTATGACCTAAAGCACGTTACACCATTCGGCTACCCAACCCAATGAAACATAAGAGGGATATTTAGATATATCTAAGATTCACTTACTAGAATCGACTGTACGGTGTATTACATTATCGGCTATTACGATATCGTCAACTCCAAAGACACCAATAGCTGGAGAGAAACCATTGTGGAAGGCACTCTTCTTTACAAACGATGGTAGATCGGAATTAATAGGAACATCAACATAAGACAAAGAGAATCTGGGATCATAGGATTCAGTCCAACCTTCTTGTCCAGTGTGATAAAACTCAACATTCGATATTCTGGCAAACCCTGAATAGTAAAAAGATACGTTAATGATAATATTGATAGTTGTTTTAGATATCGGCGACGGAAGAACTTCCCCTCTGTTCTAAAACATATAAGTCTGGACAATTTTGAGGGAGCTACTTCAATCTGAGAAAATGAGATAACTATAGGATATTAGAAGGAGTTCAGTTCAGTATGATATCCTGGAAGAATTTATATTATTGGAAGTAAATTCGATTTGGTAAGATCGTGTAAATTGATAAGGTACCCGTAGTATCTGGAAGGGTGTCCAAATAGCAGTTTGACACGAAATGTTTGAAAGTATTCAGTTAGCTACGATTCTTGAAAGGCATTCAGGTACGTATGATTCTTGACAGGTGTTCAATTCAGTATGATTCTTTAAATGCGTTTAGGTAGGTATGAATCACGGAAGACGCTCAATTCGGTATGATTCTTGGAAGGCGTTCAGTTGGGTATAATTTCTTGCAAAGTGTTCAGTTAAATATGGATAGACGAGTTCAAGTCCCTTCTTACAACTATGAACATTTGGAAAAAATTAAATAATAAAATCATATTCCTTATTATATACTTACCAACATACGATTTTGTGGCATCAGCAGTTCGCCCAACCAGCATACGGGCACCAAAAGATTCCTTCATCAGATTTGTATATTCATTGCCTTTTATTTTTATATTTCTGGTCAGATGACCAACCTCTGCTGCTAATGTGTAAGTTTGCCCCGTGGCAAGAGTTTCCGTATAATCTGAAATTTTACAAAAATAAACTGCAAAACACCGAAATGAAACAACTGATAAACACCTAAATCCAATTTCCCTGAACAATAACATGTACTTGTTTCCTTACTGAACCAATAACTATTTTGCTATAAAATAAAGATCTTCCACGTGCTAGCCAACCCTCACCCCCGATCTTCTAGGAACGATGCATGAAATGTGTCTCATAGCAAAGCATCCAAATTTAATTCACCAAAACATTTGTTAAGTTTAAGTTTATTACATTTAATAGTGATTATTACTGCAACAGATGCAATATACTATACAAATAATTAATAAAAAACGACGCATTCAGTGTCGCTGTTCACTAATAAACTATGTCATTTCGTAAATACATACATGTATATAATTCAAAAGATTAAACAAAATAAAGATTTTCCACGAATAATCTACCAGGGTTGCCATTACAGACATATACTTATATCGATATACCGGTTGTAAACCCGAACTGTTAAAAAATCCGTATAAAATTATACCTAACCAAAATAGAAATCAATGCTGAGAATTACTTACACACATGGTTAAAGGCCAGCGAAGAGTTCAAGGTCAAGGTCATCTTATTACTAGATATTGCGGAGATGGTGAAGGTTTCTGTATGCCAAACACTTAAAGATGTAGGAGCGATGACAATTTCATCATTAACCGCCCAATTGACAGCTTCTTTCAGAGTTATCTGGTTGCTACCAGCAACTGCTTGTTGTCCCAACTTCGTCCACTGTACATCGTAGTCTTTACCATGTAGATCCAAGCCACCAAACACACCTATTCCAAATAAACGTTTAATAACAATTTTATAAAATAAATGTGCTCTAGCAGTCACTAATCGATCGTTAGCTGCGCCATCGCTCACTGGCAGTACTTGATAGCTGACTGACATAACAAATCGCATAGCGGATATTCTGCTCTATAACTGACCTCAACGCACAAGAGACATTCTGCTAGATCAAAGACATGTCGTGCCTAAGCCCATGAGGCTGCCACGATCGAGAGTGGACGGGTCAATATAAAAGCCCACACGAGTGTTCGATAGCTTACAACCAATCCACATGTAAGTCCACTCATCTTAACGTCGGTTCATACCCATTGATTTCCCTACTTTGGCAGCAATCAGACGATTCATCGATAAGCTGGCGATTATTCGATGACGAATCCACGTGCGTTACCACATACACAGTTTAAACTTCAGCATATAAAGATTCCCTGAACTATAATTAATCTCACCTATGAATTTTGATCCTAGTTCCGCACCATCGTTTACGGGATATTTGGGTGTGCTGTGTTCGCCGTGCAGAATGATTTCAGCTTTACCGTCAAAAGGGTCATGTTCCCAACCAATCACAAGACGACCTTTGATCAGGATAAAGTCAACATTGAGAGTGAAACTTTTGGCAGGATCATCTTCGAACTCCAATCCACCATCTAGTATCAACTTACCCAGCCTTGGCGGTGCCTCGTCCAAAATGATCCAAAAATCTAAAATCATTTATTATGAAAAAGAGACACCTTAATCATACGTTCGAGAAAATGGTTTATGGATTGTTATATATAATGTTTATATATTTCTAACTTTTAAGATATAGAAAGTCATTTCAGTAAATAATAACAAAAACAGAACAAAATGGCCGTTGGTTGATTTCATTCTGTCTAGGATTGCAAGTATTTAAAATATGTTCTCTTTTCTAATCAAGTGGCATCATTTCTCTACACGAAATGACCCGCCCCTCCCCAACACCAATAGCACTAAATACACGTCATTTATTGACCATCAAAGTTCTAATATAGTATCAAAGTATTTTATATTAAAATCCGTCATCTAAGAAAGGAAATATCCTTTTATAATTAAGTTACCAGACCTGCCAATCGCCGTATAGAAATAGCCCCTTATGTAGTCGATTCTATCTTGGCGTGTACTTTCTCGCCCACAAAATTGATGTTAAACTCAAATCGTACCTCGTCCAATTGTTAAATCATCACCGTCAACTGGTTTGGTTATATTCATCTCAAGCCACGTGTTAGCATCCGACCATAGCATGGAGGTATTAGGTCGAGCTAGTACAGTCGTAGGATCTGGTGGGGGTTCACAGTCCGTGTAGTAGCATCGGTACGCTTTAAAATCATAAGCCCTGTCCGTAGCATATACAATGGCACCTCTTCTCTTTCTCGACTGACTGGCAGAAACTTAAAATAAATGGATTAAAATTAAGTAGGTGAAGTTGTAATTCTAAAGGGTTGATTCCTTTGTTCTGGATACAGGCAACAATTACTAATACAATTGAAGTAAGATGTTTGTTTTTGCTCCGTGTATTCAAATCATCACATCATGAGAGGGAGGGGGGGTTTAAAGTCAATTTGACACAAACTATGTCATTTCGGGACTTGCATATCGTTCAATTTTATTTCATTATAGTAGTAGGAAGAAACACGAGGATCGGAAGAAAAATCACGATGTTGGACAGGCGATCTTACACCGTGTCACATACAATCTGTTAATTGGAACCACGTACTCAATGGCATACCTTATGATCTAAACCATTGGCGTTAAACCATTCGGCCACCATCCAGTGGCGGATTAAGCTCCACCAAGCCTGAGGCGGCAGTTGCTGGAGGGCCTATTTAACATTGCGTGCGCCTAATTAATTTCGGGTCAGGGCCTATGTTGATTCCCGTTTGGCCTAAACCCCACCCCTTAACATACATTGTCTATGCGTTTTTAATCGTATCAGACAAGTCTAAAAGAATATTTTTTACAAAATCTTTGGGCCTGAGGCTGCAGCCTCATCAGCCTCGTCGATAATTCGCTACTGCCACCATTCCATCGAACTTCCTGGAAGGTTCAGCATTGACCAGATTTTATATTTGACTAAAAGTGAGGATTATAAGGTAACTTTTGTTATAGTGTATACCCACCGATGTAGCTCAGCGTTCCGGTGGTGGAGTTATACCGCCAATCACCATTTTCCATAGTAGAAGGATCTAGATCGGTTGTTTTTTCTGTACGTGGTGTAGATCCATCAATCATCACTCGATCTGGTTTCTTCTCTGTCTTCTGATTAATTACCATGGCTTGTCCTGTCTGTAAAAAAAACACCACAATTATTCTTTGACAGAAGTAAACTACAATATTTTGAAAAATGAACATCAAATAGGAATATTTGTACGTCATTGTTATCAGAAAGTTTAAAATTTACCCCCGCCCCAACACACACGAAAAAACTCAAACGCCCCCAAATAAATGAGTTATCATATTTACCTCAAAGTTGTGAAAAACTCCATCGTAGCTGATATTTGTTACATGTGCGCCGTTTTCAAAACTCCAGTTATAACTTTCACCATCAACCATTACTATCACCCAACCAGGTTTGTGAGTTATTCTCTTTAATCGATACGGTGCGCTAACATTTCCAAACTGGTTTTCAATTACTACATCTTTATATTCCAATGAAGAGGGTTTAATGTTATTAAAGGCAAATCTGTGGAATTTAACGTCTGCTTGACACGTGCTTCCCGGTACAGTGCCAACACTAAAAGGAACAGTGGAGTTACATTTGGAAGGTGGAAGTATACCCATAGAAGGTACTGCTGAGTGCCCAGCGCTTCCTGTCAAAGAACCATCAATATCAATAATAACACCCTCGTGTTGCCAGTCAAAGTGCAATTTTCTGTCAGCGTTGCTGAATCCTAAACCTGTAGTTTTAGTGATGAATCCTCCACAATTTTCAATACATGTTCCTGCAATTTTCGCAAACCGGAATGCGGCACATGAACCACGATCAAAGTTGACGAACTTTGTCCCCTTAACCATAAAACCATTTTGGTAAGGTAAAATGACACCCCCATGGGTACAGCCGTTAGATTCTTCAGTGTCTAAGTTCGAGCTGTGACCAACAATTAAACCACCTCTTACCATCGGCCCGTCTTCGGCATACTGAGGGATACCCCCTGAAAGTAACTTGCCCTCATAACCAGCCTTTTCATTGTTTACTAATATAAAATCTTTAAACTGTATAGCACCACTGTTGACGGCTTCAGCACCCTTCTCACAATTCCAAGCTGTCAAAGATTCATAGACTGCAACTTCTGACGCAGCAGTGTCTGAACAAGATCCGCCAACTTTGGGAAAGTAGTCTTCAAAGATCCACAAGCCAAACCAACCAAACGAATGGGCAGTATTGTTTTTAAATTGACCTAAGGGTGTGTGTTTGGGACAAACTGTGTCAGTTTTGGACGGCCCCTCAGGATGTTTGTGCATTCGATACCAGAATCCAAAATGGCTGCCTCCAGCGGCCGCGTTATGTCGTATAGTGTTATTTGGATTCGTTACCCAGAATGATGCTGGGGTAATATCATCGTTGAGAAGTGAGGTACTGGCTCTAACAAATATAGCCAAGTTGTATTGGATAAGGTTGCCAGTTTCAATACCATCTTCCAGGAAGAAAGCCCCGCCCATAACATTGTAAATAACGTTATGTTCTACGAGAAGGTTATGAGTAAAATGAATATTGACGGCTCTATTGAAGGTTTCGTGAATAGCACAGCCTTTAACATACGAATTAGACATATCCCCATTCAAATGCAAATGTATCGGATATCTCCCGAGCCGGAAAGCCTGTCCAGCATAGTTAACTTCAACATAACTGATTCGACCGACTGCCAGATTCTCATCCTTTCTTGGAGCGTGTAACATGATTTGTGCACCGAACTGGTCACTGCCCATTTCTTCTCCGAAGCGACCCTGGAAACAAGTTTGGGTGCTAAATTCTCCTGTATCAAATCCTTCAGGACATGCTTCAATTTTGTCATTCCATTGCATGTTTCGGGAACCACGGACAACTACATTATGCGTCAACAACCCCACTTCAGCCCGGAATTCTACGGTCTGTCCATCGAACGTTTCCGAGATCCCAATATGAGTATAGGTCAAAGCTACAGTGAGTGTTAAAGACAGCTTATCGCCTGATATACCGGCAATGGTGCGCACCTCATTTTCTCTTTGAGAGTGACGATGACTTGTTGTGGCAATAACTATTTGATCTCCGACCTCCCATTCTACTGGATGTTCAATAATGATGGTTGTAGTTCCGGCTGATGCTGTTGATGCCAGGCGAGACCAGGTCGTGTGGGTTGGTTTTCCTGAAGCACAAACAAAATGTTTAGCAATAAACAATAATTTATATTGTATATTTGGTATTTTACGATGTGCGACCCCGAAAATAAAAGCGTCTCCACTTGTTATATTCGTCTAATTTACATTGATTTTATGGGACAAGGTAGTCCAGTTCTCCAACACGTGTGCCTTAGGTCATACGGTATGTAATCGATAAAGTGTAGAGGTTTCGATTCCTTTTTGTGCGGCTAAACTAGAGTACCCCCCCCCCCCCCAATCCCTGCTCAACCCTCCTGCTTGCAAGCCAATGGTTGAAATAGAAATTATTATATGTACGAGTTTAGTGTGCCCCACCCCGTCTCGTGAGAATGCATTGACACTTACCATGTAAATCTAACGTTCCATCTCTGACAGCCAGACATTTAGCTCCATATATGGGCAATTCTGGTGATCTTAAATTACCAAACATGGTTATGATACCTTTGTGTTGGAATGGTTCGGCTTCAGTACCAACCTGACACAAGAAAATATTTATATCGTATTTTAAACGCCTTGTCATTACATGATTATAACCAATATAGCCATGTGATTACATAATACAACAAAAAGAAGATAACATATTATAACCGACAGAGGAACGTGATTACATATTTGACAGATTGAACCTGTATCACGTTGCTCTGTCGGTTTATATGTACCTCGGCCATGTTTATAAACTACGCTTCACAACGTTGCCAAGTATTACACAAGGGTTTATTGATTACTTGATCGTCCCACAGCAATCGAAGAAAAATAACTAATTCGCTGCGAATTTTAAGAAAAATGTATGAAAATGATACTCTCACCAAACGTCCAAATAAAGGTGTTTCAAATTGTTTCATTGCTATTTTGATCATTTAGGTTGAGAGATAGTATATTTTTATAGACTCATGTTTGTGAAAATCGCAATTTCGACCAAAATCAATATTTTCACATTGTTTTGTTTATTGCTCAATATAAGAATTGGCGTATCACTCAGGTCACATATTATAATGACGGAATTCACGGCTCATATACTTTTAAGTATATACTATTAAAATAGGTTATATATCTATATGTATATATTGTTGTTATGTGGGTTGTTAGGGTATATAAAACACGTAAAATAATAAGTAATAGTTTGGCAGTGATTTATGTTATAATATACTGATATTTGATGTATATACATATAGTGTATACTTCCTGTTATACAGGGGGATCACGGTGGCTAAATGGGTAAGACGCTGACTCGCTAGCCTGGAGATCGGGTGTCCGATCCCAGAATTGGCCGAGAAAGTTCATCCAGATATTCCAGCGTGGTTTCCCCCTTGTCAGTGATGTAGGACGGAGGGTCGGCAAGAACAGCTGTCTGGTCGTTTAGACTGTACAAAAACCGCGGTCATGTGTACACATTGGCGTGCACGTAAAAGATCCCTTGGCAGTTGGAATTCGATGTAAGAGTAGGCCGTAGCGCAAAGTTTCCTCCATAACACACTGCATGGCGTATGCCCGTCTTCATTAGACCAGTTCAGGAACAGAACAGTATGACGTTAAACCTCATTTCATTTTTATTTCATTTCCTATTGTAGGCCTACACAGTTTAATGTATTATACAGTTTACTCTTTATATATATTACAGCCGACAGAACAATGTGATGACCCAATTATTACAACCGATAGAATATAGAATAGAGTCATTATATATTACAACTGACTGGATAGTGTCGTTGTATAAGTTATAATCGATAGAACAACGTGAACCAATGGAACAACACAATTGCAAAAGGATCTCACACGTCTTGGGTCCTAATGATCTCAGGACATGTCTATTGGACAATAACACCCCTCTAAATGCAAAACATGAAGTGTTTATCTCCTAAGTATTGGTATATTACCTGTAACACCCCGCCATCTAATATTAGAATGTTTTCTGCTTTCAATTCCACGTCCTTCTCATCAAAAATAAGTTTTCCGCCTAAAAATATAATTACATGTACACAAAATATGATTAAATTTGCTCACCAATCGATACATATAATATTACATTATATGGTTCAAATTTATTTCGATAATTCGCTTGCGCGTAGGTGTCTTTAGCAGTGGGCGGAAACCGGGAGGCTCGGAGAAAATCTACAAGGTTGGATAAGTGACCCTACTCCTTGTCACGTACATTCGGCGAATCGAAACAACGCCAGTTGACTTCATGACAGATCTTATGATACAGCGCGCACGCGCTAACCATTCGGCCATCCAACTTCTCAAATCGCAATACAGAGTGTTGGGCAGTAATTTCTAATATTGGGTAGTATTCGGAGGTATTGTGTAAATCGGTCTGCCGTAGCTAGGCCTACACTGAACTAAAAGCGCCACACACGTCTTATAAAGATACTGAGTAATTTGCGGGAGAAAAGTATCGTGATTTTGGCAGTGTATGCTTATACATATTTACAATTACGACTGTGTTGTCGTTAATGGATTGATGGTAACAAAAAGCATTTTGCATTTTAATATCCTAATAAACTTACCCTGAATGACCAGCATTTTTAATATGGCGGTGTCGGTATCCAATAGTAACGTCTGATTTTGTGGTATTACTACTAAATCGCCTTCTGTTGGAGGATCCTGATTACCCCAAGTATAAGGCGAAGACCAGACGTCAATATAATAAAATTTAGCGCTTGTCTGAAAATACATATTATACAAATATATTAAATAAAAGTAGTTAAGATGATATACGACGCAGATTAATTAGTAAAAAATGGCAGCACGAATTTTAGCATGTAGGGTATGGGGAACATATGGAATCTTTTGATTGTTAGAAACAACATGTAGCGTATGGGGAACATTAGAGGTTTTTTTACAAACAAATTTTAAAAATCTTAACATCTAGAATGTTTTTATTGTTAGAGACAATAGGAATATTTTCAAAACAACAGGTTTGTTTTGATTTAGAAGCATCCAGAAACCTACCGGATTAGCGATACCATTTCCTTGTATTTCAACGGTTACTTTAGTATCTGATGGTTTACTTGGCCCAGTTACACAAACTATTTGTGTAGCCGATACTGTTGTTACATTACATACAGCACTATCTATAGTTACTGATACACCTCCTACAGTTGTACTGAAATATATAATCATTCGGTATTTTATCAAACATACGTAGAAAAATAGATGTATTGAAAATACACGTATATCAAACATTACATTATGTCATAGAAAAAAAAGCTGTACGGAAAACACACGTACAATGTCGTTTATTTTATTAAACTCTTCAGATAATCTACATTTTGGTAAAACATTTTAGGTATGTGTAGTTCTTTTTTGGTAATACAACAATCTAGATTATCTGAAGAGCTTAATAAAAAAGCGAAAATGCTAGTAATCGACAAATAATGTAGTTCTTTTTTCAAAAAATTTAATATTTTTGTGTATTTAATATTTAAGAGTAGTTATCTTTAACTTTTCATATACATGTAATTATATATACGTGTATAGCATAAATAATCGGTCTAGGAACACTGAAAATACATATATCGAACATTACATCATGTCTATACATTAACTATATTTGTACTGAAATGATTCTTTCTATGCTGAAAATACACATATAATCATATTGAAAATACATTTGTAATTTAAATACATGTATTTAAAACATTATATTTAATCGTACAGCCAAATAGAAACAAAAACGATCTTTATATTGTAATTAACATTGTAGCTATTCTTACCCAAATCCAGTGCCTGTAATCGTAAGTGTGGTCCCACCAGCAGTGCCACCTCGTGGAGGAGATACTCCTGTAATTTCAGGCGTTAGACTGGCGTCGTACGTATAACCATTACTTAATGTCTGGGTGATCGTGTTAACTTCTGCGACTACGTCACACTGTGTGGTTGTGGTTACGGTACCTGAGTCATACAATGTGATCATATATAGATGAATAATAAATCAAACTGGGTTGTTGTTTTGTTTTCTAAATCTATAAACGATGCTACAACTGATGAACACAAGAAGTACGAGCATGGCGCCATCGCCGCCATCGCCGCCATCTTGAAATTGGCCTTTTATCAAAGGGCATCATCCCCAAAAAGAAAAAAAATATCTAGTTCCTGATCTATTATGTGAAATGTATGATACTCCTACTTTAAAATATGGCATATTACGGTTAAACTATTATGTCTGCAGACACACCTATCCATAACACAGTTTGAGTGCACATACCAACTTTTCAATTTAAATTCCCATGTATGTACAATCTATAACCTTTACCTGTAGCAGGGGGAGTTAAGCAAACATATGATGTAGATGTTTGTTGAGCGGTGGATTTTAGAGAACATGGTTGTCCACATACAGTTACTGTCATAGACTCCCGAACAAAACCACTTCCACTTAATGTAACAGTTTGTCCTCCAGATGAACTTCCTGGATAATATAACATATAAAATAAACATTACCTATCCCTTTAATTCATACCATTTGAGACTAAAACCTGTTTTGTCCTTAGCACTATATTTCAGACCATTTGTGACAAAAACTTATTTTTTGTCCTAAGCATTTGATAATTTGAGATCAAAACATATTTTGTGGTTTGATCTTTTGATCAATTGAGATCAAAATATATTTTTGTCCATTGCATTTGACTTTAGACCATTTGAGATGAAAACATGTTTTTCATGTAATAAAAATAACAACCACCACGAGTTTAACATGTAACAAGGGCCTGTTCTATGTTTAAAATAGGGTCCTTCTCATCACCAACAAGCAGCAAAAAGAGCGTTTTTGATGAGTATCCATATTGTTTCAGTGATATAGATTAGGACCAGAAAAGACCAGTATTAGATTAGGTTTAAAATAAGTATAATAGTAATATAAATATCCTTACATAGCTTAGCAGAATATGAGCTTTTGTTTGCAAAGAAAACAATGATCATCATACCTGTTGATGGTGAAATAGTTGACAAAGTCATCTGATATGTGAATTGGGTGTTGGAGTCACTGAAGCCTAATCCAGCAACATCAACCACAACTGGGTAAGCGCCGGATGACACATCACCAAGAGAACATGCTATACTGGTAGTAGAAGCAGATGTTACGACACAGGGGACGTTGTTGATGGTGACGGAGTTGTCTGCCATGGTTGAGCTGAATCCAGTACCAGTGATTGTGAGTGTGTTAGTCGCAGTTCCTTCCGTTGGATTAACGCTTGTCACGGCTGGTGAAGCACCCGATGCATACGTGAAGGACTGGCTGGTGTAGGACACGGCTTCAGATGTAACGATTACGCCCGTGCTTCCTACCGCATGCACTGGCGTTCTACATACAACCAACGTAAATGTAACGTTCATCACCGGACAATCGGATCCGTCAATACTAACGGTTGTATTCATGCGAGAAAATCCGTTGCCATTAATCTTCAGAAGTAATCCTCCATTAACGCTTCCTTGAACTGGATCCAAGCTGCTGATAGTTGCAGGACTGTCTATTGTTACTGTTGTTACTGCCCTGCCTTTTCCAGCAATGTACACCTCCAACGGATGGGTTCCTGTTCTAACTCCACCTACAGCAAAATCAATCTGGGTAGCAGTTACATTTGATACGACACATTCCTCTCCACCTATTACTACCCGAACATCCCCAGTCGTAGTGCCGAATAAAGTACCCGTGGCAGAAAGTGATGTTGTTGAGCCAGACACCGTAGTTTGAGAGACTGTTGAAACCGTGGGCGAAGCTGTTGCATCGTAAGTGTATGAGCATGATGCACATTCAGCTGTGAATTGCTGTCCACCTACTGAAATGATCACAGATACTTCAACTTGACCAGCCGACACTGGAGGTGTAGAGCAAATGATTTGTGTGTATGTCAAAGATTGAATCTCACATGGGTAGACGTCAATGGTGACAGAGACATCCGATGTTGTTCCTTGGAATCCGGAACCGGTCAAGGTTAAAATGGTGCCCCCGGCTGTTGATCCACTTGTTGGGGAGATACTTGAAACACCTGGTAATAGAGCGAACGTAGAATTTGCCAAGTCCACGAGGGCAAAGCCCCGATTTCCTACTCTTAATGTGAGTCTTTGCTTTGTTCCAATAACAGGAGATGTTGATGGGTCTATTTTAAATGAAAATGAAGAATCCGAGGCGGATTCAACTACTCCACGCCCATCACCGATCATAACCTCATTCTCACAGTTGTTTGACCCGAACCCGGAACCAGTTGCCGTTATAGAATCTTTAGATGTACCGCTGGTCGAATCCATGCTCATTACTCTCGGTGAAAGGCATGACCAGAACATGAAGTTGAACTTTGAACTATCAGAAATCGATGGTTCAGCGTCGGCACAGCCACTGATGGCTGCTGTTGTTCCTGGACAGGATCCGGAAGAGGAAGGATTTGCACCACCTAAAATAAACATAATACAAATAAAACGCATACATGTACATGGTATCAAGACTTTGTCTTCAGAACCAACAAGGTGATGTTTAGTGAATGATCGGATCGACCCCATCGTGGTCGAACGATGTGTCGTCGATCAATATTTTTGCGATGTGTCTTTGGACATTATTTTTATGATAAGTCTTGGGACTGTATTTTTACGATGTGTCTTGGGACAGTATATTTCAATATGCATCATAAAACATTTTAAAACGAATATTAAACGAACTGATTGGAAAAGGTTTTTTTTGCATAGTTCATACATAGTTAACACTTTCTATACAAATATTGTAAGCAATCACAGACAGGAGTCCATAAAATAAAAGACGTAATCGAGATAATAATAAATGGACTGCCTCAATGGTAAATTATCAAATAATTAATACCAACACCAAAGACGCGTGTATACATATTTAAACAATAGGACAGATGATGATACTAAAGACTATTACAGAGCCTCGTGTTAGATAATATAGATTATAACAGTTAGAAATAGACGGACTTGATGTACACGCTTCTGCACCTAATCGGGCTAATTTTTCCCGTCTTCAACTAGCCCAGGTTAGGTGCAGAAGCGTAGGACGTTAAACCCATTCAATTCATTCACTTATCACTAATTTAACAACGTAACCTCTGTGTGGCATGAAACGTTGTTATTAAACATACATAAGAACTAAATATTTCATTGCAGGTCTTTCTTTAGGTTTAAAATGTTATCTTAATTATTAATTAGACATTAAATAACTTATCCAGACCATAATCTACTCTCGATGTCATGGTAGCCTGCGATATTTAGCGGAATGGAATACATTTTTTGAACAATAATTAAATGTAAAAATGAATAATCGAGACTTTACTTTAAATTTCCCGACTTTAGCAATGATAATATCGAGGCTAGCCTAAAATTCAAAAGCTAATATCTGGGTTCAGGGAGAAGCAATTTGACTGAAATTTTCAGCATCTTTTATTTACATCATTTATTTTTTTTACCATTATACCGAGAACAGTCAACTCTTTATCTAATCTCCCATAATGTCCCTTTAAACATATACCCTGTGATGTGTTTTCTTGTGAACAATTACTGTGACATGTTTCGAATTGATAGTAATCAGGGGTATTCTTACTTATTCTAAACATCGGATACCACTTATTATCTACTTGAATGTGGTGTGGTGGGTGTCGTGTACATCAAGAAGCTCGTTAACCTCTCTAGAACACCTTATATCACTTATTCGGAAAATTCGCAAATGGAATTGGGTTAAGCTCCCTACTATTCTGCTACGACGGCCGGGATAATGAAGACGGACATACGTCAAACAGTGTGCTTTAAAGGAAATGTTGCCCAGACGGCGGCACTACATTCTACTCATACATCAAATTCCAACTACCATGGGTTATTTTACGTGCACGCCAATGTGTTCACGGGACCTCGGTTTTTGTTTTGTTACATCCAAGTGACTTTTATGCTGTCCCTTACCAGAACCCCTTTCTGCAAACCACGCTGGAAAAATCTCCATGAACTTTCTGGGCCAACGCCGTGATCGAAAACGGGAACTCAAGGTTAGATCACGTTGGATATCTGCATATTTAACAAAGTTTGTACCTGTTTGATAAATTGCTTCATGTCCTGCGATCTTTAATACGAGTGGTTGAGAGTGAGACGGTCGATCTGTGGCTGTAATGGTTCCTCTATATGCTATTATACCATATTCATCTACAAAACCAGTCCAATAATAATGTGTACCAGCTTTAGTTAACCGATGTTCAAATACTCCTGAAATATCAAAATTATAACCACGTTAAGTAAATGACAAAATTAAATCAATTGTCCCGAAATGAAATGTGGATCTAACGAACAACCGGGATAATGCAGTCGGGCATACACCATATTTATACTGTTTTATGTGGGGGGGGGTCGCCTTGACAACCTCGAACGTGCACACCAAGGTGTACACGGGATCTCGGTGTTTCGTCCCATGTGCAATAACAACGTGGAAACCAAGACACACTTTTTCGGCCAAAACCGAGATGGAACATCTGATCTACGACCTAGTGAGCCAGCATCTTACTCGCTGAGACGCCTAAATCTGCTTGTATATAAACTACGATTACGAGACTTGCCAAGCGTTGCCGCCGCTTTGGCCCAACTCCAAACGAACAAAAAGAATACAATTCTCTGGTAATCCCCAAGACATCAACCAAAGTTACCCAACCCCGACGTTTTCTCCAACCCAAGACTCTCCCTGCTCAAATTCCTTGACATCCTCTGCTGGCACTAAAGGTTTTAGTTTTCCAGCATTGTTTACTATTGTGGTTCAATGTCAGGCCATACGATATACTTGTATTTTGATCTAATAACATTATTCATTTCCATCCTAAGATAATTATCACATACCGTTTGCAGTCTTTGGTCCCGATGTAAACCCGGCATCTGCTGATATTGTGCTACTGGCATTCACTGTTTGTAAAACCCCGACTTGCACACCTTTTACCCATGATGGTGTCGTCCATTGATGTTTTACTTTATCACCGATATTCGCAGACAAGTGGCTTGGATTCCAGGCGTAACCATATCCATAATCTATAAAACATACAAACATAACAAACATTACAAATCATACAAACATTACAATCTATACAAACATTACAAACCATACAAACATAACAAACCATACAAACATTACAAATCATACAAACATTACAAATCATACAAACATTACAATCTATACAAACATCACAAACCATACAAACATAACAAACATAACAAACCATACAAACATTACAAATCATACAAACATTACAAATCATACAAACATTACAATCTATACAAACATTACAAACCATACAAACATAACAAACATAACAAACCATACAGACATTACAAATCATACAAACATTACAAACCATAGCTAACTTTCAAAACTATATGCATTTATTTGATCATCCTTAAGTAGAGCTGTAGTCCACCGTCTACAGATAAAGCTATCATCTAGCTTGCGAAGTTCCCACAAAAACGACCATTCCGCCAACAAATGTTCCTCATGTCCATAAACAGTCTAGACGGCAAAGTACAAATGATTCATTCACAATTGCACCAGCTTCTCTATCTAGAGTCTCCGGAACATCAAATATAACACGACTTGTATTATCTTAGAATTAGGATTAAGAATCGAAAACTATGAAAAACATTTTTTAAATTCCCGTACGGTCTTGTCAGGGTGTGTTCCGGTATTCTGATTAAGAATAGCTTCGTGGAACTGGGCAACTATGGTCTTATTGCGTTGTTCCAGTACTTTGAAACCCTGTTCTTTTATGGGTGAGTTCTGGTATTTCGAATATCTATGAAACTTTGTTCTTACCTGGGTGAGTTCCAGTATTGCGTACGTCATGTATAACAGCTGTATCTTCTATGGTACAGATGATCTCGGTTGCGGTAACATTTTCAACACCGCAGTTATGTTTCCCAAACTTAACATCCAGTATGGTTGTATTAGACGTAAAACCGGTTCCAGTGATCGTGACCCGTGTTCCACCATACAAAGAACCCTTGGATGGGGAGATATTGGTGACTTGAAGTGTATACACTATGTTGGCTATACTGTTTGTACTGAATTAGAATGTTTACAATTATAGCAACATTGAATATTAGATGTTTGCGTTTACAAGAGTTACGAGTGTTTTAATTTAAATCTTTATAGTTACAAGTGTTTTAATTTAAATCTGATATTGTCAGAGAGGGAGTTTAACGTCCGTTGGACAAAAACTACGTAATTTCGGGACTAACATGTGGTTCAGTTATATTTCACTAATAGGCCTGCACGTAGGGGTCTTTAGAAGTCGGATGAAATCGGAGGACAACATTAACGTTCTAACGGGGGATCGAAACCACGATACTTAACTCAACGACGGGCCTTGTGATTTCACGCAGGCGCATTAAACCACTAGACCATTCAACTCCCCTATTTGAGACAAACGTACGGTATATTTACATTTAAGTAATGCGCAGACGCCTGACTACCCAAAACTCAGGGGAATACAACTGCTTTTCGCACACTGCCGAGGGTACGGGTAACTGGCATATAGCACTCCCATTAAACCACTCGTCCAACCCCATGTCTTGTGATTAGAATAACATTATTTAGAATACACAAGTGTTTAGAAGCCACCTCATCATTACTGATTCGAGTGAAAAGAGTCCACTTACCGTAAATCAGCAAATCCTTTAGTACCGATTTGTAATTGAATTGGGTAAGAACCTGGTGGGTTTGATGGTAGGAGACCAACAATTCGTGTATTACTATAACTAGATATAGTAGCACTACTAGTACCAATCTTTAACACATCACTAGAGGTCGCTGCTGATCCAAAACCTGCACCATCAATAGTAATTGTCTCGCCACCTGCCAAAGATAAAATTAAAATACCTGTAACATGTTTTATATATAATATCTTTGGTGGTGCCCAGTGCCGCATTTACCTATAGGCGTAGCCGTCTGAGGCCGTGTGTCTTCAAATCGTGGATGTCTTCGGGTATTGTTATTTTTAAAAATAGTACGTTTCACAATGTCATACATAAAGACCTTCCCTCCACTCACTGTCCAAATATCGGTTATCATCCTCGACTTCGATATTTTTTTGTACATAAAACTCTTCCATCTTCTTCTGTTTATGCGGTTGGGGAATAACCGAGGACCCACGCCCCCCATTTTCTAAATTCGGCATTGTGCTACTAAAGTAGCAATTAACTTCTCTCGTTAGTGTGAAGAGATGTTAATAGTTCAACTTACCTTCTATTTTACTGGTTGTTGTTGATATGGCCGTAATGACGGGGGTACTGGTTGATGACGCATCATATGTAAATTGTGTTGGTGACGTCAATGGAGAGCCCGGTGATTGGTTGACAATGACGTCTGTAGCTCCACCACCCGTATTAGCCTGAAATAAATTGATTGGTAAATAATGTAAACAAGTTTCTCCATTACCACTTAATATTTTAAAAAAAGGTAACACCTCTCTTGTTTTTGAAATTATGTAATGCGAAATAAAACCAAAAACATGTTGATTATTAATGGTATTTGACTTACAGATTGTGGTGTCAGACAGACTAGTTGGCCAGGAGCAGCTGAAATGACGCCACAGTCATTACCACCAACTGTTGCGGTAGCGTTCAACATAAAACCATAACCAGTAATAGTTAGAGTTGTTCCCCCTGAAATATTATAATTTAAGAAAATAAAAGTCAGGCATCGAACTGGAATTATATCAATATTCTAACAAAACGATAGATAAAAATGGTACCCCCCCCTCCCAAGAGATTAAATTTTAGAGCCACCCTTAATTAAATAAAGCATTAGTAACGTCTTTAATATAGCGACGACCAATTCAGAATGTTTTAATAAATCGGTTCAATTTATTTATTTTTTAGCCGCGTTTCTACCTGTTCCAATTTACAATAGTCAGTTCCGGTTTTACTCCTTAATTAAGTATGGTGTTCGAAATGGTCCTGACAAGGGGAACAACGCCGTCAATCCCGAGGTACTTTCTCGTATACATTACAATGGAACCAGGGACCTCTCGGTTAGGAACTCGCGTAACTTCCATTTAGCATAATGCACACTGGATTTCAAAAGCATTGTGAAAACAGCCAAAATTCAAGGATAAAAATGAACATAAACACAAACCTCCAATACTCCCGGTCGTAGGAGTGATAGATTGAACAGCCGATACATATTCGAACGTCACAGTTCCACTTGCTTTTCCCTTCCCCATTACAATAACTGTAATACCATGTTCTCCTGTAGGTCCGTTACCAACTGTGCACGTTAAAGACGTGGTGGTAGCTAGAGTGGCGTTACACGGTATACCACCTATGATGATGGTATTATTGGTAGGGGTGGTATCAAATCCTGTACCAGTTATAGTGATAGATGTTCCTTGAGCTTCAGTACCTGGTGTAACAATAAAACAAACTAATATTAGCACCCTGAACTCCTCAAATGGGAATGGTATTAGGGTAGTATGAGGGCATCCGTATCTTCATGTATCTAAATTAGATGGATTCCTTGGACTTGTGCTTTAGATCATCAGCTCTGTCATAGGATCAGATGGTTAACTAGCCGCGTGGGTTTTCTTCTGGTTCTATGCCCCACCCCACCCACCCAACTGCAACACAGCCGTGTACAGGAATGAACACGAACAAATGTATTATCAGATCGAAAGGAAATAAAACCAATAGAAAATGAAATGATATGGAGTCATATAGTCATATTCCTGTTAGGCTAATGAAGATGGGAATATGCAATACAATGTGCTATGGGGGGAATTTTGCCCTGCCAGCGGCACAACTATGGTCTCCCCATATTTCGAATTCCAAATATCAAAGGTTCTATTACGTATAAACGAGAACTCGGGTTTTTGCCACCCAAACGACTATATATACGATGTCCCTTGCGAAGGGGAAACTATATGTCACAAGATCCAAATGAACTTTCTCGCCCAAAACAGGGAAAGAACACGAGACCTCCAGGTTGTCGAGCCAACGTCTTACTCTCTGACCTAGAACTGAACCCGCTGTGTGTAGTAATAGTACCTGAAATTGGTGTAACGGAGATAATGGTGGGTGTAGCAGACGTTGTCCATTGAAAACTACAATCACCATCACAAGCAGACGGCACATTGTTGATGTACTGAGTTACCTGAAATAACAAATAAACTAGATCATTTCGGGACTAACATTTATGGTACAATTGTCCATGGATATTTAGCAGTGGGAGAAAACCGAATGAACCGGTTGCCAGGCGGTCATTCAACGACGTGAAGTTGTAATTACGTAGGAAAAGTAAAAATATCTTCGGTTGCATAGAAAAGAATCAGGGGAATTATACAAACCTAATTTAAAAAATTGACCAAGTTTTAACTGGAAGACCAGGGCAGTTGTATCAGGGACATAATATACAAGTACGAAACCGTGTCGCGCATGAAGAGGGGTATGCTTAAACTAGATACCACTTGATTCTATTATGTGTACATTGGTAAATAATATGATAGATAAGTTTTCCACCTACTTGTCACGGATGTCATATTGGGAACACGTGATATCATATACTAGTATTGTTGGCCTAGTTCCAGGTGTTCTTGGATATTGTACGGTGATAAGTGTACGTACCTCATAGCTCGTGTTAATCTTGGGGGGGGAGGGGGTCGTTTTAGTTCATTTAATTCTCCGCTTTGTCAGCTTGACGGAGATGGGCTGTCTGTAAACGATCTATAAACCTCTAGCCCCAACCCTCATTCGCCCCACCATCATACCCGTCCAGATCCAGGTGAATTAAAATACAATGTGCATACCTGTGGTGTCGAGTGCATTGTTCTCAACATATCTCCAGAGATGGGATCATACCATAAACTGCCATTCATGTTAGTTATCACTCTAGTGGTCACTGTATTTCCTGCTAGTGAACCGGCGTTAAGCTGTAAGCATACACAAATTAAAATCACATGGCATTATTGTTTGTTGTATTCGTTTAATGGGGCTTAGCTTCCCTTTTTCTGCTCCATCCGAGTTAATTAAGATGGGAATGCGAGAGATACAGTGTGTTATGAGGAAAACTTAAAAGAAAAGCCATGCTTTACATCTACTCTTACTTCTAATTCTAATTGCTAAAGGGTTCTTTTGCGTGCATGGTAACGTGGCATGGGACTTCTTTGTTTCGCAAAATCCTTACGACTATAAATTGTTCCTTGTCAGCTCCTCCGTCCTGCGTCACTGTCATGCGGAAACCACACCGGGAAATCACGAAGAGCTTTCTCGACCAAAATATGGATTTAAATTAAATTACTGGTTTGTTGTTCAGGGGCCTGTTTCACGAAATTTTAACTTAAGATAAAATCCAAATTTTAGTACATACTTAAATCTGATTGGCTAAGCGCTAAAATCAATCTAATACTATCCAATCGAATTACTAAAATCGGATTTTATCTTAGTTAAAATTTCGTGAAACAGGCCCCCGTTCTGTAATTAATTACCGTATTACTGATATATAAATAAAGAATATCAAAACCTTGGCCAATTTCATGTTTCCTTGATCATATCAGTAGTCTATTCAGGACGATGAAATCTGGATCTGTCTTAGTTGTTCAAATAGTTTTTATTTAATTATTGATTTTTTTTAAATATTTACTTACCGTTACTTGAGGTTGATCGCCAGATTTCGTCACCCATTTTATTTTGAAATTCATGTTTGCGCAGTCTCCCACTTTTTCAACAGCTACGTTTCCAAACTCCGACAAGGCCTGTAGCTCTTCAACTACTTCCTTAGCTGTTGCAGACGGTTGAATCCCTTTAGAATAACAATGGCGTTTAGCTTCACATTGACAACACACAATTTAGCCAGATTTGGTGATATGTTTTTATTTACATTTTACACAATTTGCGCTTGACGTATATTTACGTTTCATAATTAATAATTCTCAAGTGCATCGTGAGATTAACAGTCGACTTGCTATATTAATAATGTTGAGTAGCGGGCGTAAAACTTAAAAAAATAACTCTATGATTGCTCACCTTCACTTGTTTGTCCTTTAAATGAAACTTGGAATGATCCGGTGATGGGAACAGAAGCCTGGCTTGTTCTGGAAATAGCAATGCGAGCATTCGATCCTCCATTAGCAATGGTAGATTCTGCGTTGTTGCTACTAGAAGCGATACTTCCGGTTTTTAGCTACAATAAAACAAGACACATTGTATTTGCAGTTCAGTTGTCTGCGATATCCCCTCGACGGAAGCGGACGTTAAATAAAGTTATTACACACACATTTGCAGTTCATTTTTTGATTTGAGTAGGAGAATCCTTGATACTATGATACTGAAAGTTGAATTTGCGGTACTAGAATTGTCACTTGCGAGCTACCATTAAACAAGATACTTCGTTTTTACCCACCTCAGCTTAGATAAGAGAATAATTTATTTATAACTGTATAACATATATTTAGTATCTCAAATGAATGAATGAAATGGGGTTTAACGTCCTACAGTTCCCCACTGACTTAGTTAATTAAGAAGGGCATACACCATACAGTGTGCTATGTGAAATTTATCCCGGACAGGAGCCGTGCGGTCTACTCGTATATCGAATGTCAACAGTTGTCAATGGTTCTTTTACGCCCACGTGGACGGGATCTCGGCTCATCGTAGACAGGTAAAACCCTTCTTTCTTACCTCTCCGTGTGCGACTTGAAATAGCGGAAAGTCTGTACCACACTCGTATGGATCGAGCGTAACAGTGTAGGTACCAGCAGCAGAACTAGTAACTGTAACATCCCTTATCATAGCACCATTTGGTTTGGCGGGGGGCATTCTCTGTAGGGAAGCACCTGGAATACAAAAGTAATTAAAGTCATAAAAACGTATTTTATTAAAAGGCTGCGAAAAAAACACAGATTAAAACTGTTGCTGGTGCCGTAGCAGTGATGTAAGTATGTGATGCGCTGTCTGGGTAATCTATATCTACTGACACCTAGCTGTTCTGCCGTGTCTCAATTTCAATATGTGGGGAATTCCCTTGACTCACTTTATAGAGGTGTAGAGGTGAATGGCTTGAGTCACGGGTTAGATGGGTGTTGTCTTTTTGTGGGTGTACATTGACATTGTTGTGATTTAAATGTTATCAAATCAAAAAGTGAACGTAAGCGGTTTCTGATTAGAAGCTGACCAAGGCGCTATGCAACAGCAGGCTTATTAATACATGCAAGCCGAATCTTTCGGCAGATCGATCTGGATGACACTTTAATTAACCATGTGAGGGTGGATTAAACAGAATGTTCAGTTTAAAATAATGAAACAAAATTGAACAAATTCAGGAATATAGCTTTTTAAGAATTCTATTTAAGAATTAACAATCCTTAAAGAGTCACCTTGATCGGATGTTAAAGATGCTCTGGCTATCCCAACACTGTCTATAAACAGATCTTCATCAGTGGATGATCGAGATATAGTGATCCAGTCTACCCTATAATCTGTACCATCAGCACGATGAGCTTTAACCTTTTCTAACATATCCCAACACGAGAACACCCACCTGAAAAAAGCAAAAAATATATTTTATTTGTACAGTATAATTTTATATTATATATTGTGGCTTGAGATCGGTATTTTAACTTTAAAAACTTCAAAGGATCAGGAGTTGTTACAGTACTTATGTAGAAGCGTGACTAATTATAATACACCTTACTATACTTACACCTGTCTCATATTGATGTATATGAAATGAACGGGGGTTTAACGTCCTACTGTTCTGCTAAGTAACATAACATCAACTTAATGACTACAACAACCTGGGCCTGTTTCACACGAAATTATAACTAAGATAAATCCAAATTTGAGTAATTTGATTGGATAATATAAGATTGATTTTAGTACTTAGCCAATCAAAATGGAAGGGTCTACTAAAGTTTGGATTTTATCTTTAGTTAAGATTTCGAGAAACGGGCCCTGATTACTAACAATTTTAACTAACTGCTAAACATAATGTTTATAAAATGACGCCTATTTTCATTGATGAAATTGTTTGTTCATTAGTCTGTACACGAGCATTGATATTTGCTGTTGTGTTGTTGAAGGGAGAGAGAGTACATGTGAGAGAGAGAGAGAGATGGGGTTTAACGTCTACTAAACACAACAAGGTCATTTCGGGACTAACATATGGTTTAATTTTATTTCAATAATTCGCTTGCGCGTAGGGGTCTTTAGCAGTCAATGGAAACCGGCGTGTCTGGAGGAAACCCACGAGGTTGAGAAGGCGCCCCTATCTCCATGCCACATATGTTCACACCAGGGCTCGAAACAACAGCCGCAAGCCAGAGGTGGATGGAGCGCGGCACTCTAGACCACTAGGCAATCCTAACCCCCTTGATGTTGAAGAACGGTGAATAAAATTATTGTCTTACTGCGTTGGTGTGTCAGCCGTTACGGACCATGATAACGCTGCTCTTCTAACCACATTAGCACCGTCAGCATAGCTATATCGGACTCTGATCTGACTTAATTTACCTTTATACGCCAAACAAAGCTGAAATACAAAAATAAAGTTAATAGACAAACGTGGCGTCAGATGTTTGTTAGCCGCGCCAGAATGCATGTTTGGATTGATGATGAACTGTAAACATATCAAGGTAGGATCGTATCTCTTAAATGTCAGGATTCGCTTCTGGTGTTCGATGAGAAAGTTCCTCGTAATTTTCGGGTGATGTTTCCCCCTGTGCATGGTGTAGGACCTGACAAAGGCAGTGTCTATTAATTCGAAGTCTCGTGTACACGTTGCCATCTACGAAACTTATATACATGACTGATGGAATTCGATATAAATGTAGGTCGTAGTACCGCTATCCGGGCAAAATATCCACCTCCCCCCGAACACGGCATAGAGTAAGCCCGTCTTCATTAGCACAACCAGGGATGAAAGTAGAACGTTAAACACAATACAAAAAGCGAGGTCTGCCCGAGATTAATAATTTTCTTGGGCTCCGCTTATTTGACTTGAGCACTTTCCCACATAAATCCCGAGTCCCATTCGTCTCATCAATAAGTAAAGTTGATACTACATTGTTTTAAAAAAAAAGGGAACCCAAAACTTACAGCTTTATGTTGTGACAGAGACTTTCCCATAGTATCGCTGTCACTGCCGCCTTTATGGAAAATATACCATGGGTTGAGTGTAGATCGGCGTCCACAGAACGGCTCGGGGAAAGAGACTGGAGTACCAAAATTGTTTGATACAGTGCTCTCGTAGTTTTCAAAATAGGTGGTTCCTGTAGGCTTTCCAAGACTTGGTGGACACTGAACGCTAAACATTTCAAGTAAGGCACCTTGCAGCTGTAAATAAACAAAATAACACGACTAGAAAAAGTTCCCAAAACATTGACAGTGCATTAAAATATATTTTTACAGAACTGCTTCTGGCAACGTTTTGAATTCGTAGATCATAATAGATGTCCATTCAGAGGAACATGGATGCTTGTGCTAGGTTAAGTTATACCTGTCCATTAGAATCTACCCAACTGCCCATATATAAATTTAACTGCCCATTTGAATCAACCCAACAGTTCTTATGAACTATCCCAACTGTTCTATGCCTTCCTTGTATAAACCAACTATATCTCCGGGTCATCATCAAGCTACAGGATCGTTTTCACAAACTATGTTCGTGACTCAAACGAAAAGCCTGTATATGAACTTACCAAATAATTGAGAAGTTTTATCCGATGCATAACACAAACTACAAAAAAGCGATCTTTGATTCCAGAAGTCGAATTTATTGGAAAGGGGAAAAATCACTAGCCCAGTTGTTAAAATACCACGAATCTATGTCATTTCGTGACTAACATAATATGTTTCAATTTTATTTCAATAATTCACTTTAATCTTGAGAGGAAACAGGAGGTCCCGGAAAACCCCTACCAAGTGACCCTACTCCTTGTCACATTCAAACGGGAAATCGAAATCACAATACTTGACTCAATGACAGGCCTTTAACTCATTGGGAAATAGTATCAGGAATTCTGAAAGAAAGTGAGCATACTTTACCTCATTAGCTGTAGCTGTTGGACTTATTAGAGGTGACGGTATACCGGTCATCATTAGCTGATATCCCTCTAAACTTGGTTGACCTTTAGTTGTTTCAGCTACTGATATAGTCGTCGTATTCTCAAACTCAGGACTAATCATAGTACTCATATCAGGTAGATCTCCTAAATTAATAAAAACACTGGTGAATAAGAACAACAGTGGTAAATTACAACTGGAAAAATATAACAACTGTGGAGAATTACAACAACCGGGGGAATACAACTGTGGCGAATTAGAACAGCTGGCGAATTGGAACAACTGGAGAATTGGAACAACTGGAGAATTGGAACAACTGGACAATTACAAAAAAAAACCAACAAATCGCTTAAGCTAATTAAACCCTAAAACTGTTAATCTTTTAACTTATAGTCAACGTTCATATAACAATTTTTCAGGAACGATAAACTATTAGGTATGAAACTAAACCTAAGACGGTGCAATGGACAGCATCTAGTCGTTCGGTTGGGACGAAAAACCTATGTTGAAATGCACGTAAAAAAACATTGACAGTTGGAATTCAATTGCCGCCATTTCATTCATTTATATCTCTTTAGTCCCCCAAATCCTTGGAGTTTTCTCAACGTTATCTTTATTAAGCTCTTATTGAAAACATACCCTTGTTGCTTTTGAAAGTTACAACAAAAACAGCTCCGTCTGACGAGGGTGTAACAGTGGCTGTTACAAGATCTGGTTGTACACCTGGTAGAGCTTCTATCGCTTTCTTAACATCGTCTGCTGATGAGGATATTTGTAACAATTCTAAAATAAAACAATATAATTACAACCATTTTATATTAAAACATTGTTTAATTTGTTCATGCTTCACAGCCAAAATCAATTTTAAAAATATATCTTTCTAAAAAAATTTTTAGCTTATGGGCATACATTGTCAGAATTATTTGTGTAAGCTCCGGTACCGTTATATGTATGACCTGTATTTGTGACTTAAAAGAAGCGCTGTGTGTGGCTCTAGCTGCTTTCCACCATTCGTGGATCTGACTATTATAATCGTTATGGATCACCACAAATAATGAATACCTGACGACACTTTCCTTGGTAATTGTATTGAATTGATTTTCGCAAACAAATCTGACCTAAATTATGTAGGATGGCTGGGTGTTCAATTGGTCTAAATCGCCATTCTTAGATCAAAGGGTATGTTATTGAGTCAAGTGACATGGTTTCCATTCTAAGCTTCTGGTAACAACGAGCATGATCGCCTGCCTAACGTCGTAGGTTTTCTGCGCACCCACTAGTTTCCTCCCACAGCTAGAGCCTCTGCCCACAAGCGAGGTTAAACCCGATTTTTGCCTTAAATATGCATTCGAAACATTGATTTAAACTGTGATTGAAAGTTTAGTGGTTTTACCGGTATAGGCTGAATACAATCCAAGTCTAAATGTACATTCGGCCAATGCGGTTATGGTGACAGTTTGAACTTCCGACACAGCAGTTTTAGATCCTGATGGTGGTGTGACCGTCAGCGTCTATAAAAATTAAAAGAATTACATATTTAAACTAAAATTCCCTTTAACAATGAAATTGCCTTATGTCAAAACTTTCATGATATGATCATACATGTATTTACCTGATTCGGGTGGGGCCAAGGGGTGGACACGAGGAATGGTATCGATCATAATGTCTGCTATCTGTTATGTAACGAGAAGTATAAACCCCGGGATCTCTGGTTTCCTCTAATGTTAAATTATTAAAATTATAATATACATGTATTAAGGATTGGTCCTGAAATGGCTTAATTAGTGTTGAGTGTGCGTTATCCCCAATGCCGTACCCAGGCGGAAAATGACTTCTACTTACGATAACGTCTTTAACAACAACCGAATTAAGGGAAATGGTCTGTTCTTCCTGTGAAACGTATCCAAATATTCGTCCAGGTTCTGGGTTGTAAACACGGGCTGCTACTTTCAGGTTACTCCCTGCTGACCCCTGACGATGTATTGCTTCAATGTAATAACTGAAATTGATTAAAAAAGAAATGAATGAAATGGAGTTTTACGTTCTACTTCTCTGCACCAACTGGAATACATTGTATCACGAATGGTATACCAAATGTGGTGTGCTATGGGGATAATTTTTAATTTTCCCCGAACAGCATTGCTACGGCCTATTTCGCATTCTAACTGTGTATACGGGACTTTGACTGCTTGTACCACCCACTCCCCACCCCCCACGAACGACAAGAACATTTCTTGCTAGACCCTCTCCCCTGTACTAGGCGTAACATTGCAAGAAAATCCCGAGGGGCGTCCTCGGCCGACGCCGCCTTCGAACCAGATACCTCCTGATTAGCGAGCCATTGATATACTTACTGAGCCAGTGCGGCTCCCAAAATGAGATAAAGTAGAAATACTACTCAACAGTGAAGTAGACCTGGTACTGGTTTATATCCTCTCATCATTTCACCGTACATCATAATACTCCCGTGTTCTCGGGAAAATCGAACCCAGAAATGAACATGCTCGCAATACAACAATTTTTGGTCCAAGTTGACTAGGGGTAGCTCATGTCGTAGCGAGCCGCCAGGGTCAATATTACAGATACGTTCATAATAGGTAGTGTGCGCCATAAAGGTCGTTATGAATTCTAAGTCCTCAAAAACGGTATCGGCAAAATAGAATGATCAGCAAATGGACTATATACATTAAATCGTGCTTACTTTCTGCCCTTTACCAATGCTATCCTGGATGACTCTTGACTGGTCAGTGAAAAGTAATCTTTATTTGAAGTGGATTCGGCTATTTTAACCTAGGTAAAAGAGAGTCATTTTTCAATACATAACTAACAGTTCGTACGGTAGACCTTTCCATAGGATCTGGATGCTTATTATTCTCCATGTGTGGTTACAGGCGGAGGTGTTGGGAGGTCTTTCATAGTATCATGATGGTTATACTCCATGTACATTTACACGATGAGAGATTGGGAGAGATTAATACGATCTTGATGATTAAACTCAATGCACGGTTACATGATTGGGATTTAATTATACTCCATTAGACCATGATACAGGATTGGGGTGGGGAGGGCAAGGTTATCCTTGTGGTCACTTGGGATGGGGTGTGTGTGTGTCGGGGGATGGTGCATTTATAGGATCTGGAAGTTTATATAGCATGTGTGGTTACGAGTTGAGAGGATGGGAGTTCTTTCACTGGATCTTGACACTCCATGTGGGGTTGCAAGAGGAGCGGCAGAAGATCATTCATGGGATCTTTTTGCGGTTACAGCATTAGAGGGTGACAGGTCATTCACAGGATATGGATGCTTATACTATATATGTGTGAATACGAAATAAGCGGTTGGGAGATCATTCATATGGAATGAGCTGCATAATATAACTATGGTAACTTAAAAAATACGAAACAGACTGCCTCCTGCACTCGTCACCATGTATATATTGTGATATATAATAGATTACTTTTCGTTAAAGATTTTAGAATATCAACAAACCTTGTTTGCAGGATTCTCGTCGGTACTCAAATAAAGTTTAGCTTGGTTGTCTGCTTTGATGTAGAATTGATACTCGTCGTCACGCGGAGGTACAAAGAATCCCACCATTTTATCCACGTAATTAAATCTATCAGTATGTGAAAAGGACATCTCATCAATATTCATGAAGCTATAATCACTGGCGCTTGTTGATAACGTCATAATATCATCAATATTACTGGAAGATTTGGTGGTTTCATTCCATATATGGTGTACAAGACCACGGGCACCTGCAAATAACAACAACTGTTTGATTGTCTTGAACGTGCCCGACGTCGATATCGTTTATTATTATTATTATAGAATATTTATAGTGCGCCCTTTCATATAAAATGTTCAGGGGCACTTGACAATATAATCGTAAATAAAAAACACGATTATAAACATCTTAACGATTGTATACAGGGTCAGTTAAAAGCCTTAAATAAATGTGTTTTAAGCTGGGTTTTTTAAAAAAAAAGAATGCATTCATTTTTTAATAATTAGGACAAAGTATAGATACATGTATATTGTACATTTTGTTAACTGTTTTCCTACCAGATTTTGGAGAAAACACTTTCGAGTTAGGTAAGTGAATATCAAATTAAAAAAAAGCTCTAAAAAACACGATTATGAACATCTTAACGATTGTATACAGAGTCAGTTAAAAGCCTTAAATAAATGTGTTTTAAGCTGGGTTTTTAAAAAAAAAGAAGAATGCATTCATTTCTAATAATTAGGACAAAGTATAGATACATGTATATTGTACATTTTGTTAACTGTTTTCCTACCAGATTTTGGAGAAAACACTTTCGAGTTAGGTAAGTGAATATCAAATAAAAAAAAAGCTCTCGATCAAATTTAGGTCAGTTTCTTGCACCAGGCGTTCTCGCATTTATTTAAGTTCTAATTTACCCAGGAGCCACGGTGGCTTAATGGGTAAGGCACTGATTCACAAACCCGGTAATTCCGGATTTTCAAGCGTCTTTCCCCCTGCAGTTATATGTACAGACGGATGGTTTTGCACGGAACAGTGTCCAGGGGTTCGGATTGGTCCAAAAGGCTTTACGTGCTCGTAAAATAACCCTTGACAGTTGGAATTCAAACACATCATACGGTTTTCATTCGCCCGGTTATCGCAAAGAAGGGGGACGTTCAACCCAATATTGATATCGTTTTTAATTTACCCGAGTAAGCCGCTGGTGATGATGTCGGTTCTGGTTCAACTTGACACTCTATTCTATCATCTTGTATCGGTCTTATCACATGACAAATGGTACCTACAAAAAACAATTCCATGTCCATCAAATTCAATTTAGTCAGCAGTAGGGCACACTTTAATAGCTTCTTATATAAATACTGAAATATGTCGATATAATATAGCGAAATCTAATGCAACAAGTATTGATGCACTATGGATAGGGAACAGAGTATGACTTGCGAAGTCCTGTTTTTTTCAAAGAGCTTCATGGACAAGAAGAACAAGAACAAGAAAAGGATGAGTGCTTGGAGCCGAGTTCCGGGCCCCGAATTAACTTAGGGTCAGAATTTACTCAACTTTTAATCACTGTTTATGAGAAATATATTTGATCCACAAGCACAAAACCTTGCACATTGTTTCTTATTGATGTATATGACACATTTAAACAACAAAAGTTTTACAAAGGCGAACATTTTTTAGTTAATTATTAACTTAAATCTGGAAATGCTTTGTCAAGTCGGAACCCACTCCGAGATGTTAAACCAATACTTTAACATATCGACATAGTAAAATCTAATACAATATAGTGTTAAAAATATTATTTGTTTTCGATTAGAAATAAATTCCGACAAAATTGAGACTGTTTGATAGTAAGGAATTTATACAAAAGAGAGATAGTAAAGCAATTTTATGAAATAGAAATTGTATATACTGACTTCCAATTGTAATTTTCACTGGAGCTGTTGTTTCATCAAAATGTTTACCATATACAACCAGTCTTAGTCCGCCCATCTTACTGCCCTCGTTAACAGATATAGACGATATTCCTGAATTATAAACATTAAGGTTTCAATTTGTTTTAATCAATCTCAGTAAGGCATTAAACCCCATTTCAATTCATTTATCAATCTGTTTTCTGGTATTCACTGACGCCAATTTTGACAGTGGTTTGGCCAAATGAATCTACTCTTTGGGACGGAAACCACGCCATTCTTAAAATCGAGTATACAAGATGATGTACTGTGATGAACGTAAACAATGACGCAAAGACTTGTAGGCAGAAAACTTGAGTTAGCTGAAACCCAGTGATGGACCCTGTGGTTAGTGGAGTAGAGCGGAACAATACCACTGGGGATACCGAGGATGTACTTTCTTATTCACAGGCATATCTACACCAGCCCGCTTAGCGCGCCAATTTGTGGTGCTAAACCCCATTTTATTCAATTTAATTCCCCATTCTTCCTTTATTAAAAAGCGATCATTATTATCTTGGTTAGTGCACAAAAAGTTTTGCGTTAAAGTCAATTTCTTTTCATTTACTTATTTCTGATGAACACGCGAACTGTAGAAACTATGATGTAACATACCTGTATATGTCTGGAACATGTAAGGCTTACTAGAGCTACCGATTAGATAAATAGAGGGATCGGGTTGCGATCTGAAACACAATAACCACAAGTTAAAATAACTATTGTAAATTAGACCAATTTAGGTTAGGGGTATAAAAACATTGCGATCGGATATAGGTTAAGATATTTTGTAGCCCTTTCATAAAATTATTTATCACTTTGTCTAGAAAGATATTTTTTATACAACTAGCGATATACCTGCCGGTAGAATGTGGTGGTATTTGGTATTATTGGATTAGTATTGGGTTGTGTTAGATTAGTTTAGGGTTAGTATTGGGTGGCATTCGGTAGTATGTGGTGGTTTTGGGTAAATCATACACCCAGTACAAGAATTCTATTCCAATCTGAAATGCCGGTTTATGCTAATCGTCTAGATAATTAAGATTTGGTTAATTACTCTTAACTAACATGGAAATGTTTAATTCGATGTCATCTTATCATCTAATTTAATAGTTCATAAATAAAGATAGTTGGTCCGTAACTGAGTTTATCCATGCCATTAAGAACATTTTTTAAAAAGTTCTATTGATATTTATTTCGTGTAATTAAGTTCTATTGATATTTATTTTGTCTAATTAAGTTCACAAATTTTGTACTTGCTACAAACCTCCAGGTTTCTTTGAATTAAGCGTTCGAAAACACCAATTCTTAAATTGATAGGCAACTTATTGTTTGGCATTATTCAAGAATAATTCATGTACACCAATTTAAACTTTTATAATTTCTGAATCAATATGGCTTTTAGATAAATAGTATGATATAAAGCTGAGGTTAGAATGGCTTGTTTAGAATAATTTAAGCAAAATGGAAATATTCTATTGATTCTTTTTTTTAATATTCTAATTAATAGTACATCCTTGATATGAATTATCATGTCAGTTTGTTTTCGATTACAAAGTAAAGTTTCTAGGGCTCTAAATCGATCGATGAACCTATATGGCGTGACAATAGAATCCGCCCTAATAATTATCATCAATATATCAATATTTATTCAGAAATTTGTTCTATTGTTTTAAATCATATACCACACGGGAAAACGCAAAGCACTTAGACAAAGCAGTCAATCCTAAGTTTTTTTCTGAGAAGGCCATTAATAAATAATTATTTATTGTTGTCGTTCAGTTTACACATGCGAGATTTGAACTTCGATATGTCAGAACGGATGACGCAGTTAACTCAACCACGCGAAAAGTCTAGTAAAGTCGTCCACACATACAAGATATATTTGTTGGGTTATCCACACGGCATTGGTTGTTGAAGCCACAAAATTCCCCACTCAACGGCCCCGGTTGCGAATGAATATAACAATGCCTTTGAATTTTATGGGATGATGTTTCTTGAATTGTACGCTTCATCGTTCGAAACCTAGCAGATTGTTATTCGCGTGTTAAAATGCGTTGAATTACAACTCATAAGAAGTGCGGATATAAATATCAAAGTTTGTTTAAAATTCTATAATGAGAGAGAGAGGGGGTTAAATGGGGTATAACGTCCACTCGACACAAACTAGGTCATTTCGGGACTAACATATGGTTTAATTTTATTTCAATAATTATCATGCGCGAAGGGTTCTGTAGCAGTGGGATGAAACCGAGGGACCCGTCCGGAATAAACCCACGAGGTTGGACAGGCGAAAAATTCTGTAATGTGCCACAACTGACTTCTGACGGTGATAATAAAATAAACAAGCGACCATCATGAAATCTTATAGACACTTTTTTGCCTAGTGGTCTAGAGTGCCACGCTTTGACCTCTAGCTGGCCGGCCACCTCTGGTTTGCAGCTGTGGTTTCGAGCCCTGGTGTGAGCGCATGTGGTATAGAGACAGGGGCGCTTTCTTAACCTCATGGGTTTTCTTCCGGGCACTCCGGTTTCCTCCCACAGCTGAAGACCCCGACGCGAAGGCGAATTATTGAAATAATATTAAACCATATGTTAGTCCTGAAATGACCTAGTTGTGTTGAGTGGACGTTAAACCCCATTTCTCTCTCCGTTCGATAACCCGCCCATTGTTGGTGGTGAGCCTAATAACCTTGACAGAACCAAAATTAACTTATAGAGAGAGTCTAAACATTTTAATTGAATACAAAACAAAACAAACCATCATTCTTTAATGCGATTTATCGATTTTTATTGTATTGTAATCTTTGTCACGCAACAAGCGGATACTGGAATTTTGATTGATTTGTTCAGTGAAGCAGAAAGTAAGACAATGATCTACCATACAACTATCAAACACTGTGTTAAAATAAGATCTATATTTTATTTGTTTCAACTTACCGTCCATAACTTCCTTCCACAATAAAACTTGCATTTAAATGACCTATAAGAAAGAACGATAAATGAATCAACAATGTCCGCATGGATAGATCTTTGAGTACGGAACCCAAAGGAAATCGAATAATCAAAACTTATGTCGGATTTAATCTCCCGATGGGATCACTGACCTATTTCTAAAACAAAGCATCTCCTGCGGTCATTGGTATCTTAAATAAAAACATGATGTCGTCGATCAGCACGTCAAGCAAGTACTCCTATTATTAATAATAATAATCATTTCCATACTGTAGGCCTACTTTTAATGTCTATGGTATTGATTGTCATTATAAGGAATTTGAATTTTTATCTCATTTTCATAAGTGATAAAGGCTCTATCCGATCGAAATATTTGGTTCGTAAAGATGGAGCGGAAGTCGACTTGTTTACAATTTTCGCTTTTATAATGTGTCGACAGTCGAACACGCCATAGGTTATATCACAGTCCTAGTTTAATCTGTACAAACAACAAATTAACAAATAAGTCTAATGAAAGCGACAATGTAAACCACATTAAACCACCAGTTTTTTCCTTTATCCATTCAGCTAACATTTGTTTTGCATATCTACACCGCTAACATTTATTTTGTATGTCTACTCAAGTAAGATTTGCCTTGCATTTCTACTCAAGTGAGACTTGTTTTGTATATCTATTCAAGTAACATGTTTTTGCATATCTGCTCAAGTAATAACAAATTTGGATAATCTACTCAAGTAAGATTTGCTTTGTATACTAGTAATCTACACAAGTAAGATTTGTTTTCTATAAATACTCAAGTAAATTTTGTTTTGTATATCTATTCAAGTAAGATCTGTTGGTATATCAACAAAGCTTAAATTTATTTGGTATATCAACTCAGAAAACATTTGCTGTCTATACAGCATTCTTACCTATAAATGTTCCCTGTTCTTTACAAACCAATTCCCCATTCCAGCTTGTACCTGCATTGTCTAAACTTAAACCAAATCTACAAAGAATTTAAAAATAACTTTTTATATCCGTTCAATAAACATTTATTTCCATATACGTGTATTCAAAACAGTCATTGTTATCTGTAATTAGTCATTTTTTCCTGGTAAGAAATGTTATGGGAGATGTGGTAAAACAGTGTGCATCATATACCCACAGTGTGTATTCTATATTAACTATGTGTAATCTATACCCACAGTGGGTATTCTATATTAACTATGTGTAATCTATACCTATACCGTGTATTCTATACTCACAGTATCAGTATGTACTCTATGTATAATCTATACCCACGGTGTGTATTCTATATTAACTATGTGTAATCTATACCTATACTGTGTATTCTATAATCACAGTGTCAGTGTGTACTCTATGTCTAACCTATACCCACGGTGTGTATTCTATATTGACTATGTGTAATCTATACCTATACCGTGTATTCTATACCCACAGTGTGTATTCCATATTAACAATGTGTAATCTATACCTATACCGTATATTCTATACCAACAGTGTGTATTCTATATTAACAATGTCTAATCTATAACCACAGTGTGTATTATGTATTAACAATGTGTAATCTATACCTATACTGTGTATTGTCTACCCAGTGTGTATTTTGTATTAACAATGTCTAATCTATACCTATACCTCTTGGTCATATGCTATATTACAATGTAAATTGTGTATTAACAATGTGTAATCTATACCTATACTGCGTATTCTATACTTCCAAATCCATGGCCTAAGGCCAAAAATTGAAAGATTGCAAAATCATATTCTAAAAAACATGAGGCAGCTTCGGCTCTCCTATGTCTTGTCTGCGATATCACTTAAGTGGAAGCAGACGTTAAACACCAAAAAGAAGAAGAAGACTTCCAATGTGAATTAAGTATTGCCAGTGTGTAATCTATATCTTTACTGTGTATTTTATACTTACAATGTGTCGGCCTCCAGGTCCTTCAGTTCACAATTCTGAGCTCCCAAATACACTCTGAAAATAGGAGATATGTTGACAATGACGTTTTATGAACATCTCCTTGAATAAGATGATAAAAGTAATATAAATATTTTTTTTAAAAAATAACGGAAATAGTTGTGCTATATACTCAAGCGAATAATCAAATTCTTTCATTGGCACTTACCGTAGATAGATAGACATGTATCCTGCCTCCACTCGATACATGTTTGGTCATTTCGGGTCCAACACAGGATTAGATTTTATTTCAGTGGGGGGGGGGGGTGATTCCAGGGGACCCGCAGAAACCCACGAAGTTGGACAGGGGACTCGACTACTTGTCTCATACAAGCCGGGGATAGACACCGACCCAATCGAAACCTCAATGACACGCCTTATTCCCGTTCGCCACTTATACTCACACCCCAACTTACCGTAGAAGTTTTTCTAGACGACCATTTGAACTTACAGCAAGGTTACTACCATATCTGTCTGTTATAAGTTTTCCTCGGATTTTAACGGAGGTTCCTGTTCAAGATAATGTATTTGATTTAAACAATATTTTATTACTTAATAAATAAATGATGTTATATTATAGAAAGTAATTTTTTATCCATGTATATGGATATATCAAGCGTTACTGCTTACACGTATGTAGAATCTCTTAAAATGATCACTGAAACGTTTGACCACTTGATATATTTATTTAATCAAGATATTTTGCACAAAGTATGGAGGTAATAACAGGGCACGGTCGGGCTGACAAGTATGGAGGTAATAACAGGACACGGTTGGGCTGAAGATACTTCTTGGATTCCCTTAAAGGGAACACTGCGAGCTGTATGGTTCAAAATTAAAAGAGACCGTTATGAGATGAGATTTTATTTTCATCACTAACAGTCCGTTTTGACCTGTCCTCGGAACGACCAGTCACGGATTCGCTGTATGTCCACCACACAGAAGTAAGGTAGGGCTTGATAAAGTCGTTTGCCATTTTAATTGGTTGACTACCACAACACTGAATGTGTTTTAATGATATAGTTATTAGTATGTATAGGGGTACCAACCAGGTCGACCAGATCTTGGTTCTATTATTTCTATAGTTGGTGTATAATCTTCTTTTGGCTGTAATGATACAAATACACATTTTGGAGCGAAATACGTCTCAACTGTCACATACAAGAGTACCAAAAAACGACGAAAACATCATTATTGAGAGCTATTACTGACAATTTTGGTGTGGTCAAGTGATTGGATGGATGACGGAACTTTCTTGGCCAACGTAGGGATCGAACACGGGACCTCCAGACTATAGAGTCAACGTCTTAAGCAGCGTGTACATTGGCAACATTTCTACAACATTTTTTACAATATTTTTACAACATGCCCTGTGTACACTATTATAAGAGTGTTGGAAATTTGTTGCAAATATGTTGGGAATATGTTGGAAGTTTGTTGTAAAACAGAGCGGGAAATTACTTTTTAGTGGGAAAATCATGGATGAATTCAAGGAGAGCACATGTGTTTTTGCTGCTTCTGTCACAGTTTATCTGTTCTTTCTTGGGTCCAAAACCCTCCCTGTTCTTCCTGTTCCATCTCACAGGAGGCTGCCATTTTGTCCATCTAGGGCTCGTCACATGACTTCAGGTAGATCACATGATCAATTAAATGTTGTAAGAATGTTGGAAAACTGGTTTTGCTCTGTGCACACTTAGCAACATTTTTACAACACGACAAAAAACTTTCAACAAAAAATTGACCAGACAATTTATTTTGCAATAAATTTCCAACAATTCTCCAACATTTTTACAACATTATTGTCTCTGTATACACTTGGCAACATTTTTCCAACACGGCGTTGCAACAAGGAATGTTGGAGAAATGTTGTAAAAATGTTGGTAGTGTACACAGGACTTTTCTCAGTGAGCCACCGTGGCTTCCCAATATTGGATAAAGGAATAATGTACATTCCGCATTTGATAGTATAGAAAGTATATAGTTAAAGGGAAATTGTGTACAATTTAATTCTGATAGAATATCTGCTTACCGTAAATTTACAACAATCGCTGCTACTAGCACAATGGTTGCCTTCAGTGACGTCAACGCCATCCACGGTTACTCTTACATAATAATCATCTTCGGGCATTTTCCTGTAAAAAAAACCATGTAGGGTCACAAGAGAGAGAGGGGGGGGGGTAGAGAGAGGATAATCAACTATTATGGCCAGTACAGGAGGACACGGACAATGATGGTACAATGGTGTATCCTCATAAGAAGATATATTTCACTGTAATATTAACGATGCAAATTGTACATTATAATATAATCTGTTATAATTATCATGATTTATATTACCTAAGTTTTGTTTTCGCGAAAATCTATATCTTGTAAATATATGTGTACTATTTTATATTACTTTCAGATTTATCATGTGTATACTGTAGAATGTTGCCTGATAATAATAAATAAACAGTTGTTTTGTTTATATGACACGCAACGCATTTGATGGCTGAATTCAATATATTTCTAGCGACTAACTGTACTATCTTGTAATCATTACTAACAGACGCTTATGTACGGAGCCCCTTAAGTGCACGATTCCACTCCTATATAATTATTTCGTTTAAACGAATTATTATTTCGTTTAAACGAATTATTATTTCGTTTAAACGAATTATTATTTCGTTTAAACGAATTATTATTTCGTTTAAACGAATTATTATTTCGTTTAAACGAATTATTATTTCGTTTAAACGAATTATTATTTCGTTTAAACGAATTATTATTTCGTTTAAACGAATTATTATTTCGTTTAAACGAATTATTATTTCGTTTAAACGAATTATTATTTCGTTTTAACGAATTATTATTTCGTTTAAACGAATTATTATTTCGTTTAAACGAATTATTATTTCGTTTAAACGAATTATTATTATTTCGTTTAAACGATTTAATTATTTCGTTTAAACGAATTAATTATTTCGTTTAAACGAATTAATTATTTCGTTTAAACGAATTAGTATTTCGTTTAAACGAATTAGTATTTCGTTTAAACGAATTAGTATTTCGTTTAAACGAATTAGTATTTCGTTTAAACGAATTAGTATTTCGTTTAAACGAATTAGTATTTCGTTTAAACGAATTAGTATTTCGTTTAAACGAATTAATTATTTCGTTTAAACGAATTAATTATTTCGTTTAAACGAATTAATTATTTCGTTTAAACGAATTAATTCATATAAATAGACGTGTGTATGTACCAATTCCAACTAGTTGTCTAGTTACAATAGCTGACCGTAGACCATTCAACAATTACGTAACGCTTTTTTTGCCATTTTAAAAACCCACCCACCCCTGCAAAACATCTCGACCACTTAGCCATACTAGGGATCTTCACCATGAGCGACAAGAATCCTAAAAACTCTGTCACACCAAGACCTGCACCATGAGCAGCAAGCGTCCTAACCACTCGGTAATATCGGGATCCTACCCCCAGTCGGACATCCCCCCACTCGGCCACACAGGGACTTCTCTTCTCGGCCACACCGGACTCTGATTCAATCGTCCACACCGAGCCCCCATCATGAGGGAGAAGCGTCATAACCAGAACATACCACAACGTTTCAATGCAATTCATGACGACACACGCGGTTTGGTGACAAAGAAGACTCAGTCATATCGGGTTTCTACCACCACTCGGACACCCTCCACCCACTCGGCCACACGGGGACTTACTCTACTTTGCCACACCGGACCCTCATTTCACTCGTCCACACCGAGCCCCCATCATAAGAAACAAGCGTCCTAACCACAACATACCACAACGTTTCAATGCAATTCATATTGGCATAGGTGGTGGTCGTCAAAAATGGCAACGTTTTGTCATCTGCTGTTAGTGACTGGCGGCGATTTGGCTGATATCCTTTCAAGTTTTTGAAGGTCTGTGTAAACTGCTAAACGATGACAAAACGTTGCCATTTTTGACACCTACCACCCATCGCCTGTGTCGGTATGAATTGCATTGAAACGATGTGGTGTGTTCTGGTTACGACGCTTGTCCCTCATGATGGGAGCATTGTGTGGACGAGTGGAATGAGGGTCCGGTGTGGCCGAGTATAGTAAGTCCCTATGTGGCCGAGTGGGTGTAGGAGCCCGATATGACCGAGTGGTTAGGACGCTTGCTGCTCATGGTGGAGGTCTTGGTGTGACAGAGTGTTTAGGATTCTTGTCGCTCATGGTGAAGATCCCTTGTATGGCCGAGTGGTCGAGATGTTTTACAGGGGTGGGTGGGTGTGAAAAATAGCAAAACTAGCGTTACGTAATTGTTGAATGGTCTACGGTCAGCTATTGTGACTATACAACTAGTTGGAATTGGTACATACACACGTCTATTTATATTAATTATTTCATTAATTCGTTTAAACGAAATAATTAATTCGTTTAAACGAAATAATTAATTCGTTTAAACGAAATAATTAATTCGTTTAAACGAAATAATTAATTCGTTTAAACGAAATAATTAATTCGTTTAAACGAAATAATAATTCGTTTAAACGAAATAATGAATTCGTTTAAACGAAATAATGAATTCGTTTAAACGAAATAATGAATTCGTTTAAACGAAATACTAATTCGTTTAAACGAAATGTTAATTCGATTAAACGAAATAATAATTCGTTTAAACGAAATACTAATTCGTTTAAACGAAATACTAATTCGTTTAAACGAAATACTAATTCGTTTAAACGAAATACTAATTTATTTAAACGAAATACTAATTCGTTTAAACGAAATACTAATTCGTTTAAACGAAATACTAATTCGTTTAAACGAAATACTAATTCGTTTAAACGAAATAATTAATTCGTTTAAACGAAATAATTAATTCGTTTAAACGAAATAATTAATTCGTTTTAACGAAATAATTAATTCGTTTAAACGAAATAATATTTCGTTTTAACGAAATAATAATTCGTTTAAACGAAATAATAATTCGTTTAAACGAAATAATTAATTCGTTTAAACGAAATAATTATATAGGAGTGGAATCGTGCACTTAAGGGGCTCCGTACTTATGGGATAAAATTTCAAATCGTTGGCCCTTACAGGTATTTTCTTATAGACGATATTTATGTTACAAGAATTTAGCCGAAATATATTTAATGAATGAATTAGATATATTTAGAGACCCAAAAACAATATCGAAGCAGTTTATCGACATTCCTAACAATAATTATGATACAAAAGTATATTTTAAAAAACATAATAAATTACATTTAATTTCACACTATTGGTAATTGTTTTTCTATAACACATTCTTATACACGATTTATTACACAGTTCAGTCGAAATGAATGAATAAGATATATTTAGATAGTTATAAATAATATGGGAAAATAGAGAGAAAGCAATACATGTAAATTATATTGAATTTTAAACCATGGAAACTTACTCTGTATAACACATAAGTTGTGTTTCAGTTGTTCCATCTGGGTGTACTTCACATGGTATGGAACGTGTTTTAGACACCATGTTAATCTTGTTACCAACATGCTCATTTCCGGCACCGAAATTAAACTGACTTCTTGCAAAATCTAAAGATAAAACACGTATGCATTTACTTCCATGGCAAATCAGAAATTATTAGTAGATAGCATATAAACATCAGCCATCACGTATTAGTTGATATCATATATATTAACAACATAATGTATCAGTAAATATCACAGAAACACCATGGTATATCAGAATATACCATAAAAACACCATGATATATCAGAATATACCATAAAAACACCATGATATATCAGAGAATACCATAAAACACCATGATATATCATAAAATATCATAAAAACACCATGATATATCATAATTTTTTTAATATCATAAAAATACCATGATATATCTATAGATATCACATTAACTATAAAGACCATGGAATATCAGTAGATATCAATAATACCAATGTGGAATATCAGTAGATGTCATAAAAAAACATAAGGTATCAGTTTATGGAGTGTGGGATATTCTATGAGGTGGGTGGGGTACTCAATGAGGTGGAATGTGCGATACTGAAGAGGTCAGGATGTGTAATACTCAAAAGGTCAGAATGTGTAACATTCCATCGAATGGGATGCGGGATATTCTACCGGATGATGTGTGGTTTTGATAGCTCTTAGTAACAGACGAATATCCGAGCTAGAATAACTATACAATACGACACTTAGGTAGCATGTTTTAAATAATAAAACTTATGAAAGTCCACTTACTTGTACCGCTTATAGTTAATCTAGTTTGACCATTAATACTTCCATAATGTGGTTCTATACAGCTGACGATGGTTTCTGAAAAAACAAAACCACCTTTTATGGTCACAAAGCGCGAATAAAATGACAACCGATATACCGTGCTATATGTGTACAAACCCGGGAATGTCGCCATTATAAATTGTGTTGTAGGTTTTTTCTTTTATTTTGAGATTAAGGTCATAGTATCTATATTATACAACCTGGAATCCCCGAAACTTGTAACTGATCACTAGTTCAAAATCGTTTGGACTGTGTTTTGCAATACGTTATTTAGGACTATTTGCTAGTAGAGTTTGAGATGGTCCGTCTATGATTAGCCCAGGTTAGGTGCAGAGGCGTAAGACGTTAAACCCAATTTTATTCATTAAGATGGTGGAAAAGTGATAATGTAGCTTTTAGATACGTGTAAAATGTCTAGTAACTTGTAACTGGTGGTTAGTATATAAATGGTTGGAGGAAAACGGAAGTTACGTACACACTGGGTGATCAAAATCTATGCATTTTAAAGAAATGGGGTTTGACGTCCTCCTTTTCTGCACCGACTGATGAAATGAAGATGGGGCTACGCCATATAGCGTGCTATGAGAGAATGTGTACCCTGGGAGTGGTTCAATATAGCCTACTCTTGTATCGAATTCCAATTTCTTCCTATCCGAACGACTAGACACTGTCCTTGCCAGACAGCACTGATAGGTGGCGGGGACCACGCCGGAAGATTCCGAGAAACACTAGCTACTGTCCATGCCAGGCACCACTGATAGGGGCGGAGACCACACTGAAAAATTCCGAGAAACACGAAGATCGAACCTCGGACCTCGTGGGTAATAAACCGGCGCCTAATAGCCCCCGCGGCGCCTTTGTACACTAAACAAGTGTTTTAAACCCCTTTGATCTGGTCATTGACTTGGGAATACAAACAGCTTACATGGTATTAGTAACCAAAATAACAAGTTTATAAAAACAAATAATGATGGCGTCCATGTGGAAAAGATATAAATTATGAAACATTAATAGTTTCATAAACCTTGATTAAACTATGGTGTTGATCCCAGCACGTACGAGAACTTATTTACGTCAGCTACAAGTCGTCTATTGTGTAAATTAAATGGATTGGAACGGTGGCTATAAACATTGAAACATAACACACTGGATAATCAACTCAACAACAGTCAACAGTACATTAATATCCCATCAACAAAATCTCTCTTACGAAACGCAAATCCATTTAAAGGGACATGTTTTTGAGGCTTTCAAGTGTCAATTACATGAAATGTAGTCTAAACATACATTATGCAAGAGCTAAATCTCTCTATTGCATGTCTTTCTTTCGGCCTTAAATGTTATCTAAATTATTTATTAGACATTGATTAACTTATCAAGACCATAATCAACTTTCGATGCCATTGTTAGCCTGCGAAATTTAAAGGATGTGAATACTATTTGTGATGGAAAAAATACCCGTAAAAATGGATAACCGAAACTTTCTTTATTCTCGTACCAATGGTAGCAATGGCGATCGGTGCTAGCCTAAAATTGAATCGCTAATCTCTTGGTTAAACAATTTGACAGGAATTTTCAGCATATTCTGACTTCATTGTCTATATTAACTATTGTAGCGAGAACTGTCAGCTCTGTAAGTTACTGGAATGTGCGATTAATCATATTCTGGAATCATTAGAATTACACCACGGAGATAAAGTAATTTCCGATTTCGTTATCACGGATCTTACTTCTCTGAGGTCTGTACCGATAACTCTTGGTTGAAAATTTTTACAGTCAGGAGAAAAGTTGCAGTGTATACCTAAAATGGTAATGTCAATCTGTTTCACAGCAAAAGGGGGTAGGGTGGCTGAATGGTTAGCATGTGCGAGCTGTATCATAAAGTCGGTTGCACGTGGCAAGGAGTATGATCGCCTGTCTAACCTCGTGGGTTTTCTCCGGGTCCTTCGGTTGCCTCCCAATGCAAATAAAACCTATACGGGCAAGCGAATTATGAAAATAAAATTAAACCGTGTGTTAGTCCCGAAATGACCTAGTTTGTGTCGAGTGGACGTTAAACCCCATTTCTCTCTCTCTCTCTCTTTCACAGCAGGAATTCGGAAACTTTGGTTTAATTCTGCAGAAGCCGACTGACCTTTACGTCCACAATATACTTACGCGTGACGTGACATCGTACGTCCTCATTAACACGTCCGTTGTTTACACCGGACGTTCTTGCGCAAAAAAACGCGACAGAATTGGTGTATTTTTTTTCATTTCACGCAACGCGTAAGATTATATGTACTCATTTACACTAATTAGGAAAACATTTTTTTTTATCCCGATATACTTCCATCACACTAATTAGTAAATACACTTATCTTAATAATTCAAAAACAAATAGTTTCAGAATTCAATTTGCAGAAAAAGAAAAAAAAAGTTCATGTTAAGCGCTAATTAACTCGCCCTGATGTCATCCCGTTCAGTGATAGTAGCGGACAAGATACTGCTGACAAGTTTGTGGTTTATACCGTTTGCACTCACATACAATTATTTTGAAACTGTGATCGAAAAATCAAGTGCAGTTTGGGAAAAGGTAACTCTAACATGTATTAAATACATTTATTGTTTGAAAATTATACAGGATGGAGGGTCTAACAAGGAAAGTTGTCTAGTTGTTCGGATGGGACGAAAAACCAAGGTCGCGTGCTCGTAAAAAATTCCTTGACAGTTGGAATTCGTTATAAGATTATGCCATAGCGACGGACAGTATGCCTTTAAACACCACATCATTTCTTGTTCTGCGATCCCATTTCCTGTCGACTTGAAACCCCATTTCGGTTCATGTCTGTTTATGCACTAACAGTTATTATTTCTGTTAGGCAACTTGTTAAAGGGCAAATAAGTTATCATAGTAATTTAGAAATTCTAACAGCCATTTTCGGAGGCTACCATTTAACGATGTCGCCTTTGAGAAATGAGTTTCTAGACTTGTTTGAGCCCATTGTATATGTTTGAGTTTTAAAGATTAATAACAATATTTTTTATCTAGAGACACATTTTCGGAGATTAGATAAAGAGCTGGCAGTTCTCACTATAATAGTTAACAACTAGATAATATAAAGGGAATTTGCTGAAAATTTCAGTCAAATTGATCTACTTTGAAGCGAGAACTTAACGACTGAATTTTCGGCCCTGACTCTATCATCATTACTAATGTCGGTACGATAAGAAACATAGTCTCGATTATCCATTTCATGATTAAATCTAAATTGAAAGATGCCCAGCAAATCGGACCCGAATCCCGAATCCAGTAAACATCACTTGCTAGCGAAGACATCGAGAGTTGATTATGGTCAGGATAGGTTAATTAATGTCTAATTAATAATTTAGATAACATTTCAGGCGCGAAGAAAGATCAGCAATAGGTAGATTTAATGTATGTTTAACTTTTGCAGCAAGTTTGATCTTCCACTCATAGGGGTCTCCTTAAATGTCTATTAAACCGAAGATATACTAAACTTTATTTAAAAAATAAAGAACACTTATATCAATCATATGTTTGATTTAAGAAACTTGGTTGGGGGTAAATAGTACTACACACCTATGGTAAGTATTTGTAGACATATGATATATGTATATTTCATTACTCTATTAAAATCTTATCATGATATTGAGATTTTATTAATTAAGGTATATTTAACCTTGATCCAGTGCGTAAAATCTAGAAGGAATCTTTTTGTGTCACGTTCTTTGGTGGGAATATGATATATGTATATTTAATTACTCTATTAAAATCGTATCGTGATATTGAGAAATTATTAATTATTAACGTATTGTTAACCTTGAGTATCTGGTATCTTTTTTGACACGTTCTTATGTTGTTCTTTAAGAATCTTCTTAAATTATTTAAAGGTCAGCGTCCTTGTTTGCGTGAATGCATTTTACCGAACGGCCGACTTATTTCGTTATTTTTGTCTCCTTCGTTATTATTATCACGTTTTTAGAAATGGACGTAAACCTTATTTTGTAGCAGTAAATTGACAATAGTCAGGATTTATTTGTTTGAAATATGCATTGAATCCACGGTATCTGCTTCCAGACCAACATTTAAATTGTGGTTATCTTTATCATTGCATTATGCGTTTCGTGGACATAGGCTAACGCCAGTTCACCAAACAATTGGCCTTCTGTGCAATTCCATTTGCTTTCTCCTCTGCGTGCGCGTAAAATTTCCTTTGATAGTTGAAATTCGACGTAACAGTAGGCTGTGGCGCCAAGACAAAATTTCCCTTATATCACACTGCTTTCATTAGCCCAGTCGGGACAAACCCCCATTTCATTTTCATTTGCATTCTCCCATTATCCTTTACATATCCTTTACATAACCGAACATGCCCCATTAAAATGTGGTAGGTGTGATACACATATTAGTATGTATCAAACAGTTAATGACAAGGCGCTAATTGGTCGGAGTTTTTATCAGATTGACCCCATTTCTTTGATCATATAATAAAGTTATTAAATTGTCAGTTATAATTAAGTACGATACCTAAACCTAACACTTGTTAATATCTATTGTGCGGGATATTCTATCGTCTGTCAGATTGCTAAAGTTGGCTATAAAACGCAATCGTTTACTTCAATGTAATTGTGGTCTATTTTGAAATTACACAGTCAATTTATATATTGATATAAAAGGACAACCGATTACTTTAGTTTCAGAGAGAGAGAGAGAGAGGGGAGGGAGAGAGAGACTCACATATTTCAATAATTCGTATGCGCATAGCGGTCTTTGGAAGCGGAGGCTTCGGAGGAAACCTACAAGGCTGGGAGGCGTCCTATGTCTTATCCAGTCACAGTAGCTATATACACCCCTCCTAGCCTGAGCCAAACGTCGTTTACGAGACAGAGTATTCCTAGTCTTACTAGAACACCTGACATCACTTCTCAATAGTGGAGTTGGCATGGCCAAGAAATATTGATTAACACGTGCTTTACGAAAAAAAAACTTGTATAAGAATCTCTTTTATTACCATCCAAAGTAAAGTGTTCATTACATGATTGTCTATATATTTTTTTTGTCGGCTTCATGGTCTACTTGTCGTAAATTGATCCTCAATGTTTAGAAATATTTATTTAGCATGTTGTTGTCGACAATAGTACATAACTATAATTATAATAATGAAATCGATTCCCGAAGAACAGTTTTTGCTCGGTTAAATGTATTTCACACACAAAGAGAAAAAAAAGCCGAAATGTATGGATGTGAAAATTGAAAAGCAATTATTCAACCATGCAAAGAAAGTCAATTTAAAATATTTAAACGTTTATATTGTGCTTCTTATATAACTTGTTTATTGTCGCATTGACATTTGGGTTCCATTTTATATTTTAAGCACATATGTATTTATATATGACGGTGGGAAGAGGGGGTCGAGAATAAAAGTCCGCTAACTTTTACATGACTGGTGGAATATATGCTTTGCGCTTTGCCGCGTTCTTCGAGTCCCCAGTTACAAATGGCAACGTAATGCATAATTGTACACAAGTCGTGTGCCAATGGTAAAATATTTATTTTGTCTTAAATATTGCATATCAGAAGCCTATCCTTTCTCGGTAATGTTAATTTAAATTGACAAATAATTCGTATTTTTAATGTCGAAGACTTTGGGTGATTTTGAGTTAGAGACTAAGCTACTCTAATTATTGGACCCTGCAAGTTACCCATTCATACTTTTACACATACGTTTCGTCTATTCCACGTGTTATTTATTACTCTAACAGCGGTTATATATCATGGAATGTGAATATCATTTAATTTAGCTTATTCAAAAACCCGGATCAGTCAAGCATCTAATCGTCTTCTGTCCTAACGCTTTTACAAATTCATATTGTTTATATTTTCAGCAAGTTACAACTTGATCGGTGACTCGACGGCTTTCAATATTAATAATAAAATGAACAGTAGGAATCCATTTTAATCGGATCACAAAGCCCTATCAATTTGAATTATAACTATACTAAAATTATTAAATATTGATTTTTATAAAATAAATCTATTGTTGATTTTAAGACACCTAATGGCGTCTTTTCCGCTTTATAAATATATCGCCTTTGTTCCATGCAAGGTTTAATAAAATTGGTGTATATTTAGGACAACATTCAATAAAAGGCATGCTATGATAGACCCCCATGTAAGGTTTAAGTATAATGAGTTACACAGGGTCCCCATTGTTCCCTTTCGCAATTTATTTATTTTTAAATGACTTTAAATTACAGCTATTTTGTACTTCACCACTCCAAATGCAAACCGTTCCGGGTGTTCGGGCAATGAACTAAACGGCATTGAAAGATATCATTTAGAAAACGGAGTCAATATTTTTTACAACAAAGAGCCATGCTGCTACAAAACTAATGTACAAAACTCGATGTACAATTTCGGTTTTATAAACAAACAATAACAATTTGCATTAAACCCGTGGCCTCGGATAAATCTCAATGACATCAATACATGTTATCTTTACAAACAACAGTATAATAATATCAAGCCCAATAGATCACAACTAGTTTATTATTATGTTGATCTTAATATGAACTATGGAGGCTTCTGGGCGGATGGTTACCTCGGAGATAGCCTATAGACCGACATGGAAACATTCCTAACGATGAAATAAAAATCAATCACAATGTACATTTAACAAAACGATTTTTTTTATAAAAATATTGTCAATCCATACTATGGTACACTTAATGTATCAACATGCTTTTACGCTTTGACAAGAAATCAGATTTTGTTTTCGGCTAAGTGACTACCTATTACCACATTATGTTGAGTGTCTTTTAGCATAAAGTAAGAACTTTGCTTTTATTTGTCTATGACTAATAATAAAATGATATTTTGTATTGTGTATCAATAGATTTTATCGCCCGTGCGCCTGAGTTAACCGGTCAAGATGACCATATTATAGTCCGGTGAGGTGTATGTCATAAAAAGTTATGTTTGTGACCTCGGCGAGTGCGATGTATATATAAAGTACGCGTATAAATTGTATTATCGGGCTATTAAACATTACTTAGTACAAATCAAGGGTCATAGATAAGCAATAAAATGTTTTCTATTATACGTTGTTTCTGAACATATTATATTTATTATCCTAAACGTCTGTTCTTGTGAATGAGGCACGGTGTGGGTGGGTGTCATTCGTTGGGTGATTGTTAATTTCTGAAATCCAAGTACATACAACTTTCACTGAAATAGTTGCAAGTACATTGTATTGTCAAATGTCTGGCACAAGGACGGGTATTTCTATCTTTCTAGAACACCCGATAACTCATTAAATCGGAAAGTTGACTGACACGACTGGTATTGTCATTTTGTTATAAGGTATACATAATTCCCAAATGTTTTAGACCAGTGCACATTACAAAACATAAACTGGCATTAGCATGCAATACCAAGTACATTGTATCCTGAATTGAGGCAAATTTAGAAAACGTTATTTGAAATATTTGACCATATGCACACCAATAAGCTCTATGCCACTCGTAATTTGTATATCCCGTTGGAATATTTAACAAAGTGTCAATGTGAAGATAAAAGAGTTGAGTGTGGGGGGGGGGGGCGAGGTGTCTAACATGTGTTCAATAGATCATATGTCATTAGGTTAGATATCACCCATTCTCGGGGGTAAATATCGCCTGTCTAACTTCGAGGTTTGTTTCCAGGACGCCCGATTTCAAACCGCTGCTAAACAATAGTATGTTAGTCTTGAAATGACCTAGCTTGTGCTGAGTTGACGTTAAACATAGAGCACTGTATAATAATATGTGAGTGGCAGGTCTTGAAGTTATAAGGTTTAAATATTTGATGAAGGGAATATATCGTGTGCGTGTGTGGACGTACTGTTGCTGTGTTGTGTTTCTCGTAACGCTATTTTCAGACTGACATCCAGATGAATATTTTAACAGGTTCATCGTCCAACTGTCAATACCTTTCATAACTGGGGGGTTTGAATGGCCGAATGGTTACGTACGTGCTGTAGCATAAAGCCTGTCATTGAGTCAACTGGCGTGGTTTCGAATCCCCGGTTGTAAGTGACAAGGAAAATAGGGTCGTCTGTCTAACCCCGTGGGTTTTCTCCGGGTCCTCCGGTTTACTTCCACTGCTAAAGACCCATACGCGCAAGCGATTTATTGAAATAAAATCAAACCATATGTTAGTCCCAAAATGACCTAGTTTGTGTCGAGTGGACGTTAAACCCCATTTCTATCTCACACCTTTCATAACTAGATCCACGTGATCTTTGGTGATAAAACTGTATTTAGTTAGTGTAACAATGACATTTATAACAATAGGTCGATATCACAATCCGTGTTGTGGCCGTTACAAGTTCATCGGGGTTTTCCGGCTTGTTCCCCTCCCCCTTGTCAGTGCTGCAGAACTGCTGACCCGACAAGGGACAGTGACAACTCGAAGTCCTGTGAACACATTGGCGTGTATGTAACAGTACTCTTTACAGATGGAATTCGATATGGAAATGAAATGAAATGGGATTTAACGTCCTACCGTTCTCTCCCGTTAATAAAGACGCCATACACCATACAGTATGCTATGTGGGAATGTCTGTCCGGACACCCTACTCTTATATCAAATTCCGACCAACAAGGGATATTTCATGCAACACTACCGTCCACATATATTCATAGTCACAGGAATCATTCCAATATATACCCACATCAGTTGTTAAATTAACCAAGATATCATTCATCTTTAATCACGAAATGAAAAAACAATTTTAAAATGACCTACCAGCTGACTGGCCACTTTCCAATAAAGTTATCAATAATATCAAAGCCGAAATTCTTGCATATTTTTTCCTTTCCATAGTTGTTTGTTATTCGAAATATATTCTTAGTTTCTTGTCTCTGCGGTTTAACAACAGCGTTTTAACTTTTATACCCGGGAGTCATTTCAGTGAATGAGCTGTCAATCAGATTGAATTCTTCTATCGATTGGCTGAAACAGATCATTAAACCATATAAACCCATTGTCTTATTGATTATGCATCGATGACGTAGACTAAGCCCCGCCTATTTTGTGGTGATCTGGGTTTACCTATTTATCTTTGACCCGATTAACAACTCACCGGACAATAGTACTTAATTAGGGGAATGGTTCGTCAAACCGCTACGTAATGACATTAACTCTATTATGGATCTAGTTCTAAACGTCAACGTGACAGATAAATCCGGCATGTGTTTGTCTTACATAAAACAAACATGTATTTCTTTCTAGGACATTGGTTACTGACCTCGGATATTTTGCAATTTTGTAAAGAAATGAAATGGGAATTAAAGTCCATTCTGTTCTGTTCCTGAACTAGGCTAATGAAGAAGGGTATACGCCATAATGCGCTACGGCCTACTCTTATATCGAATTCCAACGCCAAGGGATCTTTTACGTGTATGCCAATGTGTACACGGCACGAACGACTATGCATCTGTCCTTGTCGGGCCCTCCGTCCTGCATCACTGACCTATCCGAACGAAGATACACGTGTCATTGCCTGCAGGACAGTAGTACAAACCAATGTAACTTTGATGACGTAATATTCATAATACATAAATTTTGTTCTATATAAAAGTAAAAGGCTTGAGACCAACACTTAGTTCAACTATAGTACAATGTATACAAGATAATGTTCAAGTAAAACCTCAACTGGCGTTGTTTCGATTCCCCGGTTGTACGTGACAAGAAGTAGGGTCGCCTGTCAAACCTCGTGGGTTTTCCCAGGGTCCTCCGGCTTCCTGCTAAAGACCCCAACGCGCAAGCGAATTATTCAAATAAAATTAGAAACCATATGTTAGTCCCGAAATTATCTAGTTTTTAAACCCCATTGATCTCTCTCCCTCTCTCTCTCTCTCTCTCTCTCTCTCTCTCCAACTAAAACTATCAGAATAAGTAAACTGTCTGTGGTTCCGGACATAGAGCCTGTCTAGGGACAACGTTAGTCGTTCGGATGCGACAAAAAACGAGATCCCATGTACACGTTGGCGTGCACGTTAAAGATCACTTGGCGGTTGTAATTTCGAATAAGAGCCGTAGTGCCGTCTTCGAGCATGTTCCTAAAGCAACGGCTGCGAGTTTTACAACGTCTAACCATTGCTTCAATACTGTGTCATTCCCGACATTATAGCTACATTATCTGCAAACATGTTATCAGTAGCATCCAATTAGAGGTTGTGCCATCGCTACCTCCACGGAAACCTTGACATTGGACGAACTTTGAACTTTGGAAGTCGATTATCACAGGTATCATGTTAGCTTGAAAGCGCGAGACTAGGTATTCGCGATGACCAAGGAATCTGATTGGTCATAGGCTAAGCATATACCCAATCAAACTTAGTGCCGAAATATGCAGAGTGTTACATGAAGGGCTTGATAAGATGTGTGTAGTTTAGGCGAGATCAAGCCTTCTATTAAAGATGCTGTTCGAGCAGCATTTCCGCCATTAGCCAGTCGGAGCAGTGCAGTAGGACGTTAAACCCCGCCCATTTTCATTTCATATTTCCACCAATCGGGCTAATGAAGTTTCTCAGCGGCCATACAACCTACTTTTATCTATTTCCAATTTTTCAATAATGGGTATACATGGAACCACAAGTTTTCGATCCATTCGGACGAATATGTTCTTCTTCTTATCAGAACCATTTTGCTTAAACGTCTTAACACAGCTTATACAATATTACGAAATACTAGAGTGACGATTTATAAATCATAAGGGCGGCGTAAGAGTGTGTGTTTGGGGGGGGGGGGGCTCAATTTACAAAGAAGGGACACGGGGAACTATAATGAAGACCACATATGAATGACAAGTGGTGCCAAATTTTCTGGAATTAGTCGTCATAGCCTTCATTTAAAACACTGTCGTCATCATAAAAAAAACCTGTCAAGTCATGGCTTTTATTGTTGTTATTAAGTAATTTGTAAAGGTGTTTTTTAGATTGTTTTTGAATTGGTCAACTGGAACCCTAATTAAGACAGGGTGTGTCACAGCGGGGAATGTATTATACCGATAATACCTGTCGCACAAACAGAGGGTAATATGATACCTTTTCTGTTTACAAAATCCTATGTGATGAATCTAGATTTTAATTAACGCACCATTTTTTTTAAAGATTTAAAGACCCTCACCCCCAATCTGTCTAAACTAACACACCGCTAAACAATATTGGTTAAGAAATAGTGAGTTTTAGATCTAAGAGTTCATAACAAACACATGTCCTAACAATCTAAAAGACAGAGAGAGAGAGAGAGAGGGGGGAGAGAGAGAGAGGAATGGGGTTTAATGTCCACTCAACACATCTAGTTCATTTCGGGACTAACATATGGTTCAATTTTATTTCAATGATTCGCTTGCGCGTAGGGGTCTTTAGCAGGTTGAGAAGGCGCCTCTATCTCCATGCCACATACGCAAACACCAGAGGGCTCGAAACCACAGCCGCAAGCCAGAGGTGGCCGGCCAGCTAGAGATCAAAGCGCGGTACTCTAGACAAGTAGTCCACCCCAACCCCCAAAACGAAACAACTGAAAGCACGCACAATTTTGGATAAGACGTTTTAGAGGTAAGAGCTTCAACAATCTAAAGGAAACAACTAAATCAAAAACAATACGGTAAAGAAATATCACGTTTTCGTGGTAAGATTTCAAGCTTCGTATTGACATATTTATAGATGGCGCCCTTGTTGGCTGCAGCTGTGTTAATTTGCTCTGGCTGTTTTTTTTTCAAATTTTATGTATAATTCCTTTTTGGTGATAATTGAAATTTGTATGAAATCAAGATAAGGATACCTGAACCAAACTTGGAAAATTATGCGACTCCTAATGTTGTTATTTTGGTGTTGTGATGTTTTTTAGATTTTGGATTGTAAACTTTATCATAAATTGGATAATCTGTGCTATTTTTAGTTACAATTTATCTGTTGGTCACTATCATGTGGATGGTTTTGGGTGTAATGTGAGTGATTTTCTGCAATGTAGTGAGCTTTTCCTGAACTATGAAATGATTTCCTACTCACGTCAACAACTTTTTGAATTAAAGAGACAGTCTTCTAAATTCTCTAAAAAAATATGTCAATCAATTTGTGCTACATGACCTTGGCCTGCTTAGACCCTTTAGAGGAACGAGAGGTGGTAAATACAAACATGTGACCAGGAGTACGCACCAAGCAGGCCACACATTGGACTTGGTCCTCACTCGTGCATCTGATACATGGATTGGTAATTTCGAAACCGATTGCACCTTGCCTTCAGATCATTACGCCATTCACTTCACGCCCATTATTCACCGCCCCCCTCCATTGCCATTGACCAGGGATCATCGGGTTTTGAAGGAAATTGATTCTTCTGCATTGAAGGCCCCAAAAGTGAATTCACTTAACCAGGTGGAATCTATTGTCGATGTCAATGAACTCGCGACTGCCTATAATTCTGAAATGACAAATGTTATGAATGAACACGCTCCAGTGAAAAGGAAGACCCTGATAGACAAACCCAGAGCAGAATGGTTCACTGCTGATTTGTTGGCAGAACGGCGAGCGTTAAGAAAGCTTGAATGTCAATTTGTGGACACTAAATTGGAAGTTCAACATCAAATATTCAAGGCTGCTCGGGCTAACTACAACAGGCTACTTGAGGAATCGAAGGCGTCATTTCATCGCAGTCGAATTGGGGCAACTGACTCAAAAGAACTTTTCAATATTTTTGACAGTATCTCAGGCTCTAAGAAAACATCAGCTGGCATTCTTCCGAATAATGTTGAAATTTCTATGCTTCCAGAGACATTTGCGAACTTTTTCACTGAGAAAATAACTACAATTCGAGCGAAACTTAGGAACTATAACATCTCGATTGTTGATGATTCAATTTCACAGTGTCAGCTAACGGTACTAAGTCCCTTATCACTGGATGAGGTAATTTCCATTGTTCAAAAAATGCCAGCGAAAACATGTGAATTGGATCCAAAACCGACGCAGTTTGTGAAGGATTGTTTTGATGTATTGGCCCCTATGTTACTACGTATCGTTAATGCGTCATTCGAGTCTGGGGTTTTCCCAGACGAGTGTAACGCTGCCATTGTCCGACCCCTGATCAAAAAGCTAGGCTTGGATCCTAATACAGACCAGTGTCAAATTGTGGTTTCCTAGACAAATTCCTAGAGAAATGTGTTTTTTCGCGCTTACACCAGTACTTGTCCAGTGGTGGCCTCTATGGGAAATTTCAGTCTGCTTATCGAGAGGGGCACAGTACCGAGACGGCACTCCTTAGAGTCTGAACGATGTTGTGCTCGCTCTTGATAAGCAACATGATGTCATATTGGTATTACTGGACCTATTTGCTGCCTTCGACACAATCGATCACAACATCCTCATGAACAGATTGCTTAAACGTTTTGGCATCTGTGGTCAGGCTTACGATTGGATACATTCCTTTCTTCGAGGAAGAACACAAAGGGTGTCAGTTAGATCGGTGGTGTCAGAGAACCATTCCCTAGAATTTTGTGTTCCCCAGGGCTCGGTCCTAGGACCGGTTATGTTTGCATTATACATGACTCCAGTCGAGGACATCATCAGCCGCCATGGTCTAAATGCTGTGATATACGCTGATGACACCCAGCTCTACATCACTTGTGACTCTCGAACGGACTTGATTTCTGTCGGTCGTATTGAGGCATGTATAATATGAGATTCGTCTCTGGATGCGTGCAAACTTACTTGCACTCAATGACGATTAGACTGAAATTGTTCATTTCTCATCGTGCAGGAAAACTGCGAATACGCAGGGTGTCGCGGGTGATGAACGAGTTGGCGAGGTGCTTGTTTCGCCATCAGCTTCAGCTCGTGATTTGGGGGTGATGATGGACTCGGATGGGCTGATGGATGATCTGATCAAGAGTGTGTGTAGCAAGGCTCCTCACTCACTATGGCGTATATGGAGAATCCGGCATTGGTTAGATCAGGCCAGTACTGAGAAATTGGTGCATGGTTTTGTGACATCAAAGCTGGATTACTGCAACAATCTGTTTTATGGTCTCCCGAAAAACAAGTTAAAGAAATCACAACATGTTCAGAATTCCGCTGCTCGACTGGTGATCCGAAGGAAGCTGGAGCGTCACGCAGAGATATCGCCCATACTTCGAGAGTTACACTGGCTCCCAGTTGAGAAGCGGATACATTTTAAACTGTCGTGTATAATTATTATTATATTCCAAATAATACCATAACTAAAACAAAAGTCCCAAACAATTTATTTATTTGTAAAACCAAAAGAGGCTAATAATGCGAATTGGTTTTCTGGGATAATTGCTGAATTGTAAGCACATTATGTAAGCTCCAGCTCATTTTCAAATCCCATAATTATATAATATGTTAATATTTTCGGAATAAATAGTGTTAAAATAACTTTGAGTTAAGAGTTTTGAGAAATGTAATGAGGTTATAACAATGTACTTAAAAGCCCAATGACGTATTATTGTATGATCTCGGTCATAAATTCTCAGATGTATCCTCTCATACGAAATGGCGGCAACTTTAGATGAGTATACTGCCGTTACAGGTCACAATTCTATGGAATACAATTACTGCTTATAATTGTGACCTGTATCAATTACTAAGTGTCATTGAAGCAATATAACTTCATATGAGTGTCAAGGACGAATAATGGTTTATGTCTGTAAAAAATAGCGGACAAGTTTAAGTAAATTTTCGGCTGTCGAGAAAATATATCTTTTATAACTGAGAGAAAGATGATTCACAAAGATATACAATTAAGCCCCAATGCAACAATAGACCTGACTTTAGGAGGTTATTGAACAGTAGGTTAAGAGAACACGTACGTACAGGTCTGACAGGCACCCTATCGTTTCGTTGTTTACGGCGCCCCTTTTTGTAATATAATACGAGCATGTCATTTGTCCATTCATCACTGACTATATAATTTAAGTGATATTGTTCTTCAATTTGTATCGATTTCAAATATTAATGATCTGATTAATCTTTGTCCTTCAAAACGTAACCAATGATAAACTGCACTTTACAGTGACGAATCAAGATGTTTTGTTTCTCTAAGAGACGGTAAAGAATATGGAGGCAACAAAGCCTGACCGACTCGTAAAACCTAAAACGTGATATATATCAACGAAACTAGTATTTAAGAACATTGCAGACGTGCCTTCAAAGGCATAGTTAGTAATTATTTTAAATTGTAGTACAAATGTGAAGTTCTTGTAATATGGATCTTGTCAGCAAGAGCTGTCCATGAACACGTCATTGCGAATAGAAAACCTATATAACCGACAGTTCCACTAAATAATTGTCAGTCCCGCTATAGCAACAGACAGTCCATCCCAACAACAGACAACCCATCTAAACAACGGAACTACAATTAGCCAGAAGACAAATCTAAACTTACACACAAATACAGATCTTGTACTCTCAGATACGGGGGGGGGGGCTAGAGTGCCGCGCTTCGACCTCTAGCTGGCCGATGACCTCTGGCTTGCGGCTGTGATTTCGAGCCCTGGTGTGAGCGTGTGTGACATGGAGATAGGGGCGCCTTCTCAACCCTGTGGGCTTTGTACGGGCAATCCGGTTTCCTCCCACTGCTAAAGACCCCTACGCGCAAGCGAATTATTGAAATTAAAATCCATACGTTAGTCCAAAAATGACCTAGTTTGTGTCGAGTGGACGTTAAACCCTATTTCTCTCGCTCTCTCTCTCGCTCTCTCTCTCTCTCTTTATCGGATACGCACACACGCATTTGGGTAGTATATTTTCATAATGATCAGCTCACTTTCAATTTGAGTAACCAACCATTATATTTATATTTGATACTTATATACCATACTATTGTATATTATCAGTTTAAATTCCTCGGATACTTAAAAGATATTAGGATATGAAATGAAAAGGGGTTTAACGTCCTACTGCTCTGCCCCGACTGGGATAATGAAGAGATACGCCATACAATGTGCAATGAGGGAAATTTTGCCCGAACAGCTAAAACATATTACATATTAGGTTTCTTCCACTTAACTCAGAACATCAAAAAGGAATTAGGATACCCTCGGTCAGATTGTGATGCCATTTGAAGAAATAAAACACATTTGGCGAAATACGTATTTAGAAATAACGTGACATACGCAACACGCCATTTTCCAATACTAGGCCAAGGCCGTGTTTGGCTCCAGCGAATTCGGTCAAATTGAAATCTGGATACGTTTCGAATTTAGTCGCTGTAAATCTTATTTCTAGTAATCGGTCTGATTGTTCACCTTTTTTATTTGTAAATATAATTACCATACTGAATTATATTAGAAACAAAATCTCTAAACAGATTATAAATGTTGAATATATTAAGTGAATCCTAATTCGGATAATGAACAATAAAACATAGCCTAACCCATTTCTCATTAAATCACAGAAACTGAGCGTATCTCATCATTAGTCACCATTGTATATCATTGTAATTAGCAGAGGTATAGAACAGGACTTAAATCAAGTGAAAGCGACAATTATATGAAATGGTAACATATTAAAAAAGGGCAATTAAACGTGCACATCAACTAATTAATTAGTAATTAGTAAGTTACACACCTAGACCGGCCCTTGTCGAAAAATGGCTTTGATGATTATACAATTTGAGCTAATCGATTCAACACATTGAAAAATGCGATTAGTTCGGACTTGCTTATCGCTGGGGCCAACGAACAAGAATTGGTCATCGTTTCAGTTGTGGGTTCGATGCCGATCTAAACGCTCGTGTTTTTAACACAGGATTGACCGAGTTACTAAATTATCTGTGATATCACTCAATTTTGAGGTCCCGGAACGGAAGGCTGTGGAACGCAGACCAAAATGATTAACTTGAAATGTAACGATTGTCGCAACTATAGTATTCACAGGGATTTAGATAGGGGGCTGGGGGGGGGGGGGTGTAATCCCGAAACGGAATGTCAGTTACGTCACTCAAGGCTGAAAAAGGTTTCGACCAATCATGGTCCCAATGTTTCCTACCTTATTTGAAACGAAACCGAAAATATACTATAAGGGGTATAACTCTGGAACGGAAGGTCATTGAAAGCTAGCTAGCTAGCTACACAGTTCAAACAGTCATGACCCCATTGCTTTCCACTAAATTTGAAAAGAAACGTTGGAAGAGACATAACTTTGGCAAGAAAGGTCGCTGAACGCCCAATATCGACAATGCGTCACACCAAAATTGATGTGCAATTTTCGAATCCCCGTGTGGGTCACCACACTTGTTCCGGGTTGCGCCTGTGGGAATGATACTACTAGCAGAGAATCGGCACTCAAAAAAATAGCTTTTGTAAAATTGAACCCACAAATTTAAAATTAGTAAGTCCAATATTCTTATTTAAAACAAAACCCTGATATGCAAACAAATAGACAAAATGACAACCGTATTTCTGCAGTTTGCCATTATATAAATAAATGACAATAGCATTATTGATGAATAATGATCCCGGAAATAAACTAAACTTGTTCACGTATCCTTCTTGATAGTTAATTTGGTCAACAATGATTTAGAGGTACTGGATAGTAACTCTCGGTTCTAACCGTTGCTTTATATTACTTTATGCAATGGATTTAACCTTAAATGTGCCTCTATATGAATGTAGTAATTGCACCTGTTGTACTTACACCTGTATTTAGTAACTCGATGAATTACAATTTTTTATACGTATCTGTGTAAAATTGTATACTCTTTTTTAAGCTCATCAAAAGTATCCTTTCGCAGATTGTCCGATTCACTATATCCAATAGATAGACTTTTTATCACAAACATCAGTTAAATCCGAAAAACCACAGCCCGTTTATGGTGAATGACGAATGTATTTCCTTAAAATGATGGCTGCGCTTTAATACATTTTACACTTTGTGATATACATCACGTGTCAAATAAAATTATATACTATATATAAATCGTAAGTTTATATCTGTAGGCAATTAACGTATTTATAACTGTATAATTTGTGCATAAACTGATTTAGCTTCGCCGTCAGATAATGATATATGTTCCGCTAATAATATGTGTTATGTAATGACGATACGGGGTTGTCTATATAGAACGGTAAATGAAACCTGTTTCAATTGACATTAAGTATATCTATACATGACCAGTAAGGAGCATTTGTCGATATATGCATACTTATAAACAAAAATATCAGTTAGATTGTCTCAGTATAAATTACATTTCTATTTATCGGCCGATATGTATTCGTAAATAAAAAAAACGACGAGGCGATAAATAGAAATGTGATTCTCCTTGTCAGTAATGCAGAACGGAGGGCCTGACAAGGTTAGCTGTCTAGTCGTTCGAATGGTACGAAAAACCGAGGTCCCGTGTACACATTGGCGTGCACGTAAAAGATCACTTGACAGTTGGAATTCGATAAAGGAGTAGGCCGTAGCGTCGCTGCCTGGGCAAAATTACCCTCATAGCGTATGCCCGTCTTCCATTAACCCATGTTAGGTGCAGAAGAGTAGGACATTAAACCCCATCATTTCATTTCATTTATTCGTAAATAGATAATAGATTTTAAAAAGTTATTTATTTGTAGTAATAATAGAATTGGCCCCAATACTGACCTCTGTAGCACGTCAGCAAGCATTACAATGTTTTGGTGAATGATGTTCCCAATGGCACATTCATAACATTGATCTTGAATGAACTTTTGTGGTACAATTGTCAATATTTTAAAAGACATGGTTACTATTACGACATAATGATATTATTTTTTTTAACTAGTGCTCTTATGTTAAGTCATTGGGGGGGGGGTATCATAAAGCCTGTCATTGAATCAACTGGCGTGCTTTCGATTCCCCGGTTATACGTTGCAAGGAGTAGGGTCGCCTGTCTAACCTCGTGGGGTTTCCCCAGGTATTCGGGTTTCCTCCCTCTGTTAAAGACCTCTTCGCGCAAGCGAATCATTGATATGAAATAAAATTAAACCATATGTTAGTCCCGAAATGACCTAGTTTTTATCGAGTGGACGTTAAATTCCCATCTCTCTCTATCTATCTCTCTCTCCCCCTCTTTCTTAAATCAATGTCCCCTTACTAAACATGAGCTAGTTGTTTGGGTCTAGTACATACTATACAGACCAGTACAGGTCACAATTACATGGAATACAATTACTGCTTATTAATGAAGGATCTTTCGATTAGGTTTATTGATCAGATGTAAGGGTATTCCATAGAATTGTGACCTGTATATCCTAGTCCAATTACTAAATGCAATTGAAACAATCTAATGTGTGCCAGTTGTGAGATTTTTCATGCAGGATTCCCATAAATCTTTTGAACACGTCACTTCAGTATAATATTGACAAAACTCACTTATATGTAAATTATAATCAAGCCTATCGACCTTAATTATTGGTCAAAATACAAATCCCGTGGGAAAAATCTAAAAGAAATCCCAGAGTATTATTGCAACTAAGTTGGGTGTAAGGCGGTGGATGGTGGCTTTGTTACTATAGAGGTCTCTCTTTGAGACAAAGGTTTTCTTAGGATTCAGTTAAAGAAATACGAAATGAAATAATGTTTAACTTAATACAATCATCTGGAAGATAAAGACCGGCATACGACATGCACTGCACTATGAAGTAAATTATATTTCCGGACAGCGGCGCTCCGACCTACTCTTATTTCGAATTGGAAAATGGGACCTCCTTTGAACGACTAGACGCCATGTCGGACAATCCTGTTGCACTTCTGATGGGCCTTTTGCTCTATATTTAATTGCAGATGCTTTTATATTTGAATCATATTTGACTTCTGCTAAACAATTTAAAGAGTTCCAAACAAGATGCATTAATATTGGAATATTTTCCCAAAAGGGCCTTTGCATTTACCATTCCATACGAAATAACTCATTTGTTATCCGTATCATCTATACTATAAAAGAAATGCAATAATTTTGTTAATAACTCGGATATAAAGGGTATCTAGAAAACTTGTGCACTACATAAGCTGAAATAATTGCAAATTAGTTGTCCTGAAAGTAATTGTTGCAGAGAAATGGGAAGCATTTTCGAGACCAAGAAATTCGATAGTGAAATGTTCTGATCCGAACTGGGCTAATGAAAACGGGCTGCGCCATAGAGTTTGCTATAAGGAAACTCTTGCCTGGACAGCGACACTACGGCCTATTCTTCGAACTCCAACTGACAAGGGATCTTTTACGGGCATGGGACCTCGGTTTTTTGTCCCATCGGAACGACTAGGCAGCTGTCCTTGTCTTGCGTCCTCCATCCTGCATCACTGACAAGGGAGAACCACGCCGGAAAATCTGAATGAACATTTTCGGCCAATGCAGGGATCCAAGTCGAACACCCAACCTCCAGTTTAGCCACCGTGATCCCCGAATTTCGATAGCGTTAAACCTTTTATAGCTCAACTATCGAAGTAAGTGTAATTGTTATTTCTTAAATATTTTGGTGAAGCAAGAAAAAAACACTCACACACGATTGAACATACATTCAATATGTTATTATGGTATGTTATTATTTTATTGCAGAGGCGTCACTAGGACCAAATTAGATCCGGGGCACAGGCCCAACTCGTACATATTTTCCCGTATTCGTTTTAATAACGACATGACGTTGCCGTGGGTATTCTATTGATGTTTCAAACCGCGGATTATTTTTGTCGATATAATAATATAGTTAATAAAACGAATACTGGAAAATATGTACGAGTTCTTGTGAAGTTGTGAGCTAAATTATCACGAACTAAAATTTAATATGATATTGTTGTCCCGCTAAACATACACGGCGGGTAAACTAGGTCATGTACGATCGTTTCTACACTATTTTCAGTCAAATATTTATTTACATAATACTGTATTAAACTGTGCACGTGCAGGCAATTGAGGAAATCTACGGTGGGCCAGAAAGGACAACCCAGAAAAGCTTCGCACTGGGAAGCTTCTCTTCCGTACTCGGGACATTCGAAATAATGATAGGGAAAAGTAGTGAAATTATTGCAAATTATCGATTTTGTCTGCTCAAAATAGATCCGGGCCACACATGAAAAAATCCGGGGCACGTGCCCCCTGTGCCACCCCTAGTGACGCCACTGTTTTATTGTCTACCACTAACCATGTATACAATGGTTGGAATTATGTCACATTAAAAACCAAACGAAGAGAATGAACCCTTCTGATTTGACCCGAACGGTGTCAATATTCTTGAAAGTTTTGCCACAAACGAGATTACGGGATTATCTGATTACCTTTTTTAAGTGGCCTTAAACTAAGTAAACCTACTAAGTGACCCTTGAAATCTATACATATAACTATTTATGATTCTATTTCTATGACGCGTGTAAATTTGAGCATGTGGTTGTATGGGGTGGTATGGCTGTTGAAATTCGGTGTTATATTTTGGTCTATATAACAAAATTGCCATGCTTTTATTGGGAATAATCACCCAATAAATACTTTTCTGGGACCGTATCTTACTTTAAGGTAACTTTTTCAAAAAGGATAGATCCCCAAGACATATGATAGTATCCTCATGTTCCTATTGGGCGTCCTGTTCAATACATCACATTCAACATTCCTATAACAGATACAATGAACTGTTACTGAACATATAATTGTAAAAAAGGTTGACCTGTCGTTTTTGAAAATACCAGGGGTTGGGTAACCAATGGGTTAACGCATGAGCATTATATCATAAGGTCTGTAATTGAGTCATGTTGCGCGGTTTAGTTTCGATTTCACGCTTGTACGTGACAAGAAGGGTCGCCTGTCAAACCGCATTGGATTTTCTCCGGGTCCCCCGGTTTCCTCTCACAGGTAAAGACCCTACTCGCAATTGAATGGAATTGAATGCCCCGGTAGTCCCAAATGGTCTATAGTCAATGTCGAGTGGACGTTAAAACGCCCACCCCCTTTCTTAGATGTACCAAATGGGATTAACCTGGTTTAAAATAAATTGGGATTAGGGGCATGCATAATGTCAACATATGTTCACAAATCACACAATATAACAACACTTATCTCTAAGATTAGGGATTAGTCAATACAATTACTTCTGTATCCTGATCCAAAGAGGTTAATCTAGAACACGTGCCACCAAGGCTGACCCTGTATAGCCTTTATTATATATGATACCAAGTCTATGGAATACAATAGATGTTAATTACTGAACGGCAATTGATACAGTTATTAAAATTGTTGTTATTATTACAAATTTAACGTCCTAATATTATTGATAGATAGATTTAATTACTAAAGTTATCAAAGTTGTTGTTATTATTTATAACGACTAATAGATGATGTTATGCACAGGTTGATTTAATTGCTACATTTATAGAAATTATTGTTAATATTTATTACAAATTCAACGTCCAATAGACGATGTTCCGAACATGTTGTTTTCATTGCTACACTTATAAGAATTATTGTTTATATTTATTACAAATTCAACGACCAATAGGTGATGTTGCAAACAGTTATTAAAATTATTGTTAATATTTATTACAAATTCAACGTTCAATAGATGATGTTGCAAACAGGTTGATTTAATTGATGTACTTATTAAAATTATTGTTAATATTTATTACAAATTCAACGACCAATAGGTGATGTTGCAAACAGTTATTAAAATTATTGTTAATATTTATTACAAATTCAACGTCCAATAGATAATGTTGATTTAATTGCTACATTTATAAAAATTATTGTTAATATTTATTACAAATTTAACGTCCAATTGATGATGTTATGGAAAGATTTATTTAATAAGGATTATTACCATATGGAGGAGTACTTCAGAGGGAAAACACATAAAAGTTCTTGTATGTAATTTTTTTTTTAAAAATGCCGCTATAAACAACACAGTGTTAAGATTGCAATGGTGAGAAGAGTGGGTGAATCATCTTCTCCCTTCGTCAAAATTAAATCAAGTTAAAACAGGTGGTCTAACAGATTGGTGATTGGTGGGAGCATCAATCTGGACCGATAAAAACTGCGGGAAAATGAATCCGCTTGCTTTATGTGGAAAAGTGAAGTTATCGCAGTAAAAAACACATAGCTTTAATTGTGGATTATGTTCAATTTAAAAACTGTTCATGCAAATATTCCCGTAGAATCTTTTCTTAATTTCTATATAGTCTAGAATTTCAAGTCCTTTAAAACAGTTCATCACTTTATATTTTTTTTATAATCATACACAGTCAGACTGTTGTGCATTAAAATGCTGCCCTTATAAACATGGGATACATAGTCTATGAAATACAATTACCGTTAATTACTGAACGACGTTTTAACCTGAATTCTCTACAAGGAATTGATGCAATTATTTTAAAAAAAATTGATGTAGCATTATATAAATGTACACTAGAACGTAGTTAACGAGAATCAATACGAGACATTACATTTGTACAAATTAAAACACTATACAATACACATCTTAAATAGTGATAATTCTAATTGAGTTACTGTTATTCTAGGACAATATCATTTCTAAAGTAATGCCGGTTAATTAACCGATTGTCTACGATATAACCACCCTAGGTGAAAGTGGACGTTGAACTCCACATACGAACGAACGAATTAACCGTTAACAGTTTTAGTGAGGCTGAACAATATGTACTTAAATCGGCGATAGGTCACACTATGGTTTTTGCGAACTATTATTATAAATCTTGTCATTACAAAACACAACATAGGGCATATAGGGATATGACTACTTCTCTATTATTTTATAACGACGTTTCGTAACACATACAGGTCACGTCACGTTTTCAAGTTAATGATAAATATCCATCTAGTCAGTCTATTAATACATATTTTAGCTTACACCTGTCCCCCAATTTCTTTCGTAAAAAAAATAATTAAAAAATAAAAAGTACTGATAAAATAAACCAAAACTGAGCTTTTAGTTCCAAATATGTACTTGACCTCCATTTTTTCAGGTAAATGAAATACTTTAAAAGCAAACATGTACTTAGCTTAATTAAGTTCTAAATGTTTATGTTTGAATTTTCAACAAAATTGATGAGTGATTAGTATTCAATCCAAAAGACAATGACATTTAATTAATCTTCAACGGTTATATTATGCTGAATGGACCACGAAACAGCACTGATAAAATGATTAACATGACTGTATGTGTAGTGTAATGGTCGAGGGCCAGACATTAAAGGGACAATCCCGAATTAAACAGGGGCTCAAAAATAAAAATCTGAGAATGTATGAAAAAAAACGCCAAAATATAGAGAAATGGTGTATTGACCTTGTCTCAAAATTTCAACTCAAAATATTGAGTCGTTTGGACGTGAACGCCAAAATTGCTTATCCGGACACGTAACCCTTTTAAGTTTTCGGGTCAATTGTTTCGTTAGGTGACCTTGTAACCGATTACGGTTACTTGAGAGGGTTATGCAGTGAATAACCCATGTGCCGTACTTGATAGAGAAAGGCAAATTTCAACTACACATTATTTTTTTTAAAAAATGTTTGGTTTAATCCAGATACCACAAAATACACCTTGGGGCAACGGTCTCAAATTCCAGATGAAGACTGACGGATTTAAGTCGTTCGAAAACGTATCATAAATACTGAAGTAGTTGCTCGGCTCTTGACTCGAATATTTTAAGGGATTTTAACACAAAATTAAGCAGTTTTATTCCCAAAACAAATATCGGGATTAGCCCTGTAAGTAATATTGAAATAGCACGCGTGTGTTAGTCCGAGGTCTATATCTATGTTATGCAGTGTCTTGCATGTAACCATTAATTATTTTTAAATACAGACACTCTTCAACACGTACGTGCATTTGAAGTCACGCGGGTCCAATATTTCAACTAGTATAAATAATGTACATCTGTATTTCTAGCCCTATCACTGAATTTCAGTGGCACGGAAAACAGAGGTCCCGTCTGAACGTGAAAAAAACCTTTTAAAGTTAGAATTTTAAATAAGAGGAGGCCATGTCGCCACTGTCCGAGCAAACGGTATGCAATTGAGTCAACTGGCTTTGTTTCGATTACGTGGCAAGGAGTTGTGTCGCCCGTCCAACCTTGTGAGGCTTCTCCTGGTCCTCTAGTTGTCTCCCATTGCGAAAGATCCCTACGCACAAGCGAATTATTGAAATGCAATTGTTAATACCTGGAACATTCATGATTACAAGAGATAAAACGCCCTTTCGTTTGAGCAAAAAAAATATGAGGCTTTCAGACAAAACCTTATTTCTGAAAATAAGACTACTTTCAAAGTATTTTCTTTCTCGGAGGCCCGGCCCGATTAGCCATACTACGCACTTAATTTCACTAGCGTCGCGGTCATCGAGCAATTATTCTTATTGTATACCAGATTGACTTCTGCTCATGTCATGTCATAAGGTTCCGGTTCGATAAATTTCGAGAAATGTTTTTGGAGAAATGTTTTGCAAGATTTGTATTTAGAAATTCGTTGTTCCAGATTGGTTTTTCGTAGTATTTCTCTGATGAATTGTAAATTTAGGCTAATTTTTGATTTTCTAAAATAAATTTTATCTTTATATTGAAATAAATTAAAATACATTTTACAAATCTGATATAAAAATTGTCTGATTTTAAGATTCAAATGTCTGATTTTAAGATACAAATGTTAATTTTAGTATACAAATGTTAATTTTAGTATACAAATGTTAATTTTAGTATACAGATGTTAATTTTAGTATACAGATGTTAATTTTAGTGTACAAATGTTAATTTTGGTGTACAGATGTCGAAATACAACACATGAAGAAGTAAGAATTAAGGACTATGAATTAAGAAATAAGAATTGGGACCTCTGAATAAAGAGTTGTTCGGTATTCCATACAAAGGACGCAATGATTAAACGAAATGGGCATTTTGAATTCGACCAGAAAAGATTTATTAAATCTGAAGCAAAATTATTAAACAAAATCTATCACCCATCCAGAAAAGATAACAGTTTGCGTCGAGTGGACGTAAAACAGCATTTCTCTCCACCTCTCTCTGTTAATTGTAGGTTTCAATATGGACAAGGGGAGTTAACTGGTGTATCATTGCCCCCATTGAATCTGAATTGACTGTTTGTTTATAGATTCCGTGACATATTATCAAGCAAGGCTAGGCTAAGGCCAACTCGACAGACAATTGGAGCCGGGGTTGGATGGCCGAATGGTTAGCATGTGCGTGCTGTATCATAAAGTCTGTCATTGGGTCAACTGGTGTGGTTTCGAATCTCCGGTTGTACGCGACAAGGAATAGGGTCGCCTGTCCAACCTCGTGGGTTTACCCCCTCTGCTAAAGACCCCTACGCGCAAGAGAATTATTTAAATAAAATTACACCATATGTTAGTCCCGAAATGATCTAGTTTGTGTCCAGTTGACGTTAAACCCTCTATTTCTCTCTCTCTCTCGACAGTCAATTGACACCGTAGGTCAGATTTCCTTTATAATGACAAACCGGAGTGTCTTTAATCAAAAAAGCATCATCGTAATATTTGTGACACCATTCCACAATCCCAAATCAAACTTTTCAGTGTAAATTGTTTTAAAAACAAATATACATGTACACCAAGAAAATTGTTGCATAGACGTAATCTCAAAATAAGAATAACATTCAGCAAACAGGAAATTATGGCATCCAGCATAATTTGTACAGAAACAAGAAAGCCTATCATTATCATTGTTAAATATTCGATCCATATAAATCTCGAGTGACGATTGAATTGTCTGTAGCACGTCAAAATATATATTTTGACGTTGCCGAATGGTATTTATATTTATTGAATTAAAGAGGGCGAGCGTATAAAAAAGTGTGAACCGGTATTCGGAATATTGTTAAAGTCGGCCAAAGAGTTCATTAATATAGTCAATGCTTGGGAAACCTTGTGCGATCTGGCGCGGAATCCACTGCAGGGGAAATAACTCTGGCTTACATGGACCTGAACCTGTAGCACGTATCCAGCAATTTGTTTTGAAAGTGTTATTGGCATATGCATACCAATTGTTTGAGCCACAACCTCAATCTAAATGAAATGATATGGGATTTAACGTCCTACTGTTCTGCTCCGACTGGACAAATGAAGACGGGGCCTAAATCTAATGTTCGCACACCATTTTATAAATAACAGTCCTCGTATGATATGGAAACAGCTGATATGTGTGGTTTAATGGTTGAGGGCGAGACATTAAGTAATATATTGTAACAACAAGAGGACCGTTTACAGTGAAAAACATCATGCCAGTCTAATATTGAAATAATTTACTATTGGCAAGTTGCCCGTACATTATTTGAAATAATGGTACGCCAACATCAAAGGATGACGTCACATCTGTATTTTAAATGCTTCTAGTCTGTTGCTCAATCCAATTCGTGGCGCTTTACACTAATGATTTAACCAAGGAATTCCAATGTCTAGCTGTCAAACAGAAATTTACACGTAAAATCATCAAATAATGGGTAGATAATTATGTATCTCAATCTCCGTCTGTCTCAAAAAACAATAGACTGCGCTCGGGATGTCAATTCCTTGGTGTGGGAGCGTCGACTGTGGCGGAGTCCAATTCTAGAAAGGCAGTCTCTGTCACAGTTGCTGAAGGTATGTGTTGTTGATATATTGGGTGTTTGCGATCTCTGTCGCTCCTTCCTGTCATGCCACTGCTGCTCCTTCTTTGCCTCCCCTCTCTTCACCACTGTGCGCTCAACTTGACTCAAGTTGCTGCGGTCAGCTGCGACTGCTTCCCACGTGTCCGGATTGATGTCAGTAGGCATGTCTTTTCTGCAGACATCTTTGAAGTGCAGCCTTGGGCGACCAACTGGTCTGGAGCCGGATGAGAGCTCGCCGTAGAGAACATCATTCGGCAGGCGACCATCCTCCATAATCGATTATCCACAAAACAATACACAGACTTACCTAGTAAGGAGTAAATAAGTGCGATGGCGGCATACGTATCGGAGACATGAATCTCTTATAATTAGATTTCTCCACTAAACTAGGGAGTTCAGTCAGTGACGTCATGACGAATGGCGAATCTATAAATTTTTACATTAAATTATATTTTATTACAAACAATATCGCTTGGCTTTACATGCCAAGTATTTTATTATTATGTCATTTAAACATCCTGCTTCAAAATAATCTATTTTTTTAAGGTAGAAAATGTCTTGTAGTTATTCATTATTATCGTTGAAACTACGTTACTTTCTGTTATCGCTCCACAGACGGCACCATTTTGACGCTCTCAATATAACGGGGTACCCCCTTCGTATAAAAATAGACAAGATTTCCTGTTGGCGCACGCAGACAAATCGTATATGTGTGTATTCGGTATTTTCCGTAGATTCCGATCGTGTGTGCCCCATTCTGATACGAGCAGCCGGCCGAAAACGAGAAGTGAAAACCTGAAAACTGAGTGACATTTTAGTGAAATTGTAATAGACTCGAATAAAATTTTCATTGGAGGCACCGATATTACAATAGTTCAACACCTTAGCTAACTAGTAATTACAAGTATTAAATAATTTCCATTCATGAAATCATGGGCAAATTGTATTTTGTATCGACAGGTTTTTTCTACTTGACCCAAATATGGCCGAAAATGACAGCTCTCCACTTACGGATACTACAAACCATGTCACTGATGATTGTTTGGTAAATCAGTCTAGTATAGGTAAGAAATCAATCTTTACCTACAATATCTGTGCTCTGCTAGTATTAAATTCTAAATTTATTGTTTAAAATGAACCAAATAGTAATATATATCGAATTCGAGGGGGGTTAACGATAACAAGAATAGCGTTGAAGACGCCATTTGCAATGAATTTTTGCGCATGCGCAATGGCTGTTCCGGAAGTTAACAAATGACAGCTCTCCACTTACGGATACTACAAACCATGTCACTGATGATTGTTTGGTAAATCAGTCTAGTATAGATAAGAAATCAATCTTTACCTACAATATCTGTGCTCTGCTAGTATTAAATTCTAAATTTATTGTTTAAAATGAACCAAATAGTAATATATATCGAATTCGAGGGGGGTTAACGATAACAAGAATAGCGTTGAAGACGCCATTTGCAATGAATTTTTGCGCATGCGCAATGGCTGTTCCGGAAGTTAACATCTCTCTCTCACTAAGCATTCGGCAAACCTCGACAGATTCCGGTGCCCTATATCTAGACTCGGCTGTATGATGTAGTCCGCCATTTTGGAACTATTTTAAAGGACCCGGAAAAACATGGTTGCCCCCAGGAGATGGGTGCCAGTCAAGTCGTCCACAAGCGAAGTCGTCCACAACCGTTGGTGGAGTCGTCCACAAGGCATTGGTGATGTCGTCAACAACTATTAGTGATGTCGTCCACAACTAAATTTGTTTATGGATTTGTTAATGAATTTGTTATTTATGGAATAAAACGAATTACTTTGTTGTTTATTTGCCGGGAGAAAGGGTGGCCACGCAGAAAAAAAAATATACTAATTAAAAATACATCGTGTGGACGACTCCAAAAAACGTATTACAATATCCAGAAAAATTTTACTTTGTTGTTTATTTACCGAGAGAAAGGGTGACCACGCAGAAAAACTATACTATTTACAAATACATTATGTGTCCAGAAATTATACTAAGTCGTGTGGACGACTCCACCAACGGGTGTGGGCAGCTTAACCAGATTTTGGGACTTTTTTGTAAAAGCGGAACGTTTTCCTGTTAGAGTAAATCGGTAGTCGATAAGCCGCATCGCAAATGTATGGTCGTAGGTACATATCAATGACTATCATACATCCGAGTCTAGATGAAGGTTACGGAGAGTACCGGAATCTGTCGAGGTTTGCCGAATGTCTCACTAAGCACACCTAGGTGAGGTTTGTTTATAAATAATATTTTATAAACAAATGAAAGCCAAAGTCTAATTGTGCCTGATATGGTCAGTGTTAGCTGTAGTGTAACAAATATTATAACAGAGACCCTTAAATCATGTTTTCTAGGGAAATAAATGAGTAGAATTTCATCATTTAAATTGACACATAAGATTTATAAAAAAAAGACGGGCATTGCCACGAATAGCTGAATAATAGGCCTATAAATAGTAGTATCATAGTGGTATTTCTTTTTCCGTAATAGATATAATGTTCTTATTGGTGGTTCTATTGTCATTAAGCTTCCCTTGGAATTTGGAACAATACAGTTAAACTTGCAAACTCTATATTAATTATAAGTAAAAGGCTTATTCATATTATATAGCTGTCTTTACCCCAAGGCAATTATTTTTTGCTGTACCATGCAGACATAATGAAAATAATTTGACTAAACCTTTTAAAATATAATTCTTTAAAAAAAAAATCCTACACTACCGGTACTTGTTTTAAAGAGAATACCTGGGGCTGGGTAAGTCAAATTCTCACCTGGCAATTAAATTTTGCAAGTTATTCGCCTTTGATCGAGCATGTCATATCAAAATGAAATGGTGACACTGACAAGCCAGGATCCATATTTGTATTTTTTATTAAATAATAAAGAACAATATCATTACAATTCACAAGATTTTAATCATTATTTTTTTTTATTATTTCAGGACCACACTGTAAAAGGCTTGGCATAACCTATGATTGGATTAATAATAGCTTTACAGAGTCTTCAACTAATACTATTACCACTACCTCAGTTACCAATGGTGTCATCATTGAATTGCTGTATCTAAAAAACACACACAATTACAGTCAAGATTAATGCTCTAATTGGGTAAAGAAAACCTCTTCAATCTCAGGGAAGGCCCTCAACCACGTTCATTACAATCTCAGTGGACTAGGATTTACAAAAGAGCTTTAGGACTAAGAAGAAGAGATAAGATAAAACACACAAAATACCCCACAACATCTTACTTTCCACCAGACCACCAAGCCACTAAATCAACCGTAAAAACCTCTGTAATTACTGGTTCTGATCTGAAAAGTTGACAAACAGATGCATGTAGGTCTCCCTTAAATGATAAATCAACACAGTGTAATATTATAATTTTAACCTCAACTGCCTTTTAAAGAAACTACTACACTTAAGCATCATTTAAATTTAATCAAGAGAAAAGTAAAAGAATCTCGTTTACAGCATAATAAAATTAAACAAAAAATAGGACATTACAGCATACGCAAGCGTGATAAATGTGCCAAACATACCAAGAATGAGTTGATAAAAACTATCAGAGAGCTAAAAAATAAAATATCCGAACTTGAAATTCAAAAACGCAATGCTGTTAAATTAAAATCAAAATGGCGTTGAAAAGCTAGAATTGCAGAAAATTTGGAATGTCACATGTACTCAGTAAAAGATGATAAGTTTAAATGATTCAGTTCGCTCCTTAGAATATGAAATTGATGCTTGGTATTCCTGTTTCCAAATGTAGTGATGTAGTACACAGTGTTTTGACAGGATTGACTTCAAAGGGAACGACCAGTTTAATCCAATCGGAGTGTGAAGTGGCTGGACAGATACAAGTGGCTGATGTCCTTCTACATGGTAACAACATGACGCTCCAATTGGATGGAACAAAGAAGAAGTTCAATGAGTATGGAGCATATCAGGTTACAATGAATAACGTTAGCAAAATATGCAAATTAAGTTTGCATTATTATAATAAATTGTCTTGTTTAATATGCATCAACCTCCAACTCAATTAGACGTACACTTATATTATCCAGTACTACAATATGACAAGTTATGTTGTGATAGACAACTTAGTTTATAGTGAAATATTGAAAACCGTGTATAAAAAGCTAAAATTAGGTGCAAAATATGCAAATTTAGTTTGCATTATTATAATGAATTGTTCTGTTTATGCATCTAATTCCCCTCAAATATGTGCACACCTAATCAGTACTACAATCTGATAAGTTTGGTTTTGTTTGCTGGCTTAATGTTTAAAATAAGTGCTAAAATTGTGCAAATTAGGTCATATTATGCAAATTATATAATCTAATTTGCATAAAATAAATATCAAATATGCACATGGATTTTGCCATCACATACAAAAACCAAAAAACGGTTAAAATTCAACAGTAGTGTTTATAATTCATGAAATATGTGAGAATAAAAGAGAAAACAGCCATTTTTATGCTAATTAGATACACATTATGCTTATTTGCATAAATTATTTAAATTCGTATTTTTTAAATTTTTTTACAAATTCTTGTTATTTAGTTAGATAACTTCTAAAATGACAAAGTTATAGTTAAGTAACAATAAAATTCCAAATATTGTGTTAATCACGGTGCCATTCATTGTCTAATCAGCCCTAATGTTCAATCCCTATTGTTTTAGGCCTCAGTTGTCTTTGAAATGTGACATTTTTTAAGTTTAAACTTCCATAAAATCTTTACTTCTCAATCGATTTTAACAAAGTAAATGTTAAATAAAAGCTTGGAACCAACTCTATTATAAAACTGTGTTCATTAGTGTGTTTGTTTCATTATGAGTTTCTGACTGAACTCCCTACCTAAATGTTAATTCGTGGGCATATCGGTCAAAAATGTGTGTAATCGTACGAATATCATCTTATGCAACATCTTCAATATAAGGTTTGATCTCGCTTTAACTACGTACATCTTATCAAGCCCCTCGCGTAACATTCGGCAAACCTCGACAAATTCCGGTACCATCCGTAACCCTACATCTAGACTCGGATGCATGACAGTAAGTGATATGTACCTATGACCATACATTTGCGATGCGGCTAGTCGACTACCGATTTACTTAAACAGAAAATCGTACCGCTTTTACAAAATGGCAGCAATTTTTTAGTTTGTTGACATAATCTTCATGGGGGCAGCCGAAATGGCGGAATTCGTCATGCATCCGAGTCTAGATGTAGGGTACCGGAATCTGTCGAGTTTTGCCGAGTGTTCACGTAATACTCTGCATATTTCGGCACTAATTTTGATTGGGTATTAGCCCAGCTTTTGAGCCTATCAAATTCCGTGGTCGTCGCGAATACCAAGTCTCGCGCTTTCAAGCTAAAATGTCGAGTTGTTTACCTGTGAAAATTAAGTTGCAAAGTTCAAGGTTCGTCCAATGTCAAGGTTTCCGTGGGGTTCGCTATGTCACAATCTCTGATTGGATGCTACTGTTGACGTATCTGCAGATAATGTAGCTATAAACCAGCAACGACCAGATGTTGTAAAACTCGCAGTCGTTGCTCCAGGAACATCCTTATGTGACTCTCCATACAGCGTTAACTTAGAAATGACAAAACTGGTGTTTGGTACTGTAAATTCTTCATGCTAGAATGACCTCTTTGCAATTAAATTTTGAAAATTATCTGAATGTACTGCCAGCTGATTAGCATTCCGTCGCCCATTTTGGTTTTCTTCTCGTTTTTTTTTAACATCTGTTCTTTAAATACCAACTCGTGCTTTGTGGTGGTTTTAAAATTGCTGCTGAATTGACCCAGGAAAGATTTGAATTGTACGATAGAAATAGACACATTCCGTCAAACCCCCAAGTTTTCGCTGTCAGTATAGCAATGGCAAGAGATTTCTGGTGTCATTACTTCAGGAATATGCACCCCTATATGAGTATCTATAGTGCTAGCTCTTGAACTTCCGGGAAGCTGTAGAATGAAACAATGGACGCGGGAAGAGACCCAGACAATTATGACGGGGGCTGCTCAATAAAAAATACTTCAGTTCAGACCAATTCATGTTCAAGTTGTCCACAGCGCCGTTAATATTCGTTTTACCAAAAGCTGCGTCCCCTAACAACTTAGAATTATGTTTACTCATAATAGGAAAGAAACAGAATTAGCCACATTTAGAATTCTATTGAAAGAAAATTGGATTTAGTTACATAAATAATAATCTAAAAACTAGCTCGTGTGGTGTAAACCAATGATTTTATTTAAAAAGATAGTAAGCTGGCACTGCCAGGCAGGATACGCCCACATTTTCGAGAGATGGTTAGAGAACAAGCAAAACCGAAAGTGATTTTTCCTACAATCAAAGGCTATAATTCATTAAATTACAATTTGATATGCGCAAATATCGAAAAGAATCAAGATCTTTAGGTTATAAACATGCATTTCAAGTTTCATCAAAATCGAATCAAAATTATGACCTATACTGGGTCCACAACCTTGATATACCATATTTTAACACTATTGAGTACAAACAGCGGCCATTTTGTCTGGCAATTATGGTCCAATTTCCCTGAACTTCAAACTCAACCTTCCGTATGGTGTAACGGTGATAGAGTCAAGCGTTTATTCAATCGGATAATAATCATAACCTCCAGAGGGACCATGGGCGATTTTTCGGGCAATCAGGGGCCATAATTCAGTAAGCTACGATATGATATGCGCAAATAACGAAAGAGACCAAGATCTTTGGGTTATAACCATGCATTTTAAGTTTTATCAAAATTGTGACTTATACGGAGTCCACAACCTTGATATACCTTTTTATAACAGTATTCGCGTACATGCGGCGGACATTTTGTATGGCAATTTTGTTCCAAATTTTTCCGAAATTCAAACTCAACCATCCTTAGGGTGTAACGGTGATATAATCAAACGATTTTTTAAATCGGATAATAATTGTGACCTCCAGAGGGACCACAAGCTAAACAAAGACGATTTTGCGTATAATCAGGGGCCATAATTCAGGAAGTTACAATCCGATATGCCCAAATATCGAAAGGAACCAAGATCTTTGGGTAATAACCATGCATTTCAAGTTTCATCAAAATCGAATTAAAATTGTGACCTCTACAGGGTCCACAACCTTGATATACCATATTTTAACAGTATTCGCGTACGAATGGCGGCCATTTTGTATGGCAATTTTGGTCCAATTTTACCGAAATTCGAAGTCAACCTTTCTTAGGGTGTAACGGTGATATAATCAAACGATTTTTTAAATCGGATAATTATTGTAACCTCCAGAGGGACCACAAGCTAATTAAAGACGATTTTGCGTATAATTAGGGGCCATTATTCAGGAAGTTACGATCTGATATGCGCAAATATTGAAAGGAACCATGATCTTTGGGTTATAACCATGCATTTCAAGTTTCATCAAAATCAAATTAAAATTGTGATCCATACAGGGTCCACAACCTGGATATACCATTTTTTAACAGTATTCGCGTACGAACGGCGGCCATTTTGTATGGTAATTTTGGTCCGATTTTTCCGAAATTTGAACTCAACCGTCCTTAGGGTGTAACGGTGATATAATCGAACGGTTTTTCAAATCGGATAATAATTGTGACCTCCAGAGGTACCACGAGCTAAAATAGGTGATTTTTCGGACAATCAGGGGCCATAATTCAGGAAATTACGTTCCGATAGGCGCAAATATCGAAAGGAACCAAGATCTTTGAGATATAAACATGCATGTCAAGTTTCATCAAAATCGGTTCAAAATTGTGACCTCTATAGGGTCCACAAGCTAAAAACGTGATTTTTCGTACAATCAGGGGCCATAATCCATGAAGTTTTGATCCGATACGTGCCAATATCGAAAGCAGTCGAGATCTTTGGATGATAAACCTATATTTCAAGTTTCGTCGAAATCGGGTAAGAATTGTGACCTGTAGAGAGTCCACAAACAATTGTGGACGGACGGACGGACGGACGGACAGGGGCGACGACATAATACGTCCACATGAAAATGTGGGCGTATAACAATATGATGCCTTTGTCTTGTGTTTTTATTCGTACAAAATCCATCTTCCAGATATAACTGAAACGAACACTGCTGCGACTGGGCTAATGAAGAAATTTTGCCGGAGGACTGGCTTGAACTTATATATTTAGATTATAAAATTAAACATACGGTTGGTCCGTCCGTTCTCAATCATTAAACTGCATGTTTTTTAACCTATGGTCTAGAAATAAAATCAAAGATGTGTGCATGTTCGCCCACCACACTTCATCGCCGCTACCCAATCAAACATAATGTGGTATCAACTTTACCAGTATGACTCCGTAAAGGTTTTATGCCACGGGTAATTAACACTTCGTCGCTGCTCTCCGCCAACAACCCACAAGTCTAGAGACGAGTTGTTACAGTACCTAATTGGGATTCACCGTTATCCCAGGCTACTAGACAGATGGCAAGCTTGCTGACCCTTTTCGATCAGAAGAAGGATGGAGAGTCTTCAGAGGTGGCAGTGAGAGTGATGTCTTGTCTATATGTGCCGAAGGGGAGATAACACCAAGAACTCCTTTACCAGAGTAATATAATTCCAACCTACCATCAATCAACCTTGCAGACTTGATTACCCTTAACGATCTCACTATTAAGAAGGATGGCGGAACTGCCCTGTTCGCGACTGGTGAGAATAAGGTATGGTACAGGGCCACCCTAAAGAGGACAGTCGTACAAGACCCTCGGACCCATGGGTTCTCCAAGCCCAAACTCCAACAACATGTTGGCATCACCCTTGGAAGGATCCAAGTAGGAAACGAGGAAGGTGACATTAGCTGACCTTCTGGGAGTATCTCGCTTTAACTACGTACATCTTATTAAGCCCTTCACGTAACACCCTGCATATTTCGGCACTAAGATTGATTGGGTACAAGCCCACTTGTAAGCCTATCAGATTCCTTGGTCTTCGCGAATACCAAGTCTTGCGCTTTCAAGCTAAAATGCTACTGTTCACGTGACTGCAGATAACGTAGCTATACGTATGAGAATAGTTATGTAAAAAACAACGGCCAGATGTTGTAAAACTCGAACTCGTTCTTTCAGGAACATGTTAAATTGCTAGACCAGATAATGGTAGGGAACAAACCGTTTGTCCCCATCTGTAAGACGAAGACAACATTCTCTCTTCGAGATGTCTCAACGGCTACAGCATAGGCCAGACAACCTGTGTCGCTACCTACCAAACCCAAGTCCTCTCCTTGGTAATCCTATCAAGAGAAGCAATAGTCCGGCACCAGTTTCTGCCCAGAATCGACCATGTCCAGTGAAAACGCCAGCAGAGGCAGCGACAGACCTTCTCAGTCACGGATGCATGCCGCTATTGCCACCAGCCAGACGCGATTGGAAGGACAGTCTCGTCAAGATGTCTCCACGGCTACAACAGAGACCAGACAACCGGTGTCGCTACCTATCAAACACAAGTCCTTTCCTTGGTAATCCGATCAAGACAAGAGAAGCAATAGTCCGGCACCAGTTCCTGCCCAGAAGCGACCACGTCCAGAAAAAACGCCAGCAGCGGCAGTAACAGACCTCCTCAGTGTCGAATGCATGCCACTATGGCCACCAGCCAGGCGCGATTGGAAGGACAGTCGGGTGCAAGTAGCAATTGGACGAAAGACCGTGGCATGAACTTCCATATTCTGCTTCTAAATTAAAAAAAAAGATATTGTATACAATTTATAGATACAGGTTATGGTTCCAGTTATAATCCCAAGATATCAGTAGAAGCAGAACAGGTGCTAGAAGAAAAGCGGAATTGGGTTCTAACAGAATTTATCAAGAGTAAACCAGATGCAACACAAGTCAGAGATGAAATGAATCAAAGCTATTCCTTGAAAAGGAAGGACATAAATATAGGATTGTCCTTACACAACTTTTTTAACCTACTTTCCACTGATTTTAAAATTATTGATCTACCTCTAGATTTATTAAAATCTTATTTAACTAATAGGTCACGATCCCTCATCGTTAATAATAAAGCATCCTCCCACAAAGGTCTTCGGTGTGGGATGCTGCAGGGGTCAGCGTTAGGTCAAATTTTATTTAGCATTTATACAACTCTGCTATCCCAAATTGTTAACAGTTTTAATTTCTGTAAGGCCAAACTGTTATGAATAAATTCGGCATTGGATGAGCAATACTTTTCTTAAACTGAATGAAGATAAAACTGAATATATTCTGTTAGGCTCAAATAATCTTACAAGTAAAGTCAATTACAACGTATCTTTATCTATAGGGTCACATATAATAATACCAGTCCCGTCTGCTAGACATATTGGAGTTATATTTGATAAATACGTAACCATGGAGCCTCATGTAAATAAAACTAGTAAATAGCCCGCATACGGAAAAATCTCCCCACTTCATCTGTTAAAACTTTTGTTCGTCCTAAAAAATACAAAAAGTTTAAAATTCTGCAGCAAGGCTCATCACCGGAAGTAAATATGATGACCATATTACTCCTATTTTACGGAAACTCCATTGGTTACCGATTATTTATTTTTAGATTTGAATTTAAAATCCACCTTTTAAATGTATAAATGATATGTCGCCACCTTATTTATGTACACACTGAGTCGCACTCTGTGCTCTCCATCTGATCTTTTTTTTTACTTGTAAATAAATCAGCAAGACTTTTATTATGGAATTATTCACCGTTTAATATAAGATGCTGCACAAATTTATTGTCTTTTAAGACACTTCTTAAAAACGTTTTTGCTTAAGAAAGCTTTTGACTTATAATTCTTTGAAAACCCATTTTTGTGATATTAGATTTTATTCCAAGCTACCATGTTATGTTTTACTTCTATATGTATATATTTTTTTTTAATACATATTGTATTGAATTGTATTGTACCAGTTACGTCTTATGTAATAAAATAAAATAAAAACCAAGTACGAACAATCCAAACCATAAGACAGAATTCGAAATCATAAAAAGTTATAGCAGTGGTAACAGGTGTCCGGAAGAGTAATCTTACCGTCTGGCGCCACACCCGCAATAAACGCGTCTCTTAAAACTTTTCATCTGTGTGCAAAAAAAGCTTTCAGGAAATGATCTACAAAGTTGTTCAATCTTTGTGTACTACTATTATGTAAGGTTTATGATAGCATTGTTTTGTGTGGATTATACAGCTTTCTGGATAAGGGTACGTTTATGCACTTTTGGCAGACCCTAGAAATTTGTAAAGGAGTGCATTAGTCCGCCGCTCTAAAAATCCTATAAATATCGGCATCAATAAACTTCAAGGAGAATGCTAAAGTAAAAGTTTATTTTTATCATTTACTTAAGATACATTAGTTAAGAGCTAGATCTGCCTATAGCAGGTCTTTCTTTGGGCCTGGAATGGTTTCTAAAGTATTAATTAGACATTATTAAACCTTTTTTAAAGGTTTAGTAACAAATAACGTTAAAAAAAAACACTCCGATTTCCGCAATTACTGAAACACCCGACAATTAATGAGCTGAAGCTAAATCACGTGACATGACGTCAAAGTCGATGCTCGTTTAGCAGTCGGTGTATATTTGTCCCCCGCCTTTGGAAGAATGCAAGGGACTACTAAAATGGGTTCGTCCGTCTGTCCGTCCGCCACACTTTTTGGGACACAATAACTCTCGTTCTAATTGAGCTAGAATGTTCAAACTTGGTGTAGGTGTTAATTATGCCAATACCTTGATGGAGTCCGAAGATGAGCATTTCCTGCTTAGGGTGAGCAGAGATAAGCAATTTGATTGGTTGATGCTTTGGGACATGATAACTTTAGTTCTAATTAAGTGAGAGTGATGAAATTTGGTGTTTGTTTCATTACATCAATACCTTGACTAAGTTCGATAATGAGCATTTTCTGCTCAGGGTAAGCAGAGCGATAAGCAATTTTATTGGTCGAGACATTGGAACTGAATAACTCTCATTCTAATTGAGTTAGAATGTTCAAACTTTAGCCCCGATTACATGACGAAATTTGCACACATGTAAATCTTTTGCATATATATGCAAAATTACTCATGTATGCTAATTTCGTCATGTAAACGCATTTGCATACATGTGTAAAAATACTGCAGGTCTTGACCAGATGCAAAAGTATATTTGCATATATGCAAAAGTATTTAGGTTAAGTATATGTGCAGATTGTGCAATTAGACAGAATTCGAAGTCCTAAAATCGTTATAAGCAAAATAGTGTAATCAGCAAATCAGCAAGTGAGAGTGATGAAACTTGGTGTGTTCATTACATCAATACCTGGACTGAGTTCGGTAATGGGGATGTTCTGCTCATGGTAAGCAGGGCGATAAGCAATTTGATTGGTCGAGACTTTGGAACACAATAACTCTCATTCTAATTGATGTAAAATGTCCACACTTGGTATAGATGTCTATTAGGTGCATATGTGAATACCACTATGGGGGGTGAGCATTTCTGCTTACCAGATATAAGCAATTTGGTTGGTTGAGGCTTATTTAGTTCTGATTAAGTGAGAATGGTGACACCTGGTGTATAGCTTTAGCTTTATTACACTGAAACATTGACAAAATTTGACAATCAACATTTTCTGCTGCCGGTAAGCAGAACGATAAGCAATTTGATTGGTCGAGACTTTGGAACACGATAACTCTCCTTCTAATTGTGGTAAAATGTTCATATTTAGTGAAGGCATTCATTATGTGAATGACTTGAAGGGGTTCGATGATGAACATCGTCTGCTTAGGGTAAGCAGAGTTAAGCAATCTGATTGGTTGATGCTTTGGGGCAGGATAACTTTGTTTGTAATAAAATGATAGCAATGTAACTCAGAATATAGATTCATTATACTATTACCTTGACTAAGTTCGATGGTGCAAATTTTCTGCTTAGGCTAAGGAGCGATAAGCATTTTAATTGGTCAAGACTTTGGAACATAACTCTGCTTTTAATTGAGGTAGAATTTTGAACTTGGTGTAGATGATCACGAGTTCAATAATTGTTATTTTGAGCTAAAGGTAAGCAGAGCTAATCAATTTCATTTTTCGATGCTTTTGGACAAGATGATCTTGATTCTATCTGATAAAGAATGATAAAACTTAGTGTATAGTTTGATTGCTCGATGCTTTTGAAAAAAAATAAATGTTCGATTAATTAATATGTGTCATATTATTTTGGGATTTCGGCGGGGTACATCAGCCTCACTGTTTGCTTGTTCAATATGGTATCGGCAGAAAGTGACAACTGTCAGACATTGATTTCGCCCGTGGTGTTCTTCCATATCAGTGCGGGTGAATTAGAAATGCGAGGAACAACTGGGGTCATGATGGTTCGGAACATTCTACCATTTCTAACGACGAAGAATGTTAAACAAAACGGCACTATAAATAAAAAAAACAGCACAAGCCTAGACTTCTACTAGTTCTAGAGACACCTTCGCTTGTCTTATCTACTTCGATTCTCGATGACGTTTCGCTTTATTGGTGTTCACGCTTTATCGAAAAGATATATTATAGATAAAAACGGTAGTGTATAATCCGAAGATCGAAGATCGCAGACCTGTATAATCCGAAGATCGCAGACCTCAACTATAATCCGCAGACCCCCTATACTATATTCCGCAGACCCCAACTATAATCCGCAGACCCCCTATACTATATTCCGCAGACCCAACTATATTCCGCAGACCCCCTATACTATATTCCGCAGACCCCAACTATAATCCGCAGACCCCCTATACTATATTCCGCAGACCCCAACTATAATCCGCAGACCCCCTATACTATATTCCGCAGACCCCAACTATAATCCGCAGACCCCCTATACTATATTCCGCAGACCCCAACTATAATCCGCAGACCCCCTATACTATATTCCGCAGACCCCAACTATAATCCGCAGACCCCCTATACTATATTCCGCAGACCCCAACTATAATCCGCAGACCCCCTATACTATATTCCGCAGACCCAACTATAATCCGCAGACCCCCTATACTATATTCCGCAGACCCCCTTTATAGCTTCATTTTTTTAATTTTTCACACTTTCAGAATTCCTAATACAATGTTGCAAGGTCACAGTAATTTGACTTTATGTCCAAAGCTTTGAATTCGATTGATCTTTGGCTTCAAAGGACTGACTCGGCATTACTAAAACGAAAATTTCATCAGATGGTTATATAGAATATTAGCCCCTTTCACACACTCTGTCCATGTATTACATAAATTAAATGATATAGGCCTATTCTTCAGTTGTAAATTTGATTCTCTTGAGAGAGGGTTTACAATATTTCTTCTTATGTTTAGAATACCTGAACCGAATTTCTGTAAAGGAGGATAAGAATCTTAGTAAATTTTCAACTTTTAAATGGAAAGACATTTCAAATTTAGAAGAAATTGGGAGTGGTGCCTTTGGCACAGTGTTTAAAGCATCGCATGACGAGAACGTTGTTGTTGAAAAAAAAAATATCGGGGAAGGCGAATCCTACAAAAGTCGAGTTTTAAAACAGTGCTCTTTGTTGGATTCCTTCAAACATCAGGGTCCGTATTCAAAGGATATCTCAAGTCTAAGATAGTCACTTAACTACTAGCTTTCACTTAAATATACGTAACTTCCTGTAAGTTAAGGGCAATTGGTATTCAAAGGCACTGTTAAGTATCAAATTTTCCCTTAAAGTTAAGCTGCCTTAACATTTAAGTGTTTGTCTTAAAGTGGTATTCAAAGGCCAGTTTAAGTGAGAAATACCCACTTAACTTTAAGTGACCTATGGGAGGTACCTTAAAGTTAAGTGAGATTATAATGCCTTCTTTTAACGCTGTATAAGTTGTCCCGTAGTGGCGATTTTAAAAGTTAAGGGATTCAGATTGAAACAAAGACAATGTCGCCGAGCGTAGCTGGCCTCAAATTTTTTTTTTCGTCGGCAGCTTTGATGTTGCGGTGCCATAATAGAGTAAAGGGTTATTACCAGCGAGATAGTTTTAACTGGATATTTTCTCCAATCATATATCATGTTCGTATACATGCTTAATCATGTGTCCACGACAAGATTGTCATATAATAAAGTTAAATTCATTTGTGATGACATGGCTTTATAAAATTTTAGAATTTTTTTATACTACCGCTAGAAATAAGGCATGATTTATTTTTTACAGCTCATTCCCATATAGACATAATCGGTAGTATTTATTCAGGTAAAATATAATGCAACATGCATCTTTCGTACACACAATGTGCCGTCAATCTAAAATGTAGGTAGTTACACAATGTCTATGAATTTCTCAAATAATAGATTGATATAAAAAAAACACTGTATGATTTGTCCTATCTAACTTAGAAGATAAATGTCATTGTGTATGGCTAATATGTTGTTTTCTATTCGTGTCATAAATAATTAAAGTTTATAGTATCCATCATTATGCTACCACTATTTATTCTAATGTATTGAAATGGAATTTTAAAAAAAAAGTCTATGAAAACTGAAATTCCGGCAAAGGATGCACACTATAATAATTTATCCAAAATTTTAATTATACTATTTTCATGCGTTACAATATAATATTTCGACAAAACATTTTCCTAGTAATGTAAACTAAGAATTTAATAAAATATGCGATGCTCTTAAGGGGGCATAACTTGCTTGCAATGATATAAATTCGTGATTTTTGGCAGTGGAGGGTATTCCATAAATTGAAAATTCATGCTATTTGGCGAATGTCAGTTTTCCATAATTTAAGTGTGAAGTTAAGTTTTCACACAGCCAAGCATATGTAAAATAGAGCCTTTGAATACCGATTTAAGGTTAGACACTTGGTTAAGCTGAAAAAGTAAGTATTTTTCTTAACTTTTAGAAAACCTTTGAATACGGACCCAGGTAGTGTATAATCCGAAGATCGCAGACCTGATGTTTGTAGAATTCGCCTTCCCCGATGAGTCAAATTACTGTGACCTTGCAACATTGTATTAGGAATTCTGAAAGTGTGCAAAATTAAAAAAATTTAAGCTTTAAAGGGGGTCTGCGGAATATAGTATAGGGGGTCTGCGGATTATAGTTGGGGTCTGCGGAATATAGTATAGGGGGTCTGCGGATTATAGTTGGGGTCTGCGGAATATAGTATAGGGGGTCTGCGGATTATAGTTGGGGTCTGCGGAATATAGTATAGGGGGTCTGCGGATTATAGTTGGGGTCTGCGGAATATAGTATAGGGGGTCTGCGGATTATAGTTGGGGTCTGCGGAATATAGTATAGGGGGTCTGCGGATTATAGTTGGGGTCTGCGGAATATAGTATAGGGGGTCTGCGGAATATAGTTGGGTCTGCGGAATATAGTATAGGGGGTCTGCGGATTATAGTTGGGGTCTGCGGAATATAGTATTGGGGGTCTGCGGAATATAGTATAGGGGGTCTGCGGATTATAGTTGGGGTCTGCGGAATATAGTATAGGGGGTCTGCGGATTATAGTTGAGGTTTGCGATCTTCGGATTATACAGGTCTGCGATCTTCGATCTTCGGATTATACACTACCGATAAAAACTATTAAATATGATGATATATGCCCTATACTAGATACGAGAACGTTGCTAAAACGGGTCAGATCTTAGAACCATGATAGGACTAGTAGTGTAGTAGTATCATTCATCGAATTCCGACTCAAGTAGGGCCGATCGGTAGGCCTATCGTAGAAAAATTTCTATCGCTATTACACTCATTTACCAAGTTACAACGGACAAACATCTTACATGATCTAGGACTATGATCTGCAAAATCATCGACATTTGCTCACTACATTTATTATTTGGTAGTGTATAATCCGAAGATCGCAGACCTGTATAATCCGAAGCTCGCAGACCTCAACTATAATCCGCAGACCCCCTATACTATATTCCGCAGGTGGATTCATTCCGCAGACCCCAACTATAATCCGCAGACCCCCTATACTATATTCCGCAGACCCCAACTATAATCCGCAGACCCCCTATACTATATTCCGCAGACCCCAACTATAATCCGCAGACCCCCTATACTATATTCCGCAGACCCCAACTATAATCCGCAGACCCCCTATACTATATTCCGCAGACCCCAACTATAATCCGCAGACCCCCTATACTATATTCCGCAGACCCAACTATAATCCGCAGATCCCCTATACTATATTCCGCAGACCCCCTTTTAAGCTTCATTTTTCACACTTTCAGAATTCCTAATACAATGTTGCAAGGTCACAGTAATGTGACTTTATGTCCAAAGCTTTGAATTCGATTGATCTTTGACTTCAAAGGACTGACTCGGCATTACTATAACGAAAATTTCATCAGATGGTTCATATATTGCCCTTATTCACTGGGCTATATAGATTATTAGCCCCTTTCACACACTCTGTCCATGTATTACATAAATTAAATGATATATTCTTCAGTTGTAAATTTGATTCTCTTGAGAGAGGGTTTACAATATTTCTTCTTATGTTTAGAATACCTGAACCGAATTTCTGTAAAGGAGGATAAGAACCTTAGTAAATTTCAAATTTTGAATGGAAAGACATTTCAAATTTAGAAGAAATTGGGAGTGGTGCCTTTGGCACAGTGTTTAAAGCATCGCATGACGAGAACGTTGTTGTTGAAGGCGAATCCTACAAAAGTCGAGTTTTAAAACAGTGTTCTTTGTTGGATTCCTTCAAACATCAGGTAGTGTATAATCCGAAGATCGAAGATCGCAGACCTGATGTTTGTAGAATTCGCCTTCCCCGATAAGTCAAATTACTGTGACCTTGCAACATTGTATTAGGAATTCTGAAAGTGTGAAAAATTAAAAAAATTGAAGCTTTAAAGGGGGTCTGCGGAATATAGTATAGGGGGTCTGCGGATTATAGTTGAGGTTTGCGATCTTCGGATTATACAGGTCTGCGATCTTCGATCTTCGGATTATACACTAACTTATTATTTTAGTGTTTTCCGAGTTTCTGTCCGGATTATCGCCCTTATTATTGTTAAAATTATTTGACGTTCTAACACCTGACGTCAACTGGCTGACTGTCGCCATTGAAGAGACGACCACTGATCGGTCGCATTTTTTTGTTACGTCTTTTTTGTAAATCATTTTAGTGAAGCCTGTACCACAACAGGCCCGGGACTGTACAGCGCAGTGGACGCTTACGGCTGGCCCCCGGATTCATTCATTTGATTTGATAATTGTTTAGTGTTTGCAATGTCTGTTTTCTGTCTTGTCCGCAGGTTTATCTTGTAGATTTTTTGTTTGTTTTGCGTGTAGTGCAGTCCTCCTGCATTTACTAATAGACCTACGGAAGACGCTTCGTAAGGGTGATATAAGTTAACGTTAGTATTAAGGCTAGGCTACTCGCCTACTATTGTGTTTACATTTCGTTGCCATGGTTACATCAGTCATTTCTATTGCTAGAATTTGAAAAATGTGTCTGTTTAACCGGGAGGTACCCGTTATGCCGCCGACCCTTGGGTTAGGGTACTCAACCCTATACAATAAGGGAGCCGCGGCACGGCGCATAACGATACGCTCCCGGTTTCACCATAGAATGCACAGTTAACATTGATCGCCATAATACAATTAAGATGACACTGGTCATGTTCATAAGCAGATATTACTCGAGTCGAAATTCTCTGAGCCCGAACAAGAATTTCCAAAGCGTATTTTGTTGACATCGCCTCGTTGATCGCTGTATCCAGACTCCAGACCGTTCTGCGTGTTGTCTCAGTTGGAAATTTTAAAAAAAATGACACACGCGTCCCGATTCATTGTTAGTGCTATTAGTGTTAGAATAACCCCAAGCAACGCAATTGACTATGTATATGCACCCAGTTAGTCAAATAGCCGGCATGCCGTGCTAAGTTTCAATAGCCTTCTAAGTTCTATAGGAAAATTCAGAAAGTCGGTCGACTATGACGTCATTCAAAACGAGGTTGCAGATATGCCTAAACGTGAATTGGGGGGGGGGGTATATTTTTCCTTTGTAAAAATATTTAGGTTGATTTGTAAAATTTCGCAGGGCCAAAAATATTCTAATATTAACGTTATTTTTCATATTAAAACAACTCTTTGCGTTAGTATTATCCTTTAAGTCATTTTCTAGAATGATTTTATTAAAGTGCCTCTCTGATTTTGAAATCGTACTAACGTGTTTTTATATGATTTTGTTTGCTGTTTAGTATAGTTAAAATCTAGATAACGTAATGGAAGTTTTCTGAACAATTCTGTCAAAATGATCCCCTTGGAACCGAGTATTTAGCGATTAAATTTCAGGCCTAGCCTAGATCATCATTTACGGTACGATAAAAATTATATTAATTTTCTGATTTAATCAGCAATGAGCGTTGAGAAGCAGATCGGATTGCAATCCAGTAAAAATCACAGATAAGGGCAGATTTATCCCTCGCATAATGTATGTTAATCACGTTGGGCTACATCAGCAAAATCAATATACTGCCAAACATTTTGAAACTTAACATCCAATACTTTAAGTTGAAGAATAAATATATTGCCTTAAATTGATAAGTAGGGCCATTAGAAAAAAATACTTTTTTTCTGACATTGTCGTGAATTTCAGATAAATACTTCAGAATGGTAGTAATAATTTGTGCACGGCATGTTTGCCATGCCCCAAGTTGTCTGACACCATTTCCATACTTTTAGAAGTTGACAGGTCAATCAAAATATAGACTGTAACTAATGTACATTTTTGGTTGACCCAATGACCAGATTGAATTTTATTTTGATCTTGAATTGTAAAGTTTGCTGCAAAATCTTCTTGCAAAAGAATGGAATTGCCATCTACTGAATTCTTGAGTCATTCAAATTATTTTGCTTAAGATCTTTTGACATATGAATATACTAAGAATTGTTTTAGTTTAGCGTGCATTTTCTGTTATTTTAATTTTACACCATTGAATAGATTCTATACATGACACTCATTCTCATTTAAACGCGATAAATTACTTTATTTTATGATCCGTTACTATTTCATTAATTTTGTCTCGGCATGTTATACATTCGTTTTTCACGCAACAATAAATTTAAGAGCTACATACTATACGATCAATAAATGTGCGATGTTCGTTAGGTATTGTCACATTTTTTATCTCCAGTGCTACTAAAAGCAAACAAATATTTTCATGAATAGTACAAATGCAAACGACTTAAACTGCAAAATTTGAGACTCGAAAAATTTAATATGTAGCATAGTTTTCGTTCGTTTGTTTCTGGAGTTTAAATTCCTCTTCCACCGGGGATGATATGGTTGAAAAGTAGTATAATTATATCTCGTTTGTTTATATAGTTCATCTTTTGAAAAAAACCTGTCCTTCAATTCAGGTGCTTGCCACGAAGCGTCATTATTATAAAATTGTAAAACTAAATCTTCTGTGTCAGCGGGTAACTTTGTATGTTCCACGTGTTGAAAATCTTCCCAATCACTGCCATCAACTGAGACATCTCTAAATTCATTAGTTAGTAGCAATTGTTACAATTTGTTCTCTTTGGGGAACTTAGTAAAACGATAGTTACTCACCTGGCAGCCCTTCCAAGACTTTGTTGGTATTTATAAAGTTTTTTTTTAGATGCCTGCACTCAGAAAGAAATGAAATGCACGTGGAAATGTTAAATTTCAACTACATCTACATCGTTTACTGTTCTGCTCAGAATTGAGCTAATGGAGACGGGCATGCTATTAGGGAAATTTTATACGGACAGCGGCACTACGGTCTACTGTTATATCGAATTCCAACTGTCAAGGGATCATTTACGTGCATGCCAATTTGTACTCGGGGCCTCGGATTTTCTTCCCATCCGAACGATTAGATAGCTGTCCTTGCCAGGCCCTCGGTCATCACTGACAAGTGGGAACCACGCCTGAAAATCTGGATGAACTTTCTTGGTCAATGCAGGGATCAAACACCCGGTCCTAGAAAGAGTACATTTTGGTTTAGAAAACATTCTGTGTTCCTGAAGACGCTTACTTTCGTTGAATCTATATCCTTTCCACATCATGGTATCATTCTGCAAGTTGTTCTTGTGCCTTTCTTTCTTCTGTCTTTTTTTTTGTCTGTTCAGAAAAGCTTTAATGGGGGGGGGGGTCTTTATCCCCTGTAACCAGCGGCTGCCAGACAGGATACGCCCACATTTTCCAAGAAATGGATAAAGAAAAAGCAGCCCCCCCCCACTCGCAAAACGCATCACCGGATTATATAAAGGAGAAGATAACTAAATGTGTTAAAAATTTAGGACATTTTCCAAGATAGTTTACCCAAGGAACAGAATTTGAAAGTAAGTAACGAAGAGCTTCACAAAAGTCATGTGCTGACACATGGCATTCCAGCATGAGCGCGTTTAACCAGTCCAGTAAGCCAAACTGAAATGCTATCGCTGGACATTTAGGAGATGCTGGCCATAATAAATGTTTTAATAAAGTTTCTGCCTCTCCCTCACAGCCACAAAACTCGACATTACGTTAGTGTTGTCTACCTGGAAAAAAAAGATATTTAGGATGATAATGTCAATTTGTTTAAGATTCAGTCCCATCCTAACGACTGCATCACTGACAATGCGAAACCACGCCGGGAGATCTGGATGAACTTTCTCGGCCAATGCAGGGATCGAACACCCGACCCTCAGACTAGCAAGCCGGCGTCCTCCCTAGTTAGCCATCGTGATCCCCCAATGGGAATGACAACAGAACTGGTTTATCCCCTTCTTGTATGCCATACAATCATTTTTCTGGCATTTCATTAAGATAAATACTATAAACAATCTCTACTGTCCAAAATAATCATGCCCTTTATTCATATCTACACGAACGCGATGACAGTAGTTTTTAGTTAAGATACAAGAATACAAGACATCTAACTAAAAACTATGGTAATAGCAGAGGCCTTCTCGCACCACATGGTTATGGAAAATATCTTTAAAATAGTCCTTGAATATTTCAAACATATGAAGATGCCTGCAATGTGTGCTGCATCTAAACATGCTGGACATTATATCGCATCACAATCCAGACATCTTATGGGCTCCACCTGCAGTTCGTCACATTTGGCAGATAGTAAATCTGGACGTCAATGGCTTCTTAATGTTTGGCATAATTGACGACCAGGTCTTTGATCTTTTTTCAGAAAGTTCATTTCTGCCTGGAAAAAATATGTCATTGTCGAAATATTTTTTCAGGCATTATTCGTGTCATAAATTGTGAATTCTATAATTTCATTAGCTTACACTCTTAATGTTATAGATTGAAACATATTGATGTGAAGTGGTATCAGATATAAGCTTGTACTGTCTCGTAAATGACACCCACCGACATCACCACTTCAGTATATATAGCCAACTGTTCAGTCTTCAATTTATTAATATTAGCACATTCACATAATAGACCTGAAATGAAATGGTGCTTACTTATCTGCACGCGGTCCTTTACAGTGTGTTATTTATGATGGAAATTTGCATGGACGGCGGTGCTACTATCTACTAGGCCTATTCTTATTTCAAATTATGTCAAGGGTTCTTTTATGAGCATGCCAATGTGTAGCCTATACGACCTCGGTTATTATTATTTATTGCATGACTAGTAGTAGTGTGTTGATTTTCTGTATTACTGCCTTCATTGTCAAAATATAAGCAGTTGAACTAGTTGCCGACGGATTATGGGCACCAGTTTCACTATCATTTGTGTTTAAATCTAACCGTTGGACTAATTGTATTTTATGCTTAGATTTGGTTTTTCGTGGCCTAACAATGCCGACCTTCCCCATCTTGTCGACCTTGGATCATGTTCAACGCTTTGGCTGAAAATGGGTCGTACACGACGTATTTATACTTTACCCTAGTAACTCACCGCCTTGTACGTGACACTCACCGGCCACAACCAGGTACTTCTTAGCTGGATGTGGCTGTCGCTGTTTTTTGTTTAGTTCTCATTTATTAGCCCTTAGATAATTAACCATTATTCGCGACATCCTTATTTAAAAACTGCAACAGAACTAGGCCTTAATCCGAATGAAAATAAAACGAAATAGGGTCATAAAGCTGTAAATATCAGTTATCTTCTACATTCTGAAATGCTCAGTATATGGTAAAAAAGACCACAGGGATGTTACACTTGGGCTATTATTAAAAAAAACGCATATTCTCTTTTTTGAAACAAATGATCAAATTCTGATAAACCTGTTGTCCGAGATCCATATAATATAGGAACCTTTTTTTTTTATTCATAACCGTTTCCTTAAAATTGTACATTAACAGAACGTATATTTTTCAGAAACTTCCGGCTTTTTATGATTTTAGAACCAACAAAAATGTTACGTTGATCGCCTTGGATCAAACGTTTGATGAAGGTCTGGTGTTTGATCCCTGCATTCGCCGAGAAAGTTTATCCAGATTTTCCGGCGTGGTCCCATTGTCACTGATTCAGGGTGGGGTGGCTGACCAAGGACAGCTGTCAAGTGGGTGGGGTGGGACGAAAACCCTTCTGTAGTAGGAAGTAGAAAATAAAAAGGCAAAAGAGAGAATTCTTATCCAAAATGGACATTTTCGTGTTGGGAACATATACCGCCCGTGCTTTTCAACCTTAAACGTCCACCTTTTTAACTGTAAATCGTAAATATTCTACTTTCATCAATCAACTTCAGATTTTCTACTTAAGATTTTCTCCATGCATATTGCGGAAATAAATTTGATAATGTGATTACATAAATAAACGATCCCAGCGAAAGATAAATTTGTTGTATTCTAATAAATAAACATAATTGCAATGCCTTGGCCAAAGGTTATTAAAAACCATGCATTTTCAGACCAGTAGTGCAGCATTCGCCAAACACTATAATACATCAGAAAACTGTGGAATTTCAGACAGAAATTTAAAAGCACATGAATTTCGAATTTCACGCAACATTTTTATTTTTCAACATTATATAAATGCATTCTGTAAAAAGATGAGATAAATTCAATATAAATCAAGCACACAAATACATGGATTTTCATAATCTTTGGCCGGGCATTGCATATATGTTTATTTATTAGAATACAGCAGATTTGTTCAACCAAAAAGAACATGTGAGGTATATAGGACTAGGTGAAGTTGAATGTCAGAAGTTGATAATGGAAGGTAGAAATTCTGTTGTTGGATGTAGAATATTTACGACAGAAAAGGTGGACGTAGAAGGTTGAAAAGCACGAGCGGTATATGTTTCCCACACGAATAGGTTCATTTTGGATGAGAACTTTCTTTTGTTTTTACTTTCTACTGCAGATCGCATTTTCTGTTGTGAATATCTTTATAGTGTGCTGGCTTATAGTGCCACAGGTTCATAAATCTGTAAAGAAATTCAATGTTCCAGATCTAGAGCCCCCGTCATTGTGGTCAGCACATAGTAAACTCCGGGTTATGGTGTCACGGACCTACTTCCAGCCCCCCCCCCCACACACACACACATACCTATTTTCGTTACCTTTTGTACATGGTTAATGCTACATTAAGTGTTGTATTTCAAATTTTAGTATGAAGAATTAGAAGCGGCCTTTAAACATATTGATATTCAGGGTAGTTATGTGCCAAAGCTACGTCTCCTTTACCCAAACCGTAAGGTAGGGGGGCACAGTGGCTGAGGTTAGTAATGCGCTGGTTCACTGGCCTGTCAGTGGTGTAGGACGGGGGCATGACAAGGTACGTACGTCTGTACACATTGTCGTGTACGTAAAAGATCCCTTTACAGATGCAAAACTTCCTTTATAACACACTGTATGGTATATGCCCGTCTTCATTGGCCCAGTCGGAACAGTGGCTAAGTATCATCCACAGTCTTCGACATTAAAACACGAATTATTTGTCAATTTAAATAAATATTGATATAGTTATATCAAAATTTACCATTAGTACATAAATCGTGTACCAGAATGCGTTTCAGCACTATTTGTAACTCGAAAATCGAGCCACAAGTCTTGTCAAACGGCGACGTTATATCTAGGGAGCATGCGTAATAAATACTACCATAAGAGTAGCAATAGGCAAATCTCGGAAGATTCCGGTACCCTACACCTTACCTCGGATGTATGACAGTAAGTAATATGTACCTACGCCCATACATTTGCGATGCGGCTACCTGTTTACTTCAACTTCAATGAAATACCTCACAAAATCCTCAGTTGGACATAACGTGAAGAAGCTTGGTGAACTGTACATGTGCGAGGGCGGATGTACCCCTTGAGCATGAACGTTTAAAAGATCAACTTGTATGTACACTAGACATTAACTGACTCAGGTTACACACCCACCAGTGAGTCCAATTGTAAAACTTGGTCCGGTAATCGGTTCCAATGGGCGTCTTTTGTAGAGTTTATATACCTAAATGAGATATCGACTCAAGGCTGCTGGTTTCATAACAATTCACTGGTAATTCACCAAACCCAATGCCAAACTCGATGTTTATTGATAAAATACACTCTACACAGAAATTTCCATGGGGGCAGCAAATTTTCATTCGGAACGTCTAGAGTGCCGCGCTTCGACCTCTAGCTGGCCGGTCACCCCTGGCTTGCGGCTGTGGTTTCGAGCCCTATTGTGACATGGAGATAGGGGCGCCATCTCAACCTCGTGAATTTCCCCCGGGCACTCCTGTTTCCTCCCACTGCGAATTACTAAAATAAAAATTGAAAACCATACGTTAGTCACAAAATCACCTAGTTTGTGCCGAATGGTCGTTAAACTCCATTCCTCTCTCTCTCTCTCTCTCTCTCTCTCTCTCTCTCTCTCTCTCTCTCTCTTTAAAATAGTTCAAATATGGCGGAATTCGTCATACGGCCGAGATTAGATGCGTAGAATCTGACGAGGTTTGCCGAACGATAAGAGTAGGTTACCAAAAGCCCGGCTGTGGATAAAAAATAATAAGTGTTCTTGGCTTTAGATATATTTTTTTTATTTCTTAGGTAATACGACATTGTGTTCAACAACTCATCTCCACGATGTTTCTCATCTGAAAATAAAAATATTTTTCGTGATGTAGAGCATCGGAATTATTCAAATTTCTATTTGTGTTATAACCTGTTATGGCTTGGCTTATGGCAAGGATATAGTTGATAGCAAGTCGACAAACAGTTTTATTGATAAAAGGAATGGTCTATGTATAGCCATTCACCCTTATATAGAGTAGTCTCACATCACAGTTTTACCTAGAGATTAATACGTTTATTCACGGTGATTTATATTTTTAGGGCGACTGGGAACCTGATAATTATATATTTACGGAAAACACAACAGCTAAATTCTTGGTATAGTGGGGAGAAACAAAGGTCGCACCATAATTCAGTAATTTAACAATAGTATTTATAGAGGAAAGCTTATACTCAATTCGAGAAATAAAATATGGTGAGGATTATACATTCTATTTGGAAAAATAATTGAAATAAACATTTACTAAAAGCTATCTCAATAAATCATGTCATCCACATCATGCCAAATATAATATACCCCTTTCTTTGGCTATAAAACTTGCATAACAATGATAGATGAATATTTTCTCGTATATCTATATATATTATATATATTAAGTAGATAAAGTACAAGTTCTTCTTTGTTTACGGTAGATAAATGCATATAAAAATTAAAAAATACGTCCAGGTAAAAAATCACCCACTTTACTTCATTCCGACATACATTAGGTCATATAAGCTAGCTGTCAAAATTAAGTTGAAAAAAGAAATAAACACATGTTTATGGTTAACGTTTTCAGCTCAGACCATTTGATATATATATATATATATTACTTTGAAAAGCGCATTTGAGCACTATATGAATTATGCGCTATATAAATGTTCTTAACAATAAAACAAAACATATAGTAATAATATAGACATACGCATACCTTACATGATAGATCACCGTAATTCTTCAACATCTCGCTTGCCACTAGCTATTGCCTCACCCAGATCAACAACAGTTCTGACACCAGGTACCGATCGGGCGATTCTTCCTGCTCGGGATAAGACTCGTCTAGCACGTACTCGCCAACAGTCGCCATCTTGGACTTGAACCAAGAGTAAAATAGCAATAGTGTCAATAGACTTTTCATTCTGTTACAAACAAAACAATCAAGATATTAGAAACATAACCAACTTTAATATCTTACTGGAATTTGATGAAGAACTGTTTTCTTAAAACTCCCATTTGCCTCAGTTCCCCGAATAAAAAGAAAACCAATAGAATAAAAGATATAACTATTTAACAAATACCATGATTTACCGTAAAGTCGCCGGCTTCCATGTATAAACAGCATACTGTTCTAGTGTCACAAGGTGGAGGTAAAATCAGTCATATCACATGACAAAACACTTGTAATTATCCAACAATAATCCAGGATAAGTCGGGTCACAACCCCCAGATCCGTGACCATTTCTCGGGGAACAAGGTTTGACGATGGTTTCTGATAAAAGGGACCTTAGAAAAGATGTTTGTAGTTTCCTACCTCTAGAATCTGCGGGTTAACTCCAGGAGACCCGAAAATCCAAGATGGCGGCCATAGTCTGAAATTGACCATGACAAACATTATTAGCGAAATGACCTGTGTAATATATCATTTTATAGGTTTTGTTGGTCACCCGACTCATTTCTGACAATTACCTATTCATTACACAGACAGTTGATCCAATATGGCCGCAAAAATCCAAGAGAGAGAAAGTGGGTTAACGTCCACTCGGCACAGACTAGGTCATTTCGGGACAAACATGGTTTAATTAGTATTTCAATAATTCGCTTGGGCGTACGGGTATTTAGCAGTGAGAGGAAACCGGAAAAAAAACACGCGGCTGGACAGGCGAACCTACTCCTTTGACATACAACCGGGGATTCGAAACCACGCCAGTTGACTCAATGACAGGCTTTATGATACAGAACGCACGTGCTAAACCTTCGGCCGTCCAAACCCCATTAAAAGGTGATAGAAATGTGCTCGAAAAGTATTCTGTCAATACCAATAGCAACATACACGTGTCATTTCCAAGCTGATGGAACTAATTTAAAAGGTGGTAGTATACAAAAATTAAGCATTGTAGTGGGATAGGGTTTGATACATAATTCCCATCCGTCGGCTTTTCGGGTAGAAATCATGGAATAAGCTTTATTTTGTTGGTTTTGATGTTTGATTACAAAAAACCAATGTTGACATTTTTTCTGATTAGGTCTTCATAGTATGGGGGGGGGGCATTATTTGACGGTGCCATTTTGCGATAATATTCCAACTTATGTTTTTATTTTCACCTTATTTATAATGTTATCGACATATCAACTGTGATTTGACAATGTATTGATATTGGCAGGGTTCATGACTATACTTTAGATCGTTTTCAATCATTTCATGATGATATTCCCAAGATGGCGACCATTTTTGTCGGGAAAATCGGTCAATGTGTTGATTTCGATTAAATAGTAGTGTTTGGTGTCAATATATATGTTTTCGGGGTCACAGATTCCATTCCTGTCATTTACAACCTTGTAAAATGATCGCATGTTCATATATTTAGCATATTTCCAAGATGGCGGTCATGTTTGGTGGCAAAATAGAACGATGTGCTAATATTGATTAAGTAGTCGTCGTTGGTATCAATATATATGTTTTCAAGGGCACATAATCCATGTAGGTCGGTAACAAACTGTGTAAAATGAAAATGTACAATATGACGGCCATTTTGGGCGGTAAAACGGAACGATGAGCGGATATTGATTAAGTAGTCGTCTATGGTTCCAGAAAACTATCGCGATCTAGTGACATACTATCAATTTTATCCTTCCAAGTCATTCAATAGTTATAGTGTGAGCATCGGAATTGGGGCATTTATAGTCTTTTAAAGGGATATAGGCACTCAAGTCTTAACACATTTCAGGGTTAAATAGAAGATAATTTATACAAAATCGGCTTCTTTTCATAATGATTCAACTGGGCAGGAAATAAGCCAGGGGCGTGGAATTAGAGGAAGGAAAATAGCCAGCACCACATTCACGAAATTAAGAATAATTAAACTTGCTTGCAGATCTTTTTCTGGCATTAAATATTTTATAAATTTAGTATTCAGATATTTATATACATGGCATCACCCTAATCAACTCCTAATGCTACCGGATAACTTATCTATTGAATGGGTTAAAACTCTTTAGCCATTTAATGATAACTTTGATAATCGAGACTTTGTTTATTATCGTAGTATGATAATTGACAAATAGGACTATAATATATAAACACCTATACATTCGTTCAGAATCCAGTAATTTGATTGAAATCTCAATATCCATTTCTTATTATGGTTAGAATACTCAAAAACATGAATCAGATATTCACCACAATTATATGAATGGATACATTTCTATGCTGGGAAAAGACATTATTATCGTTAAATATTCAATAAAATAAATCGTCAGATATTCTCTACAATTATACGAATGGATAGATTTCTAAGCTGGGAAAAGACATTATTATCGTTAAAATATTAAATAAAATAAATTATCAGATATACTCTACAATTATGAATGAATCCATTTCTATGCTGGGAAAAGATATACATATTTACAACTTAAACTATAAGTGTTGTAACTGTGCAGATAAATTGTTTTGTCGTTAGTTCGTAATGGATATCATCTTCTTAAGACTAATTCGCGTACTCACATCCACAGCAAAATGTAGTTGGCGCTGAAAAACACAAGAAAATGTCGGTTGGCATTAAAGTTACATTAGTTAAGAGCTAAATCTGCCTATAGAAGGCCTTTCTTTGGGCCTGAAATGTTTTCTAAAGTATTAATTAGACATTAATTAACTGATCAAGGCCTTAATCAACTTTGGATGGCATCAGATTGCTCCGATATTAAACAGATTAAAACGTTTCAGTGATACTTCGATTTAATCAATTATGGCGGACCCATACGGTTCGAGGCTTAGCTTTGATCAACCAGGACCGTGGTTGAAATTATTGCACACGTCTGCCAAATCTTCAAATGCCAATATCTTCGCTTGCCATAGAGTAATTTGAATGAAATTTTCAAAATATATTAATTTTACATATACTTTCGAACTATTATAGCAAGAATGGCTAGTTCTTATCTATATCTTGAATAATGTAACTTTAATTTGTCGGGTAACAATATTCTAGTGAATATGATCTCTGTTGTTGGGTGGGGATGAAGCAGGCATTATTCTTTTATCAATAAATTCTGAATTTACACCTCACCTAATTCTGACTATTTTATTATTAAGCCCCCGTCATCAGTACTGTTCTATAGTTTAAGTAAGCATATAAATAAAGTTTCTTTAGCAAGAGCAAACGGAAGACTTTCTATTTCTTCGTGATAAAATGATTGTAATTACCGTATTTCCTCGAATACAACCCGGGCCTCGATTACAACCCGGGCCTCGAATAGAACCCGGGGGTAAGGGGATGTTGAGATAAATACAACCCGGGTCTCTAATATAACCCGGGTGTAACGTAAAAACTGAATACTCCGTGTCAAAATATAAATTACCGGTAAATGAAATACGGGTTAAAAACGATATGCCAACCCTTCAAATCATTCACAGGTAAATTTACATTATCATTGCGAAATACGATATACAAATGGAGTGGGACAAATGAGAAAATATGAATTCCTAAAGTAAGACATTGATTGGCATACTGAGGATGACGTTATTAAAGAGGATTTATTGGGTCCCCTCAAAAACTACATGTCGAATATTTTGTAATTTACTTCTCACCATCACGCCTTTGTCTCTTATCTGTTGTGTACGGACGAATATTAATCATCCAGTGTGACGTCACATTTCTACAATGATCTGCGATTTCAGCACCAGCAAATTTCCTCAGGACGTCTTGGTTGATTGATTCTGGTGTGTAGTCAAAACGAACTTTCGGTGGAATTCTGGTCTTGCCCTAATCAAGGTAGGAGTGACATTTATAAACAGAACATAACCGTATTTATGACAATATATCCCATATACACATATATATTCTTTGTCATAACACAGAAACATAATATGGAACACAATTATTTTTAAAATAAAGCTACGTTTTGTTGAGTGTTTTCTGGACGTTTTCAACGAAACGTCGCTTTAAAAATCGTAACCGTGTTCAATATTATGTTTTATTTGTGTGTTATTACGTGTTTAAATTGCTAAATGCCAAAATATTCTTTGTTGTTGATATTAAGTGGATCGACAACAATCTCCTAATTCCAAACGTCAGTATTCCTATTCTTGGCACTTAATAAATATTTTAGATATAATATTTTTTGTACCGTCCGTGTTTTTCTTTTATATTTTCCGTTGTAAGTTCCAGTGTTACCTCTGGAAAAAATCTTACTACATGGGAATCCACACAGTTGCCAGGCCAACTAAACGAACCAAAGTCTACACGACACAAGCTAGGTTATTTCGGGACTAACATGGATTAATTTTATTTCAATAATTCGGAGGAAACCGGAGAAAACTAACGAGGTTGGTCAGGCGACCCTACCCCTTGCCAGTTGACTAAATGACAGGCTTTATAATAAAGCGCGCATGTGCTATCCATTCGGCCATCCAACCTCCCCGTTCTCCGAAAGGCTAATAGAGTGGTATATGGTAATCACCTCATTTTAAGTACTTGATCTAATTTTATCTTTCAGTGATTGTACTTACAATATTTGAATGCCATTTATAACGCAAGATTTGCCATGGACGGAAACTTGAAGACAATAATCAACTCTCAATACCATCGGATGCTCTAGATTGTCAACGGATTTAAACGAGACTGGCGATAAAGGGTTGTTTTTTTTTTAAAAATGGATAATTTAGACTTTCCTTACTATCACAACAACGGTAGCAATACCGTTCGAGACTCCGCCATTCTCCAAACAGCACTAATGTCGCTCAAATTGAAGTAATAAAAGGGACTGATATTTTCGAGATATTTCGTTTTCATGATTTAGTCTAAAACTATTATAGCGAGAACCACGAGCTCTTTATCTAAATTTCATATACTATATCTACATTTTCTGTGGTCGCTTTATGTTGTACAATATATATTAAATGTACACGTCCATGATCAATAAATGGCAATAAGGTGAGATTTTATGTAAAAGATATGACACTTTGTTGCCAAAAAGTCGATCTTTTAAAAAAAATGGTGCCATCTTGGATTTTGGAATGGCTATAGGCAGAGGAGAATTTGTGCGAATTTTTATACTTGTACCCACATTTGAATGATTTCCTAGATATCATAATGTTAGCTACTGGACTTCTACTAAGATCAAATAAATAGTTATCCGAATCGACAGTGTACGATCGTATAAAAAGGAAATTAAGTTACTCACAGCATGAGATGACCAAAATTTCAGACCTTCATCAAACGTTTGATCAAGGCGATCAAGGAAACATCGGTTAGTTGTCAAGTCATAAAAAGCCAAAAGTTTCTGAAAAAAATGCATGTTGAGATGTAAAATAATATTATACTTTACAAAATGTTTCTACACTCATTGTGGTTAAGGAGTCCTTGGATGATTTAATACATTTACATTGATCTGATGTGTTCAATATAAATTGTATGTCAAATCAACACGCTTTATAGTCTATCGTGATTTTTTCAAAATGGAAATGAAATGAAAATGGGGTTTAACGCCCTACGCCATGTAGTGTGCGTAGAGGGAATTTTTGCCAGGGCAACGGCGCTACGACCTAGGGATCTTTTACGTGCACACCAATATGTACACGCGACCTCGATTTTTAGACAGCTGTCTTTGCCAGGCCCTCCGTTCTGCATTACTGACAAGGGGACACGACGCCGGAAAATCTAGATGAACTTTCTCGGCCAATGCAGGGATCGAACACCCGACCTGCAGGTTAGCGAGCCAGTGACTTAGCCACGTGGTCGCCTTTTCAAAGTGTTCAGTGAATAATGTATGCAATTAGATTTTGTTCTTTTTAAACATTACCCATTATTCCAGAGTACTTTTATAAAAAAAATACTTTAAAAACTTACTCTGTCATAGTTGTGAAGAGCATTCAGGGCATCTATTGGTCCAATCTGTTTATTGCTGACGTAAATCAGTTCCTTCTGGTAATCAACATAAATATTTTCTGGTACATTGTAACCATCCGATATGGCCTCGGCTTTGTATTCCTGTTAAGGGAGATGAATACAGAGCGTTATGGGAAATATGGTCCAAAGAATTACGAGTTGACTACTTTAAGTTGGGGATATGCCTTCTCATAAATGAATTGAATTTAAATGGTCATTAATAAACAAATTGAAATTAAGTGATTTGTCATCGGGTAGCAAGAATTATCGTAGCGCGACCTTAGTTTCAGGATATATGAATTTCGTCGGCATTTATAAATGCACATCCTCTTTTGTGTCATTCACTGTCTGGTTCTCAATTTAAATAAGTGGAAACATATGCGCCTTTCCCTTGCATGGTACAGTGCATCAGGGAGGGGAATATAACGTAACGTATAATGTGCTCTTCTCAAATATTTTTGAACTTTTCATCAATTATGGATGTTGCAAACAGTCCGGTCCGTTCAACCGCTAACTGATTAAACCAAACGCAATATATAGCGAAAGCAGTAAACATACGTATAACTTTGTTGTTGTTCGTAGTGGTTCACGTCCGCTGCCTCCCAGGGCGTTATCGCAAACAAAACTGTCTTATTTTATAGTATATTCCATTCAGCGCATAGATCTTTCCTGTGGGAGGAAATTGGGGTACCCTGACTAGAACCACGTGGCTGAAAAAGCGACCCTACCTACAACTTCATACTATCATCACTCAAGGGGTCGGAGCCAGAGGTGAATGTCTTTTCAAATCTATAATCACATTACATATTTGGTCGATTTCCATTGTTACAGTGATATAACGTATTTACCTCTTTACTAAAAAGATGGTGACGGTATGCAACGGCACCAAATGTAGTAGCAGCAATAATAAGGATTGCCACAACTACACATGTTGATATTATACACACACGGTGCGTGGGACGTTTAGGGGTTGTTCTTTCTGTATTCTGAAATAAAGAATAGGGTTTAACAATTACTCATACATATTTTTCCGCTTGGGTATTGGCTAACCCCTTTAAACTTTCAAAATTCATATTGCATGAAAATCCCCCGATAAATTAAAGAGTCCCTCGCCCTTCGGAGATCAAACCCCCAAAAACACCCACTAAACGTCCATATTATGAGGGGGTTGGGTGGTCGAATGGTTAACGCGTGCACGTACGTGACAATGAGTAAGGTAGACCATCCAACCACTACGCACAACCGAATTATTGAAATAAAATTGAACCATGTTAGTCCCAGATGACCTAGTTCGTATCGAGAGGAAATTGAACCGCAGCTCTCTTTCTCCATGTTCCTCTTTCAGTAACATTTAATTTTTAAACAGTAACATATTAACACTATGTTATGACACGAGAACGAAAAGACCATCGGATGCTTCGAAAAGTATAAGAATAGATAATAACATTGGTATTGGTAATGCAAAAATAAACGTTTTTGTTGGAACGTTACAATTAGTAAACGGCTATGGCGGGCGGATGCGGTCACATTGGGCCATTTATATGACTTACTAATTCCATTTATAAAGCTTTATAATTAATTACTTACTTAGGCACGTGTGGACGCTGAAATCCATGGAAATGGGTGACTGAATTGAATATTATTTTCATAGTTTGATAAATAATTATGAAACTACGTAATTATTTATCAAGTCTTATAAATCCGTTTATATAACTTAGAAAATAATCGGCAATCTCCGTACTCCTTCGTTGAGTCGACCAATTGGCCAATGAAATCCCTCGTTACATATAACATAAAATGACGAGAATAAGTTTTCAGGATGTTTTAGTTATCCTAGCGTCAATTTACTTTGCTAAGGTCACCGCTCCCCTCCCTCCAACCACCGACCGTGGTAGTTCCTTTCACAATCTTCTACAGGAAGATTTGTGCGTCCAAATTCCATTAAAGGAAAAAATGTACGAATAAAATGATGTATGACAGCGACGCACACAACTTGAAAACCGCGGACGGGAGTGGGAGGGGCTTGCCATTCAGTAAGACGACCTGTGATTGGCTGGCCGAATCATCCTCGGGAATTCCGGGCATATGTACGAACTTCCCAGAATATTTAGTTCGTTAGATAATTCATTTATAAAACTTAGAAAATAGATTTATAGAGCTACCATATTATTTACAAGACTTTATAAATCATTTATCAAGCTATAGAAATAATATTCAATTCAGTCACACGCTTCGAGGGGTTTCAGCGTTCGCACGTGCCTAAGTAAGTAATTAATTATAAAGCTTTATAAATGGAATTAGTAAGTCATGTAAATGGCCCATTGTGACCGCATCCACCCGCGATAAACGGCACAATGACATTAACGAGAATCGGATGATAACTGTATATCATAACGTTGTCAACATTTGACAAAAATTGGCTTATCATAAACAACGTCTAAGGTAGGTAACACCTTAAAAAAGATGTTTAGGCCATGACTTGGCTAAAGAGCCTGGATAATAACCCACATTTAAAACCAAACTCCCGGTTACGCATGAGCAATGGGTTTTACGTCAAATATTAAGAACGGCCCCAGACCCTCTGTGTGTTGAAGACTAGGACGTTCTGGGTGACTGAGACTAATTCCTACCATGTTAAGTAAGCGTTGAGATTTTCGTCTTCGTTGGTAGCCTATACTTTTAAATTAAAAAATATATTGATATTAAGAACTTTAAAGGTCTTATAATATCGATAAATTCGAAATAAAAAAACTCGAATTAGATTTAAATATGTGTCAATTTCAATAAATATTACCGTAAAAATATGGCCTCACGATATCTAATACACAATGATCATTTTGAAATAAGTGCACGACGTCATGTTCTGTGTAGTTTCGAGCGTCATTTGTAGCGAACAAAGCAAACCATATCCTACAAGTAATCGCTGAAGTAAATAAAAATGGTTGATCCTCAAGCGACGCTCAGAATGGACTTAAGAAGAAGCAAACGACTATCATTCAATTTGGAGACGAAATGTTGACAGACTAAATAAACTTTTTTAATACTAAGTCGAAAATCTTGTGGAATTTGGTACCACGTAGGTGTCCTGTAGAGATTTTTGAGAAAGTCAAATATTTTGTGATATTCTTGATCATGGGATAAACTGTTAATATTTCAGGGGAAAAAAAGAAAATGTTTCATAAACTTTTCAAGACGCCCCTAATGTGTAGTCACTGATGTTGTTGTCTCTTGTAATATGGATTTGGAACGATATTTTAATTTGATTTGTTAAGATTAGGTGTAGTGAATTTGATCATGATAAATGAATATTTGTCTGCAGTCGATGTTTTATTTTAATATCGCAGGTTCGATAAGGTTCTATTTGTTGATGACATAACACTTTGTTCTTCTGCAATAGATTACTGGAATTATGAAGATCGTAAAAAATAATGGTCGTCACTTATACAATGTAATGGGTCCTATTATTTAAATATTAAATTTGAAAAAACCGAGGTCCCGTGTACATATTGGCGTGCACCTAAAATATCCCTTAGCAATTGATATAAGAGTAGGCCGTTGAACCCCATTATTTCATTTCCCCTAGCCTTCAATAACTATTAACCGCCTTTTGCGTGGCATTGACATAGTCTAGATGGTCGGTGGTACGAATGAATGAATGAAATGGGGTTTAACGTCCTACTGTTATGCACTTAACCTGAGCTAATAGAAGACAGGCATAAGCCATACAGTGTGCTATGAGGGAAATTTTGCCCGGGCAGCGGCGCTACGGCCTACTCTTATATCGGATTCCAACTGCCAAGGGATCTTTTACGTGCACTCCAATGTGTACACGGGACCTCGGTTTTCCGTCCCATCCGAACGACTAGGCAGCTGTCCTTGTCAGACCCTCCTTCTGCATCACTGACAAGGGGAAATCACGTTGGAAAAATCGAGATGAACTTTCTCGGCCAATGCAGGGGTCGTCAGACCGGGATAGCGTCTTTACCGCGCTGCTACGGTGACGAAAAAAGATTTCATAGCGCGCCAAGATCGCCATAAGCGTGGTCCAATGATCGCCGAGTCACGGCGGGTTTTTTTTGATCAATTTATTGGGAGTTCGAAAAAAGAGTAGGCCCTATCTCTGCTGTCCGTGCAAAATTTCCCTCCCCCAAATCACACGCTGTATGGCGTAAGCATGTCTTCATTAGCCCAGTAATCGCAGAGAAATAGAGAAGTAAACCCCATTTCCCTGTAACATGTTAGCGACCTTGAATCTGCCGAAGAAAATTATCACAGAATATTAGTGGTGAGCATTTGCTGAAACCAAAATATTGACATTACCTCTGGTTTCGACTGTAGATTCACTGCAGGTGGCGACATGGCTATTGCTTTCTTCTTGTGCATACAAAATTTACAATGGGTAGTGTCACGGCATAGGGCTCATATATAGGATTTGACAAGGAAGAAGGCGTGTTTTTGTTAATTATTTCCACCAATCGCTGCACTGAAAGTTTGCTCTCAATTATACTATAAGACCCCATCAAAAGAGGAAGAAATGGGGTTGAACGTCCACTCGACAAAAAGTAGGTCAATGGGTAGTATCACGGCATAGGGCTCATATAAAGGATTTGACAAGGAAGAAGGCGTGATGTGTTAATTATTTTCACCAATCGCTGCACTGAACGAGGTTTGCTCTAAATTATACTATAACACCCCATCAAAAGAGGAAGAAATGGGGTTGAACGTCCACTCGACAAAAACTAGGTCATATGGTTTCATTTTATTTCAATAAAATTTTAATGGAAATGAAATGAAATGGCGTTTAACGTCCTACTCTTCTGCGCCTAACCTGGGATAATTGAAGTGTGCTACGATGGAAATTTTTTCCCGAGCAGCGGCGCTACGGCCTACTCTTATATCGAATTCAAACTGCCAAGGGATCTTTGACGTGCACGCCAATGTGTACACGGGACCTCGGTTTTTAGTCCCATCTGAACGACTAGGCAGATGTCAATGTCAGGCCCTCACAAGGGGAAACCACGCCGAAAGACTTAAATGGAGGCCTGGCATGACATGAATTTACCGATTCTGTAACATAAAATAAATGAAATAGGGTTTAACGTTCTACTGTTATGCACCTAACCTGGGCTAATGGAAGACGGGTAACATATAATAAAGTAAGGCATTGACCTAGCTATCGATAAATCGGTGCATGACGACCTTAAAATAAGTAACTCATGGGCTTCTCCGTATCTTGTAATTACAAGATAGGCTATTTGATTGACCCTGATAGGCTTCCGTAATAGTCAGTGCATGTCAGTCAGCTCCCCCTGAACTTTTGGGTTGGGCTTCTTTTTGTCCCAAGCCGGGAGATTTTCTGCTAATTTTATTTCTATTTGCTTTCTCCATTAACAATATTTAATTATCGGTCAGATTAAGTAGTCCCTTGCTGTCCTTAAATAGCAAAGAGTTGTCTGGCTCTGTGTATGCCGGTCTTCATTAGCTGGTGCAGAAATTCGGGGCGTTTAACTGCTACGGGAACTTAGGTGGCAGGAATTTGTAAGTTCTGCTTTCGTGGGGATCTAAAGGTGGTGGACAGATCAGTGAGTAATCTTGGAACATTTAAGTGAGAGTTCCACCCAACTCAAGATAAACGGATGCTGTGTGGATGAGAGTTGGTATCGATCGTAAACGGTTTAGTATATTTTATAGATGTTCTATAAAATTTTGAAAACTGGAAGTTCACAGTGACATCGAGATATGTCTATGTAAAAAATGACTAACTATCAATAGCATTTTAAGATCAAAGGTATTGGATTGGTGTTGTGGTACCTAGTATAGTAATCAGTTGTATTTATTTCGGAGAATGATCCCTGTTCGTCTCGGCGTTATTTTGTTTGAGATTGTCTGATTGTGATTGAAGGGCTCTGCATGGGTTGAGAAGGTCTCAATGATCATTTGTTTATTCTTAGTTATGATCCGGGCTGCTTTATTTTGAAGTTTCTGACGTCGTTTAATTCTATTATCTGGTAGTTGAGTCTGGATGTTACCAGATTTTTTCCAATATTATAAATCTGTACGTGTAATAAAGTCTGGAGTTATTGCCAATTTTTACCCAAAGAGATCAAAAAATATCTTTTGTCCAGAACGATAAGGGTAAAAATAAAAACACTACTGGGTCATGCCGTGTCAAATCACCACAAAATATTGAAATAATAAGTCGTATCCTCTTCGATTTATATCCTCACGTGCATGCCAAGGTTGTTGTTCCATATTGGCGGTATAATATTGTTTCATTTGTTTGTAAACTTACCGGCACATACAAAATATCATACCCAAATTTTCGGATATTGAGTAGAAAACGTGTATACCAATGTTTGAATGAAAGTTAATCTCAAGTTCACACCGGTTCACGAGGTCATGGCCAAAGTAAAGATCATTTTGTTCGTTGGTTTCTTGAACCAAAGGTGCACATATCGGAGACAATTAAAGATAATAGAATCATTACCCTGTAATAAGCCCAAATGTCAAATACAATATTTAATTAGGATTGTCTTTCCAACATTACTCATTTCAGTAATTTCTACCAATCGGATAGTTAGTTACGGGTATTTGAATACAATCGGACACTCCAATGTTTAACCAAAATAGAGACATGTTAATGGTAGGGTTTCAAAATGGTGGGAAACTTTCCGGGAATTTTCAGAGTTGGTAATTTTCGGGAATTTTCAAATCTACTTTTAAAATTGAAAATACTTAAATTATAATTATTTACTGGAATACCCCTTTTCTTTTTATCTATATAAACCATTAAAGCTTATTTAACCATGTTAGTTGTGTTCGGAATGGTAAAACTAAAGAGATAAATTTATGTAAACGGACTGTATGCACCGGAAGCTCTGTTTGGTACAACTCATACAAAAGTTAGAAACATATTAACAAAAGAACTTGTCGAAAAGTTGGTCAGTATAAGATTTGAAATTCATCGAAGCTGACAAGGATCCTCCCAGTGCAGAAATTTCAGATATTCATGAGGATTCATCTGAACCTGAAATCTCCCTTTTATCCACCGATGATGACGTATTTAATGATTTTGAAGATAATGATGAAATGGCAGAGTTACCTAACCCATTATTAGTTATTAGATTTAAGTACATATGACATACTAGATAATATGTTTTGTATCTTTTAGCTATTAAAATATTACTGTCACTTGCGACTCTTGAATAGCGACACATGCTTAATTTATGAAACCAAATTAAAAATTCCCAAAATTCCCGGGTAATTTTTCCTGCTTGAAAATTCCCGGAAATTTTGCAACCATATGAATTGGTCATTAATCTCAAGAACCGTTACTCCGACTACGGTGAATTTTTGAATACCAGCTTTTGTAGCTAAAATAAACATATGAACCAAATTTCAGACATAACGCGACACTCACAGACTGAAATCGAGTGAACTGTACTTTCACAAAGAGATATATTGCAAGTACCTGGAGACACATTTGAGTAGATCAATTTCTTGTAGTTAATTTGAATCATGGTATGGTAATGCGTCCTACCTAATAGGTAAAGGGTTATTTTATAGGACTTAACAGTAACTTAACAATACCATAATCATCTCGATATCACATCGGATAAGCTTGAGATGTTCATACGATTGGCGGTGAATGATTTTATTTTTTTTTAAAAATGGATAATTGAGACTTTGTTTACTATCTTAACAACGGTAGCTATGACAATCGAGACTCCGTTATAAATTTGCAAGATATTTCCCTTTGGTTATATTATAGTGAGATTTGTCAGCTCTTTATACCAATCGTTTACATTGAATCTATAAACGCCATTTCATTTCAATTCACAAATGCCCTGTAAACAAATATTATTCTCATGACCCAAACGTGCCCCCAGTAATTCACATACACAATTAAACTGAAACGATTGTTTAAGCAACAAAGCTAGTGTCAGATATCGAGAATAAATCAAAATAAAAATAATAACAGTTTATAAATAATGTATCGAATGTAAGCCATAGTTCCACATTGTTGGTATTGGACCGCTTTGTCCAAATTCGACTTCGTCAAATGTTTTAATACAATCATTTAAATTATGTAGTATAGATCTAGAAAATACCCTTCCTTGTCGATCACTTTTTCCAATGCTTTGTTTAGTATTAGTTGATTAGTAGGGTCCTTATTTATATTATATGATTACCCACCCATTCATGTTAGGGTTTTCGTAATACAACTCTTGCCACCCATTCTAGACTTTCGGAATAGTTGGATTTGGATTTATTCCGGTTTGGGGTTTAAAAATATAACTTTAAAAGAGCCTGGAGTGTGAGTCGCTCATTTGGAAAGAAAAAAAAGTTACTATTTTTTTAAAAGGGGTATTTTCGCATCGCTTCGCCCGACTGGTCGCTTATACGGAATTCGACTTTTCTGCATGGCTTGAATTTCTTGTTCTGTGACGGGGCTTCTATTTCTAATTCGGTTTTCACGTTGATTGCGAGTTAACTTAAAATCTTCCCGTTCATCGATATCGGTTGCAGAACTGATATTCTCGGTCTCAAGAATACACATCCGTGGCACTATACAGTCGGATTCTTCGTCGAATTTTATGTCATGGACTTGAATCGACGCAGCCAGACTGTTGGGATAACAACAAGAAATGACTATTGTACAAAAATGATTGGATGACGTTTGCTTTTCTTAACCAATCAATAGCTCTGTTACAAACATTTTCCCGGCCCATATTTAAACTGTGAAATGCACGTGTGTGTAGTGACATCATTTACCCGAGTAGAAAAAAAGTGTTTGTGATGAGATGATTGAGGGGTCTGTATGGGAACTTGTTAAATTTAAGTTGTTAAAAGTCAACAAGTACTTGTGCTATTGAATGTACTTATGATTTCAAAATAGTAGCGTCAAACAAACAATATTAAATGAACCCGTAAAGCCCTTTTGCATGGATACATTAACAGTTTTTATACGCCCACATTTTTATGTGGACGTATTATGTCGTCGCCCCTGTCCGTCCGTCCATTATTGTTTGTGGACTCTCTACAGGTCACAATTCTTGTCCGATTTTGACGAAACTTGAAATATAGGTTTATCCCCAAAAGATCTCGGCTGCTTTCGATATTGGCATGTATCAGATCAAAACTTCATGGATTATGGCCCCTGATTGTACGTTTTTAGCTTGTGGACCCTATAGAGGTCACAATTTTAATTCGATTTTGATGACACTTGACATGCATGTTTATAACCCAAAGATCTTGGTTCCTTTGATATTTGCGCATATCGGATCGTAACTTCCTGAATTATGGCCCCTGATTATACGCAAAAATCGCCTTTGTTTAGATTGTGGTCCCTCTGTGGGTCACAATTATTATCTGATTGAATAGATCGTTTGATTATATCACCGTTACACCCTAAGGAAGGTGGAGTTCAAATTTAGGGAAAATAGGACCAAAATTACCATAAAAAATGGCTGCCGTTTGTACGCGAATGCTGTTAAAAAATGGTATATCAAGGTTGTGGACCCTGTAGAGGTTACAATTTTAATTTTGATGAAACTTTAATTGCCTGTTCATAACCTAAAGATCTCGATCAAATTGTAACTTAATGTATTATGGCCTTTGATTGTAAGAAAAATCACTTTCGGTTTTGCGTGTTCTCTATCCATCTCTCGAAAATGTGGGCGTATCCTGCCTGTCAGTGCCAGCTTACTATCTTTTTTTAAGGTTGGAATGATGTCCGCCAAAATAATTATTCTTTGCAAGAAGTCGCTTTATAATATCTGCCGAATAATATTATTAGTGTTTATACTCTCATGACAAGATTTTTAAAATTTGGTAGGGTGATACCCATACTCTATTCACCAACTAAAACCGAGTTCGCCAATGGTCGATTAACGGCTGTAGAAATGCGACAAAAAATGGTCAAAATTTTACCTGAAAATGACGAAAATTATCCGAAAAACGTAATCGGTCTGTATCTCAGCAACGGTTGATTTCTAAAATCGGCGTTTTTTGGCTGAGGAGTAGGCTCGATTGGTCGACCAAACCCTGTGAATATGAACTCAATCGGCCGACCCCCACCTTCTCACCTTCTGCATGGTTTTCTCGTGGAATGGCTCTTTAGATGTTTTGTATCTGCCTCTTCCAGGTATATAGAAAGTATTATTAGCGTGGCAAACCCACACTCAAAACTTTAGAGCCTTGGATGGCAGAGATTTGAATAGATAGTCGAGACTAGGTCTCACTTGTCCAGTACTGTTGTTGCGATTCTAAACAATCTAAGGCACATTTTCCATCGCCCATAACTTCATTTAGAATAAAATTAATTTAACTGAAATTTTCTATATTTGAACTATTATAGCAAGAACATCTTTATCTACACCTTACATAATACATCTTCAAATTTACATTAAATTTCTTCGGTATTTACAATTAGATTTTTTCTCTTCTGCATACACACTTTAATTTTTAATTTATACAGTGTATACAGATTGGGAATATAAGAAAAAATGAAATTAATTGCTACCATTGTTCATAGATAAAGTAATGTTACAATTTCTAAGATAACAGTACTGGACAAGTGAGACTTAGTCTCGACTATGTATTTAAATATCTGCCATCCAATAATCTAAAGGGCAAATGAATGAATGAAATTGGGTTTAACGTCCTACTGTTCTGCACTTAACCTGGGCTAATTGCAGACGGGCTATGCCATACAGGGAAATGGTGCCCGGGCAGCAACTGAATTCCACCTGCAAAGTAGTCTTTTACGTGAACGCCAATGTGTACACGAGATCTCGGTTTCTCGTCCCATCCGTACGACCTGGCAGCTGTCCTTTCGATATTGACATATATCGGACTGTAATTTCATGGATTATGGTCCCTGGTTGTATGAAAAAAAAATTACCTTACGGGCACAATAGAGGTTCACAATTTTGATTCGAATTTGATGAAACTTCAAAATCAGGTTTATAACCCAAAGATCTGGGTTCCATTCGATATTCGTGCATACAGGATTGTAACTTCCAAAGTTATGGCCCCTGATTTTACGAAAAATCACGTTTTTGATTTGTGGTTGGAACAGAGGTCACAATTTTTATCCGATTTTAAAAAAAACGTTTGATTATATTACTGTTTCACCATAATGAAAGTTGGGTTCGAATTTCGTGAAAATCGGACCAAAACTTCGGGACAAAATGGCCGCCGCTTGTACACGAACAGTGTAAAAAAAAATGTTAAATCAAGGATGTGGACACTGTAGAAGTCACAATTTTAAATCGATGTTGTTTAAACCTGGAATGAATGTTTATCACTCAAAGATATTTGCGCATATCGGATCGTAACTTCTTGAATTATTGCCCCTGATAATACGAAAAATCGACCTTTTTTACCTTGTGGACCATCTGAGGGTCACAGTTATTATCCGATTTTAAAAAACCGTTTGAATATATCACCGGTACACCGAAATGAAAGTTGAGTTTAAATTTCGTGAAAATCAGACCAAAATTGACGAACAAAATGTGTAAAAAAAATATGGTGTATCAAGGTTGTGGACCCTGTAGAAGTCACAACAGCCATTATCTCTGTATAGCATTGGGGTCATCAAAGGATGAATCTGGTTGATATTGAACGTTCTGTGACTTTGAATTCGGGACCTATTGCCGAACACGATTGTTGCTACAGTGTTTGACGATTCATTTTTAAATTTAGGAGAAGCATTGTGGTCATGAGAGGATGAATCCGCCTGATATTAAGCGTTGTGCAACTTTGATTTTTGGAGTTATTGTCCCTTATGCGGAGGCAGAATTTCATGTGAAGCATTTGTGTTATGACAGGATGAACGCTATCGTCGATAATGAACGTTTCGCGATCTTCCGTTCCGGTATTACACCCATCCCATCCTTTCGGTTCTTAAGGTGTAAAGAAGACGAACCCCCTAGAAATTCAAAGTTCCACATCCTTGCAGCTCCTGACCCCCCCCCCCCCCCAAACCCCTGCCGATGGCCTTTTGTTGAACGTGATAACATATTCTTCTCAAATCTTTGGTAAACACTGTGGTCATCACAGAACGAACTCTGTCGATATCACGCATTCCACGACCTTGCTATGGACCCGGTCCCCTACCACCCCCCCCCCCCCCCAAAAAAACCACACACACACCCATTTGCGTTCCTTTTAAATATTGATGACCCCAATATTGTATTTCATTTTTTGCTATGAAGCGTTGGACGCGGCCCATAACCCTGTCGATATTCAGGGTAATACAACGTTTTGTTCCGGAGTTACGTCTCTTTTACCTAAAACGGCTATCTTGTGGTTCTGATGTGACATAAACCGATGACCCGTTTCGTATTGGCGTGCACGGTAAAGACCCCTTGGAAGTTGGAATCCCATGTGAGTAGGTCGTAGCGCCGTTGTTCGAGCATAATTGCCATCATAACACACTGTATGGCGTATGCATGTCTTCATTAGCCCCGTCGGAGCAGAAAAGTTTGACGTTAAATCCCCATTTTATTTCACCTTAACTGACATAAGAGTGTCAACTTCCTCCTCCATGCTTGAAAAGTAAGGAAGGTACGCCCACATTTTGCTAGAGATGGATATAGAAGACGCTACCCCCCCCCCCCCCGATATTTCGTACAGCCAGGGGCCATAATCCAGGAAGTTACGATCCGATATGTGTGAGTATCTGGCCACAGGTCACTAATTCTTTCCCTATTGACTCTAATGTTAATTCTCGTCTCTTAGACCGTTGGGTAAAACGCTTTTTGCCACAAATGGAGCAACATGTGGCAAACTCTTGCCCAAAAGCATGTATGAGGTTGACCATGAAAAAAATTCAGATACACGAGCTGGAAATAGGGACAAGAAAACATGCAATTTCAGGCCCTACTATTCAACGTAACCAACCTCACAACTCTTGTATTCTTCCGCCTCAAAATCACGAATATTCACCAAAACCTGGCAAAAATGTATTTTCAAACCCTTTTTTCTCGATTCTACACCAAAAAGTCAACAAAAATCGCCATTCGTTGGTGACGGCCCAGGAATATTTGGAGACCTGTGTCCATCAGTCGTATCGCTCGGTATATATATAGGCCAATGTTAATAGTAATTGGATCAGCAATCCGGGGAATATCAGGCAGAAATCTTAACAAGACCTAAATCTGTCTATTGCAAGTCTTTGTTTTTAGGTATCATCCGTAGTCTTCAACTTTGAAAACACGAGTTTTTAATCTATTTATATTACTATTGATATTTTGATCTTAAAGATGGGCCACTGATATCCAATATTTAAGAGAAAATAAAATAGTTACCATTGGAACACGAATCATGTACCAGAATGCGTTTCCTCGCCATTTGCAACAAGGAACTCGAAGAACGAGATTAGTCATATTCCACAAGTCATGCATATATCTTATCTGGAGAGCATGCGTAATAAATACTACCGGTGTAGATTAAATAAAAAACGAATGTCTCGTGTGCACATTGACATGCACGTCAAAGTTCCCGTTGCAGTTCGATTTACCGAAGTGGGTCGTACCATAAGCCCAGCTGTGGATAAAAAATAATAAGTAATCTTGGCTTTAGATATATTTATTTTTATTTCTTAGGTAATACGACATTGCGTTCAACAACTCATCTCCACCATGTTTCTCATCTGAAAATAAAAAATATTTGGTTGATAGTAAGTCGACAAACAGTTCTATTGATTAATAAAAGAAAAAGTCAATGTATAAAGCGGCCTACACACGTTCAAAATATTTGAAAAAAAGTTGAAGTCAAATTTTTATTGACAGGTGTTTTGATCGCCTGTGGGTGATATTGACGGCCAAAAAAGATTGACAGCAAATTTTGATGAAATCAAATTCAGTAGATTTTTTTGTGCAAACTGCGGCTTGCACAACCTGTTTTGACTAATTTTGAGTCGTGTGTGGCAACACGTCACAATATTGCGCAACATTTCATTCCCCGTCTGGACGTCTTCGCGTGCACATCAACATGGTCCCAGCAAAAGAAAAAAACATGTTCCTACTGTAGGTCATTGATCGATACAGACATCTCCCCAAATTTAGGAAAATCAAAAGCAATGATTACAGAAATAAGAAATCAAAAACGTAGCGTATTATTATTCGCCCTGACTAAACCTCAACGGTCGAAAGTACTCGGCGGAATGTGATAAATTTATTTGTTTTAATAAATCGTTAAAAATTGTAGTTTTTAAAAAAAAACAAAAAAACACACCTTACATGATAGATCACTGTAATTTTTCAACATCTCGCTTGCCACTAGCTATTGCCTCACCCAGGTCGACAACAGTTCTGACACCAGGTACCGATCGGGCGATTCTTCCTGCTCGGGATAAGACTCGTCTAGCACGTACTCGCCAACAGTCGCCATCTTGGACTTGAACCAAGAGTAAAATAGCCATAGTGACAATAAGCAGACTTTTCATTCTGTTACAAAAAAAACAATTAAGATATTAGAAACATAAACAACTTTAATATAAATAAAATAAAAACCAAGTACGAACAATCCAAACCATAAGACGGAATTCGAAGTCCTAAAAACGTTATAGGCAAAATAGTGTATTCAAGCAAAATAGTGTAATCAGCAAATGGACTGCTCCTCGTGTACATAATACACGACAAGCAGTGGTAACAGGTGTCCGGAAGAGTAAGCTTACCCTGCCTGGCGCCACACCCGCCATAGCGGCATCCAAACTATTAGACGAAATCTCGGTAAAATAGCGTGATTGGCCAATTGACTATCAATGACAACCTACACCGGTAGTATTATAATATCCTACTGGAATTGGATGAAGATTTGTTTTAGTAACAAAATATGACCACTTACATTTGCCCCAGTGTCCCGAATAAAAAAAACCAAAAGAATACAAGATTTACTATTTGTATTGACAAATACCATTATTTCATTATCTGAATAGAAATAAGGCATAATTTTAGGTGAAAAGGGACCTTTGATCAGGCTAGGGGAGATGTAGGCCTATCACGATAATTCTCTTCCCTACTGATTTATATTCTGATTAATAGAATTTCAGCTGATTCAAACACAATAGGTTTATTTCATGAAAAGACTGCCTAATTCTCCAATGATTTTACGTTTTATCGTACGTGGATACAGAAATGTAAACGAACCAATATTCATTTTCGTATCAATGCGAGAGGTCCCTATTATTGAAATATAGTCGGAGGCTTACATTTATGTTCCCACCCACAGATGACCCCTCCCTATTTTTGGGAAAAGACAACAAACGGATTACCTTTAATACGAGTAATATTATGCTGAATATGCATGACTTCAATAATCCCCCCCCCCCATCCTTCACATAATGCTTGAATAAGAGGTCATTTTTAATTATCTGGTTATATCAATGAAAAAACAGACGGATCTAATTAAAGAACTTTCACATGTCAACAAACTATTTATAAACAAAGTACTAGAAAATAAAACTATACCTGAGATTCGATATGTGGTCTATCAAATGATGAATGCTGGTTTCTATAGACAAGTCGTATATATATAAGAAGAGGTGAGGTTAAGTGACACATTATCGTGTGAACAAATTAATAGAATATCATTAAAACCTGTCGGAATACAACAGCTTTGGTTAGAGGTTGTTTAAAAGTTCATGTATATCCGTTATGTACAGGCCCAGCTGAATAGGGGGGGGGGGGGGTAGGGGGGGGGGCTAAAGTATAGTACGACCAAACTTTGATCGTTTTGTAAGCTAAGTAAATATGAATGATTTAGGAATTTTTTAACATATTGGCGAGAATCCCGGATAAAATCTATCATACATCACATCTACATGGCAATTCTTTTAAATTAGTGGGACTATATACCGACTCAGTTTTTTGGAAAGGCCTGATAGATGGTAGCATAAACTTACTCAGAGGGATTCAATACAAAAATGCTGTGTGGTCACACTTCAGAATTGGTGAACATAACCTTTGTTGGGGCAGTTTTAGAGAATATTGTACTGATAATCAGTAGTTTTGGTGACTTCATAAATAAGCCATTTTTCTCTTTGTATCAAAATGATTTTGTACTAAAATAATTAAGCATGGGTGATTTGTAATTGTCAAATCCTATCTATATTAAAGAATTCCAAGTATTATAATGAGAAAATTGCATGTTATCATATGTTTTAGTGGGATTCACAAAGTAGTGGCAAATTTCGAGCTACCTCCGAAATGGTGACCTTTTGACATCTGGTGACCTTCTAAGTAATCTCGTGTGCATAAAATCAAGTGCAAAATATAGAGGGAGCCCAATATGACACATTTGGTCAACCATTATTATACACCTATTCTACTTGGAGCTATGGTCATTTTAATTTCCCTTGCCTCAATTTTTTTTCTCACGCTTTGTGGTGACAGTTACATATAAACTACCTAGAAACGTTAGTGAGACCCAATGTATCGCGTGGTAGCATATAGAATATTTAAATATACAGAATTAATAACCTTCCAGAAAAGGATCACTCAAATAGCTCCTGTAAATGTCCCCGCTTTCAGACGGTCCTACCCAATGAAAAATTATCGTTGTTGGTGCGCGGAGTAATGGAATATGCATAACAAAAAGAATTTTAGACTTCCAATTCAGTGGCGGAGCCACGGGGGGGTATGGGGGGGTATTTACCCCCCCACTTTTGAAAATCATGGCCATTCCAATTTTGCTAAAAATGACATAAAATTTATGGGGGGGGGGGGTAGGATCCTTTTTTTGTGCATTATATTATATTAAAGTACAACATCACATGTTGAATTTTCATAAAAGACCACTCCCCCCTCCCAAAATGTTTTTGGCTCGAAAATCATGGCCATCCCAATGTTGCTAAAAATGACATAAAATTTAGGGGGGGGGGGGGGGTAGGATCCTTTTTTTTGTGCATTATATTATATTAAAGTGCAACATCACATGTTAGAAAGGGCTTTTCTCGACCTAAAACGGGTGTATCCAATAGCTGGAGAAGGGCGTTTCCCTAAGCAAAAAGGGCGTGGCTAAAAAAAAATAATTTGGGGCAAAGCCCCCAGACCCCCATAGCTTTTTACCCCCCCACTCAGCACCGACTGGCGCCACCGCTGACTTCCATACTATGTTTTATTACAACTTTATGCCTTGAATATTGTTTATAAAACGTCAATGTGTACACGGGACCTCTGTGTTTCGTCCTATCCGAACGACTAGGCAGCTGTCCTTGTCAGGCCCCAATGTGCAACACTGGAAAATCGAGATGAACTTTCTCGACCAATGCAGGGATCGAACACTCGACCTCCAGGCTAGCGAGCAAGCACCTTACCCACTTCGCCATGTAGACGTATACTGTCGTCACCGCTGGGCGCTGGACGTTCGTCCAAATTTTGTTTTTATACGCCCACATTTTCATGCGGACGTATTATGTCGTCGCCCCTGTCCGTCCGTCCGTCCACAATTGTTTGTGGACCCTCTACAGGTCACAATTCTTGTCCGATTTTGACGAATTTGAAATATAGCTTTATCCCCAAAAGATCTCGGTCGCTTTTGATATTGGCATGTATCGGATTGACACTTCATGGATAATGGCCCCTGATTGTACCAAAAATCACGTTTTTAGCTTGTGGACCCTATAGAGGTCACAATATTGAGTTGATTTTAATGAAACTTGACGTGCATGTTTATAACCCAAAGATCTTGGTTCCTTTCGATATTTGCGCCTATCAGAACGAAATTGCCTGAATTATGGCCCCTGATTGTCCGAAAAATCACCTATTTTAGCTTGTGGTCCCTCTGGAGGTGACAATTGTTATCCAATTTGAAAAAACGTTCGATTATATCACCGTTACACCCTAAGAAAGGATGAGTTCGAATTTCGGGAAAATCAGACCAAAATTGCGGTCACAATTTTAATTCGATTTTGATGTAACTTGAAATGCATGGTTATAACCCAAAGATCTTGGTTGCTTTCGATATTTGCGCATATCGGATCGTAACTTCCTGAATTATGACCCCTGATTATACGCAAAATCGCCTTTGTTTAGCTTGTGGTCCCTCTGGAGGTCACAATTACTATCCGATTTGAAAAACCGTTTGATTATTTCACCATTACAGCCTAAGGAAGGTTGAGTTCGAATTTCGGGAAAATCCGACTAAAATTGACATACAAAATGGCCGACGTTTGTACGCGAATACTGTTTAAAAAAGGTATATCAATGTTGTGGACCCTGTAGAGGTTCCAATTTTAATTCGATTTTGATGAAAATTGAAATGCATGGTTATAAGCCAAAGATCTTGGTTCTTTTCGATATTTGCGCAAATTGGATCGTAACTTCCTGAATTATGGCCCCTGATTATACGCAAAATCGCCTTTGTTTGGCTTGTGGTCCCTCTGGAGGTCACAATTATTATCCGATGTAAAAAAAACGTTTGATGATATCACCGGTACACCCTAAGAAATTTTTAGTTCGAATTTCAGGATAATCGGACCAAAATTGCCATACAAAATGGCCGCCGTTTGTACGCGAATACTGTTAAAAAATGGTATATCAAGGTTGTGGACCCTGTAGAGGTCACAATTTTAATTCGATTTTGATGAAACTTGAAATGCATGGTTAGAACCAAAAGATCTTGATTACTGTCGATATTTGCGCATATCGATTCGTAACCTTTTGAATTATGGCCCCTGTTTATACGTAAAATCGCCTTTGTTTAGCTTGTGGTCCCTCTGGAGGTCACAATTATTATCTGATTTGAAAAAAACGTTTGATTATATCACCGTTACACCCAAAGAAAAGTTGAGTTCGAATTTCGGGAAAATCAGACTAAAATAGCCATACAAAATGGCCGCCGTTTGTACGCGAATACTGTTAAAGATGGTATCTCAAGGTTGTGGACCCTGTAGAGGTCACAATTTTAATTCAGTTTTGATGAAACTTGAAATGCATGGTTATAACCCAACGATCTTGGTTGCTTTTGATATTTGTGGTCCCTCTGGAGGTGACAATTATTATCCGATTTGAAAAAACGTTCGATTATATCACCGTTACACCCTAAGAAAGGATGAGTTCGAATTTCGGGAAAATCAGACCAAAATTGCGGTCACAATTTTAATTCGATTTTGATGTAACTTGAAATGCATGGTTATAACCCAAAGATCTTGGTTGCTTTCGATATTTGCGCATATCGGATCGTAACTTCCTGAATTATGACCCCTGATTATACGCAAAATCGCCTTTGTTTAGCTTGTGGTCCCTCTGGAGGTCACAATTACTATCCGATTTGAAAAACCGTGTGATTATTTCACCATTACAGCCTAAGGAAGGTTGAGTTCGAATTTCGGGAAAATCCGACTAAAATTGACATACAAAATGGCCGCCGTTTGTACGCGAATACTGTTTAAAAAAGGTATATCAAGGTTGTGGACCCTGTAGAGTTTCCAATTTTAATTCGATTTTGATGAAAATTGAAATGCATGGTTATAAGCCAAAGATCTTGGTTGTTTTCGATATTTGCGCAAATTGGATCGTAACTTCCTGAATTATGGCCCCTGATTATACGCAAAATCGCCTTTGTTTGGCTTGTGGTCCCTCTGGAGGTCACAATTGTTATCCGATGTAAAAAAAACGTTTGATGATATCACCGGTACACCCTAAGGAATTTTTAGTTCGAATTTCAGGATAATCGGACCAAAATTGCCATACAAAATGGCCGCCGTTTGTACGCGAATACTGTTAAAAAATGGTATATCAAGGTTGTGGACCCTGTAGAGGTCACAATTTTAATTCGATTTTGATGAAACTTGAAATGCATGGTTAGAACCAAAAGATCTTGATTCCTGTCGATATTTGCGCATATCGATTCGTAACCTTTTGAATTATGGCCCCTGTTTATACGTAAAATCAGCTTTGTTTAGCTTGTGGTCCCTCTGGAGGTCACAATTATTATCTGATTTGAAAAAAACGTTTGATTATATCACCGTTACACCCAAAGAAAAGTTGAGTTCGAGTTTCGGGAAAATCAGACCAAAATAGCCATACAAAATGGCCGCCGTTTGTACGCGAATACTGTTAAAGATGGTATCTCAAGGTTGTGGACCCTGTAGAGGTCACAATTTTAATTCAGTTTTGATGAAACTTGAAATGCATGGTTATAACCCAACGATCTTGGTTGCTTTTGATATTTGCGCATATCGGATTGTAACTTCCTGAATTATGGCCCCTGATTGTTCCGAAAAATCCTCTATGGTCCCTCTGGAGGTCACGATTAATATTTAATTTTAAAAAACGTTTGACCTATCACCATTACACCCTACGGAAGATTGAGTTCGATTTTCTAGAAAATCGGACAATAATTGCCAGACAAAATCGCCGCCGTTTTTACGCGAATAGTATAAAATTATGGCATATTAAAAATGTGGGCCCTGTAGAGGTCACAATTTTTATTTGATTTTGATGAAACTTGAAATGCGTGTTTATAATATAAAGATCTTGATTCTTTTCGATATTTGCGCATATCGATTTGTAACTTCATGAATTATGGCCCTTGATTCTAGGAAAAATCACTTTCCGTATTGCTTGTCCTCTATCCATCTCTCGAAAATGTGGGCGTATCCTGCCTGGCAGTGCCAGCTTACTATCTTTTGACACTCTACAGGTCAGAATTGTAATCCCATTTCAACGAAATGTAGGTTTATATCCCTAAGATCTCGGTTCCTTTCGATATTGACATGTATCGGACTGTAATTTCATGGAGTATGGTCCCTGATTGTATGAAAAATGTTTAGCTTGTGGACACTATAGAGGTCACAATTTTGATTCAATTTTGATGAAACTTGAAAAGCATGTTTATAACCCAAAGATCTGGGTTCCTTTCGATATTCGTGCATATCGGTTTGTAACTTCCTGAGTTATGGTCCCCTATTTTACGAAAAATCACGTTTTTGGTGTGTGGTCTCCCGAGAGGTCACAATTTTTATCCGATTTAAAAAAAAAACGTTTGATTATATCACCGTTACAACATAATGAAGGTTGGGTTCGAATTTCGTGAAAATCGGACAAAAACTGCCGGGCAAAATGGCCGCCGCTTGTACACGAATAGTATAATAAAAAATGTGTTATATCAAGGGTGTGGACACTGTAGAAGTCACAATTTTAAATCGATGTTGTTTAAACTTGAAATGAATGTTTATCACTCAAAGATATTTGCGCATATCGGATAGTAACTTCCTGAATTATTGCCCCTGATAATACGAAAAATCGCCCTTTTTTAGCTTGTGGATCATCTGAGGGTAACAGTTATTATCCGAATTTAATAACCATTTGATTATATCACCGGTACACCGAAATGAAGGTTTAGTTTAAATTTCGTGCAAACCGGACCAAAATTGACGAACAAAATGGCCGCCGATTGTACGCCAATAGTGTAAAAAATATGGTGTATCAAGGTAGTGGACCCTGTAGAAGTCACATCTTTTTGCTAACAAAGACAAACAAATTCTAAAGATTTTCTGATAATTACTTTATGAGTTGTTACGTTTAATCAGATTTTAGTGTATTATAAATGTTTCATTCCTGACACAAATTAAGTCAATTCGGGACTAACATATGGTTTATTTTATTGTCATAGCTCTGTATAGCATTGGGGTCCTCAAAGGATGAATCTGGTTGATATTGAACGTTCTGTGACTTTGAATTCGGGACCCATTGCCGAATACGATTGTGGCTACAGTGTTTGAGGATTTATTTTTAAATTTATGAGAAGCATTGTGGTCATGAGAGGATGAATCCGCCTGATAATAAGCGTTCTGCAACTTTGATTTCTGAAGTTATTGTCGCTTATGCGGAAGCAGAATTTCGGGTGAAGCATTTGTGTTATGACAGGATGAACACTATCGTCGATAATGAACGTTTCGCGATCTTCCGTTCCGGTGTTACACCCACCCCATCCTTTCAGTTCTTAAGGTGTAAAGAAGACGAACCCCCTAGACATTCAAAGTTCCACATCCTGGCGGCTCCTGACCCCCCCCCCCCCCAACCCCTGCCGACGGCATTTTGTTAGTCGTGATAACATGTTCTTCTCAAATCTTTTGTGAAACACTGTGGTCATCACAGAACGGACTATGTTGATATCACGCATTCCACGACCTTGCGCTATGGACCCCCCCCCCCCCAAAAAAAAAAAAACAACACACACCCATTTGTGTTCCTTTTGAATATTGATGACCCCAATATTGCATTTCATATTTTTCTATGAAGCGTTGGACGCGGCCAAAAACCCTGTCGATATTCAGGGTAATACAACGTTCTGTTCCGGAGTTACGCCTCCTTTACCAAAACGGCTATCTAGTGGCTCTGATTGGACATGAACCAATGTCCCGTGTCGTATTGGCGTGCACCGTAAAGACCCCTTGGACGTTGGAATTCCATGTGAGTAGGTCGTGGCGCCGCTGTTCCAACAAAATTGCTCTCATAACACATTGTATCATTAGCCCAGTCGGGGCAGAACAGTTTGACATTAAACCCCATTTCATTTCACTTATATCGACATAAGGGTGTCAACTTCCTCCACCATGCTTAACAAGTAAGGAAGGTACGCCCACATTTTGCTTGAGGTGGATATAGAAGAAGCTACCCCCCCCCCCCCGATATTTCGTACAACCAGGGGCCATAATCCAGGAAGTTACGATCCGATATGTGTGAGTATCTGTCATATCTCTCGGTATATGTATACATTATTAATATCTGAAGACGCCCTTAGAAGGCAGATAGCTAGCTTATAATTTAATGTATGTCATTATGAAGTAAAGTGGAAGATTTTCTTACCTGGACGTATATTTTATTTATTTATGCATTTATCTACCGTAAACAAAGAAGTACTTGTACTTTATCTACTTTAATATATATATATATATATATAGGCCAATGTTAATGGTTATTGGATCCCTAAACTGGAAAATATCGGGCAGACATCTTAACAAGAGCTAAATCTGTCTTTTACCGGGAAAAGATGGGCTTCTGATATCTTATATTTAAGACAAAATAAAATAGTTACCATTGAAACACGAATTATGTACCAGAATGCGTTTCCTCGCCATTTGCAACCAGGAATATAATGGAATGGAATGGGGTTTAACAAGGAACTCGAAGAACGAGATTAGTCATATTCCACAAGTCATGCATATATCTTATCTGGAGAGCATGCGTAATAAATACTACCGGTGTAGATTGAAAAAAACGAATGTCTCGTGTGCACATTGACATGCACGTAAAAGTTCCCGTTGCAGTTCGATTTACCGGTACATATAAGAGTAGGTCGTACCATAAGCCCAGCTGTGGATAAAAAAATAATAAGTGTTCTTGGCTTTAGATATATTTATTTTTATTTCTTAGGTAATATGACATTGTGTTCAACAACTCATCTCCATCTGAAAATAAAAAAAATTTGGTTGATAGTAAGTCGACAAACAGTTCTATTGATTAATAAAAGAAATAGTCAATGTATAAAGCGGCCTACACACGTTCAAAATATTGACAGGTTTTTTGATCGTCTGTGGGTGATATTGACGGCCAAAAAAGACTGACAGCAAATTTTGATGAAATCAAATTCAGTAGGTTTTTTTTTGTGGAAACTGCGGTTTGCACAACCTGTTTTGACTTAATTTGAGTCGTGTGTGGCAACACGTCAAAATATTGCGCAACATTTCATTCTCAGTCTGGACGTCTTCGCGTGCACATCAACATGGTCCCAACAAAAGAAAAAAACATGTTCCTACTGTAGGTCATTGATCGATACAGACATCTCCCCAAATTTTGGAAAATCAAAAGCGATGATTACAGAAATAAGAAATCACAAACGTAGCGTATTATTATTCGCCCTGAAGAAACCTCAACGGTCGAAAGTACTCGGCGGAATGTGATAAATTTATTAGTTTTAATGAATCGTTAAAAATTGTAGTTTTTTAAAAAAAAAAAAACACACACACCTTACATGATAGATCACTGTAATTTTTCAACATCTCGCTTGCCACTAGCTATTGCCTCACCCAGGTCAACAACAGTTCTGACACCAGGTACCGATCGGGCGATTCTTCCTGCTCGGGATAAGACTCGTCTAGCACGTACTCGCCAACAGTCGCCATCTTGGACTTGAACCAAGAGTAAAATAGCCATAGTGACAATAAGCAGACTTTTCATTCTGTTACAAACAAAACAATTAAGATATTAGAAACATAAACAACTTTAATATAAATAAAATAAAAACCAAGTACGAACAATCCAAACCATAAGACGGAATTCGAAGTCCTAAAAACATTATAGGCAAAATAGTGTATTCAAGCAAAATAGTGTAAACAGCAAATGGACTGCTCCTCGTGTACATAATACACGACAAGCAGTGGTAACAGGTGTCCGGAAGAGTAAGCTTACCCTGCCTGGCGCCACACCCGCCATAGCGGCATCCAAACTATTAGACGAAATCTCGGTAAAATAGCGTGATTGGCCAATTGACTATCAATGACAACCTACACCGGTAGTATTATAATATCCTACTGGAATTGGATGAAGAATTGTTTTAGTAACAAAATATGACCACTTACATTTGCCCCAGTGTCCCGAATAAAAAGAAAAACAATAGAATACAAGATATTACTATTTGTATTGACAAATACCATTTTTCGATTATGTATTTTATTATCTGAATAGAAATAAGGCATAATTTTAGGTGAAAAGGGACCTTTGATCAGACTAGGGGATATGTAGGCCTATCACGATAATTCTCTTCCCTACTGATTTATAATCTGATTAATAGAATTTCAGGTGATTCAAATACAATAGGTTTATTTAATGAAAAGACTGCCTAATTCTCCAAAAAATTTACTTTTTATCGTACGTGGATACAGAAATGTAAACGAACCAATCTTCATTTTCGTATCGATGCGAGAGGTCCCTATTATTGAAATAAAGTCGGAGGCTTACATTTATGTTCCAACTCACAGATGACCCCTCCCTATTTTTGGGAAAATACAACAAACGGATTACCTTTAATACGAGTAATATTATGCTTAATAAGCATGACTTCAATAATCCCCCCCCATCCTTCACATAATGCTTGAATAAGGGGTCGTTTTTAATTATCTGGTTATATCAATGAAAAAACAGAGGGATCTAATTAAAGAACTTTCACATATTCTCAACAAACTATTTATAAACAAAGTACTAGAAAATAAAACTATACCTGAGATTCGATATGTGGTCTATCAAATGATGAATGCTGGTTTCTATAGACAAGTCGTATATATATAAGAAGAGGTGAGGTTAAGTGACACATTATTGTGTGAACAAATTAATAGAATATCATTAAAACCTGTCGGAATACAACAGCTTTGGTTAGAGGTTGTTTAAAAGTTCATGTATATCCGTTATGTACAGGCCCGGCGGAATGGGGGGGGGGTAGCTAAAGTTTAGTACGACCAAACTTTGATCGTTTTGTTAGCTAAGCAAATATAAATGTGCCAGGAAATTGTTTACATATTGGCGAAAATCCCGAATAAAATCTATCATACATCTCATCTACATGGCAATTCTTTTAAATTAGTAGACCTACCGACTCAGTTTTTTGGAAAGGCCTGATAGATGGTAGCATAAACTTACTCAGAGGGGTTCAATACAAAAATGCTGTGTGGTCACACTTCAGAATTGGTTACAATAACCTTTGATGGGGCAGTTTTAGAGAATATTGTACTGATAATCAGTAGTTTCGGTGACTTCGTAAAAAAGCCATTTTTCTATTTGTCTCAAAATGATTTTGTACTAAAATAATTAAGCATGGGTGATTTGTCATTGTCAAATCCTATCTATATTAAAGAATTCCAAGTATTGTAATGAGAAAATTGCATGTTATCATATGTTTTAGTGGGATTCACAAAGTAATGTCCAATTTCACGCTACCTCCCAAATGGTGTCCTTGTGACCTCTGGTGACCTTCTAAGTAATCTCATGTGCAAAATCTAGAGGGAACCCAATGACACATTTGGTCAACCATTATTATACACCTATTCTACTTGGAGCTATGGTCATTTTAATTTCCCTTGCCTCAATTTTTTTTCTCACGCTTTGTGGTGACAGTTACATATAAACTACCTAGAAACGTTAGTAAGACCCAATGTATCGCGTGGTAGCATATAGAATATTTAAAAATCAAAATTAATAACTTTGCAGAAAAGGATCACTTTATAGATTCTAGGGGGGGGGGGGAGCCTCTCCAGCCCATGGACTAAATGATCCGTGGCCGAACGAGAATTTTGATCAAGTTTATTACGCATTTTACTACCAAACAGATATTAATTACATGTAGTATTAAGACAAAAGATTTAAATGGTCTATCCTATTTACATTTTACATTCAACTGCCGATTGTACAGTACGTGCGTGTTTATCTTCTGCTTTAGCGCTACATACTACATGTATAAATAGTATTTATCACCCAATAATACATTTGACAGTAGATATCGCTTGTGTGATAAATTACATAATCTACTGTGATATATACACAGTGGTGATATCGCTTTACATAAATTTGATTGGTCAATCAAAAAGGAACTACTTTCTTTTATTTTAAAGAAACCACTTTGTTTAAGTAAAGAGTGACTTTTTTATAAAAAAAAGGAAACTGCTTTTATTTAATTGACCTTGAAGGAAAAAACTGGGTCTGTATATAGGACTATACAATAGCTAAACTGCTTTCAAAAAATGATGTATCACTACGCTGTAATGTAATTAGGCTCTATAAAAGTGAAATCTATACCAAAGAATTATATTTAATTATTTGTGCATGAAAGAAAGGATTGGGTGATAAATAAAATCTCCAACTCGTGTTTTTTGATACCAAAAAATATCAACACTCGTTGATAAAGTAAAAAAACTCGGCAGAGCCTCGGTTTTTTTTACTTTATCAACTTGTGTTGATATTTTTTGATATCAAAAAACACTCTTAGGATATTCTCTATATATCCAATATGTATGCAAATAAGTTGTTTGTG